>CM077162.1:127122170-127589820 GCA_039583875.1 Platanthera guangdongensis | reverse complement strand
TTTGTCCAAAGGCAGAATGTCATTTCCTAAGTTTTGCAGTTTTAGCAGGCGGAAAATACTTGGCCAAAAATTTTTCAGTAATTGCGTCCAAGTAGTTATGCTATTTTTAGGAAGGGTGTTCAGCCACTGCTTAGCCTTAATTCTAAGAGAGAAAGGAAATAATCTTAGCCTAATAGCATCATTTGTGACACCATTTATCTTGAAGGTGTCACAAATCTCAAGAAAGCTGGCTATGTGTGCGTTCGGATTTTCATCTGAAGCCCGTCAAATTGCACATACTACTGCACCATTTGAATTATGCTAGGCTTCAGTTCGAAATTATTATTTGCTATTGTAGGGCGAACTATACTAGATTCTGTACCCTCGAGATTCAGTCGTGCATAATAGGACATAGGCCTTTGCACGGCTTCCTCCACGTTGGGTTCTGCCATTCTTAAGGTAGAAAATGACTCGGAATCCTCAACCGGCACTTGGGTAGTAGGGCCTTGAAATCGCGATCTTCTCCGAAGAGTACGCTCAATTTCGTCGTCCAGGTCCAAAGTAAACGACGGACTTCCGCGAGTCATACACTAGAAGAAGAAAGGAGAGAAGACTAGAAAATAAAAGAGCTAATGAAGTTTGTTTTTTTTTGAAATAGAATTTTTTATGTTTTAACTCCCGAACTTCCCAAGGGCTACCCGGTGAAGGGTTCGCAAGGTACTAGACAAGATAGTGGCATTTAGATCCACTTTGCCCTTTTCGAGAGAGTTGGGTGGTGTAGAAAAATTTGTGATGTGGGTTTCTATTAAGTAGGCGGTAATTAAAATCCAGCCATTTAACTCCGAGCGAGTACGCGGAAAATAAAAGCTAACACTCACGCACTCTACAGAAACTAAAAACACACCCACTCTATAGAAAGTAAACACACTCTACTGAAATAAAGCATGCCATTTAACTCAAGTGAGTAGGCAGAAAAATTAAAAATACGCACACTTGCTTGAACAAAATCCAGCCAATTAACTCAAGTGAGTAGGCGGAAAAAATTTAAGAAGGAGGGTGAGAAAGAGAAGCGATAAAATTAATATATTCGTGTTTTCAATTATCAACGAGCGTTGCCTCCCCGGCAACGGCGCCACAAACTTGATTGTCTCTTAGATATCTGCAAGGAGAAAATAACCAAACTAACAATTCAACAAGGCAAGTATACCTATCGAAATGCAGCTAGGGGACACAAGTGTCGTATTAAATTCGGGAACAGTTGAGTAAGCTTACTCACACGAAATCTATTATTTTATCGACGGAAAAATTAGTTTTAGAAGAAAGCTAAACGTATTAAAGGAAGAGAACTAGTTGCAATGAAAGAGAGCTACTTGCATGAAAAGATAAAGAGAGCTAAAAGAGCGATTATACTAAAGCTTAGTAACGGTGAGGGGAAAATGCACTCGATCAGGAATCACCTCGGCAAGAGTGGTTAGAAAAATACGATAAATAAACCTAAGCTAATTAGGGTAAAGGTCCTTGGCCGTGGAGGTTCCATGAATATTGACACGCTTCTCTCGGAGGCCGTGCCTAACTGAGTTTAGGAAGGTTCGACCGACTTTCGCCTAAATCGGAGGCCTAAAACTCGCTTTACGCGGTGAACCCCACTATTGGATTTTACTCCAATCCGGGAGATTTGAACGTCTGCCTCTCTCGAGGGGTGCGAACAACTCCCTTTACTCTTGAGTGCTCATTTCAAACTTTCGGCCTCTCGGCTAGCCCAGAATGAAAGCAAAGGTGGAGAGTATATATCGATGATATACCTCGAACCCGTGATAAATCAAGAGTAATTCAAGGCTAAAACCTAAAAAGAAAAGGTAAGATTCAAAGCATCATAACCTAATCACTCGAACCTCGGATCATCAAGATCGAGTACATAGAGGATTAGTTAATCATGGTGAGGTGGAAGAGGGGGGATGAGTAGAAGAAAATAGTGAAAACAAAGTAGACACGCAAAAGAAAACAACACTTCTTTATTAATGAAAACAGGGATCTTACAACTTGAAAATCAGAGATTACAAGTGCATGGAAAGTAAACTACACTATCATTAACATTATACTACAGAAAGAAAGAAGCTAGGAGCTAATACAGGGAAAGCATAAAGCTAGAGCTAAGAACTAAAATAAAGAGACATGCTTAAAAAAGTTCAAAAATACAAAGGACAGAACCTCCCCTCTCAATGCAAAAAGTGTCCCTCAACCCTTGGAGTTGGGCTCTATTTATAGATTTTTTCGGGTCGGGTCACGCCCCCCTGTCACGCCCTGGTAGGGCGTGACCCTGGGGCGTGACAAATTCGGTGCGACTTTTTCGGGCTGGAATTTAATTCTGACGAAGTAGTTGAAGTACACGCCCACAAGTCACGCCCTGGTAGGGCGTGTACCTGGGGCGTGTTCTTTGCGGCGTGATTTTGTTGAGCTGAAATTGAATGCTGTAGGTGACGGGCGGAATTGCTGAAGTACACGCCCATATATCACGCCCGGGTCAGGCGTGACCCTGGGGCGTGACACTTTCGGTGCGACGGTGGAGCGGGAAAAACGAGCGCGTTGCGGCGATTCCTCGGAACCTGGGGACACGCCTCTGGAACACGCCCGTGTCGGATGTGACACGGGCGTGACAGAGGGCGTGTACACTAAGTTTCCACGGAATGCAGTTTCAGACCAATTGTTTCATTCCTCTGGGTTACACGCCCTAGGTATACGCCCGGTAGGGCGTGACCTTGGGGCGTGTCACAGCAAAATTCGGCTGAAAGCCGTGAAAACCTGCAAAAAGCAGAAAAAACGCATTAGCGACAAAAATATATACAAAGGGGAATCAAAATAAGTACTTTACAAGACATGATTTGCTTTAAAACCCCGAAAATATCCTAATAAAATTGACTGCAAACTGTATTATCAGTGAGACATCATATTGCATTCATAACATTACATTGCACCGCATAAGATCCTTGTCATATAAGTTTGTATGGACACTCTTATATGATGAGTTACTTTACTGTTAAGATGATCCTTAACTTATAAGTTTGTATGAGCATTCTTATAAGTTATGTTATTTTTTCTGTTGTAGATCTATATGCTTAGATGGATTGATATAGCTTGTGTAAAATTGCTAGAATAGAATGCTGATAATATTATATTACATTACTTCTATTGCTACTCATGACAAGTATACTTACTCCACCTGCTTGAACTACTGCTTATATAAATATGTTGTACCTTCTACTTTTCCCCGCTTGGTGCCTGAGAGCCGCTGGGGTGAGAAGATGTGATAGCCAACAAGTCGTTATGACAAACAGTTGCTATGACTTTCATTTTAGGAGGACATCCAACAGATGGAGCCACAACAATAACAAGTTGTGTAGAAGGGCAGCCAGGCCATGGTGACAGGTCCTAATACGATATCTTCACTGTCGTCAGTTACGGATGTGTATTTTTGAGAAACTCATGATGTAGCCCATTTGGGCAATGTTTTTATACACTCTGATATTTTTAGGAGCCTTTGTGTTGGGTACATTGGAAAATGTGTACCAAATTTAAAGAAGCCTCACCTTACTCAATGATATGCATCAAGTTGTATTTGATGTTGTTTTGAGTTTATATGTGCAGGTTAAGAAAATGCAGGAATGCAGGAAAAGTTTCTAAGTCCATAAGTCGACACCAGAAAAAGCTGTGTCGACACTTATGAAGGCTTGTGTCGACACTGGAGAAAAGCTGTGTCGACACTTGAAGTCAATTGTGTCGACACCGGAAGAAACTGTGTCGACACACAGAGGCAGTGTCGACACACAGAAAAGCTTAATCGACATCAACTGTGTCGACACACAGAGGCAGTGTCGACACACAGAAGACTTTGTTGACATCAACTGTGTCGACACACAGGACTTGTGTCGACACATATCAGAGTTCCAACAAAGTTGATTTCTTGTGAAGAGAAGAAGTGACTGTGTCGACACAACAGAACTAGTGTCGACACATTCTACAGAAGCTGTGTCGAGAAGCAGTGTCAACACCAAGGGAGCTGTGTCGACACCACCAAGGCTTGTGTCGACACTTAGTCTACTTGTGTCGACACATGATGAAGTTCAGTCTCAACACTTTGCTGACAGAGACAGAGTTTCAAGACGTGACTGGATGACTTGACATCTGCCATTACCAACCGGTCTACTGCAACTGCCAGAGCTGTCAGAAGTTTGTTAGAAACTGGATCACCTGGTTACCATGGAGGAAGTCTATATAAAGACATTCTCCATCAACAGAATACATACAAGAAATAGATATACATACACATACACTTAAAAACAAAAGAAGATTTTCAACAGAAGATCTGAGAAGACATTCTCAAGTGGTGATCTACTCAGAGTTTGTCAAGAGAATTAAAAGAAGAATTTAGAAGAATCTTCAGAAGAATTTGGAGAGAGAGAGCTCCATCTATTCAAGTGAAGAAAGGGACTTACGTAAACAAGTCTCTTTAGTGCAGATTCTGAAACAGGCTGCCAAGAAGAATTCAGATTGATTTCTGAATTTCAAGAAAGAAGCTGATTGAAGATCGACTTCAAAGGAGATCAACCCTACTGTGTTCAGATTCAAGAAGCTTTGAAAAAAGCTAAGACAGGTTGATCTCTGCCATCAAATTCTTTTAAGAACTGATCAAGAAACCTTCCATCCTTTCTCTCTCTACCAGGGTGGTGGTTAAATTCAAATTTACATCTATTTTCTGTAGGATCTTTTTAAGATCTGAGTTATAAGCCTGATTTATAAAAGCTGAGTTATAGGAGATTAAGTTCTCTGAGTGGTAGGCCTTGTTGAAGGCTGAGGTAGAGCTGTGAGCCTGAGTTGTAGGAGATTGTAATCTCTGAGTTGTAGGCCTTGTTGAAGGCTGAGGTAGGGCAGATTACCTGAGCTGTAGGAGTGTGGACTCACTCTGCGTTGTAGGACCCTTGTTTGGGTTCTGAGCTATAAGATCTGCGGATTTGAGGAGAAGGAAAGAAGTTAGGCCGAATCTAGCTCACTGCTAGATAGGTGAAGGGGGAAAGTGGATGTACCCAGACCTTGGGGAACCACTATAAATCAGTGTGCAATCTGTGATTGTGTGTGATTCTATGAATTCTGTGATTATGGCAGCTGTAGAACAGATAGATTTAATTTGATATCTGAATTAATATTCTGTCTTAGCATACAAAGGAATTGCACCTATTCACCCCCTCCTCTCTAGGTGTTTAGGAACCAATTCTTTCAAGTGGTATCAGTGCCAGGTTGCTCAAATAAAGACATAATAGTGTGAGTAAGATCTGTAAGGCAGAATTAAGTTAAAGAAGATGGGTTCAGGAGAAAACCATAAAGAACTTGGTGCAATGAAATTGCCTATCTGCTGGAAGGAAATCTTTAGAATATGGAAGGAAAGGGTCAGACTATTTATGGAAGCATCTGATCCTAGAATTTATATAACAGTTAAGGAAGGACCATATATTCCAATGAAGGTTTCTGTTCTTGATGCTAATCAGAGAATTCCTAAGGATTTTTCAGAAATGACTAAGGATGAGAACATCTTGGCTACAATGGATAAAAGAGAACAGAATATTATAGTGAGTGTCATTGATGATTCAACATTCCAGAATCTGATTCACTACAAAACCTCCAAGGAGATGCGGGACACATTGATTGTCTACATGGAGGGTTATGAAGAGGTTAGGCAAGATAGAAAGTCTATGCTTAATCAAGAATATGAGAGTTTCAGGCAAGCCAATTCTGATAGTATAACTGAATGTTATAAGAAGTTCTACAGAATTGTAAATGAATTAATGTCCTATGGAAGAATCTTCAGTACATATGAGCTGAATGACAAATTCCATAGGTCTTTGACTAAGGATTGAGATACAAAGATCTGTGTCATAAGGGAAGTGGCCAGACTGGCAGAGATTTCACCTCCAACACTATTTGACAAATTGCTTTCTTATGAGATGCAGCTGTTAGCCAGAAAGGAGGAAGAGAAAAAACAAAGGGTGATTATAGAGATAAGTCAGTGGCCTTCAAGATAGAAGCCACAAGGAAGAATAGGAGGATGTCTCCATCTTCTCCTAAGAAAGATGCAGAAGTGATCTCAGAAAATTCTGATAATCACAGTTCAGGCAACAGTAATTCGATGAAGACTTTGCTGCTTTCACAAGGCAGTTTCAGAGATTCTTCAAGAAGAAGCAGTGGAGAGCTAAGCCATCCTCATCTCAGTCCAAGGATGCCTATTATCAGAAGAGGAAATCATCTAGGAAGGACAGGCGTGGGACAAAGCCTAGTAAGTCAACTACATCAAAGATTATTTGTTATTGCTGCAACAGACCTGGACATGTTGTGGCTGACTGTCTAGACAAAAGGAAGGAGTCTGCTGATAAAACAAAGTGTCAGCACGAGAGCAAAAAAGGAGAAATCCTTGGTAGCTAAGAAAGAGAAAAGTTGGACAGATCAATCAACTTCAGAGTCTGAATTTGAGGCTGAGGCCTCTATTAGCTTGTTTGCAACAGAAGAAGAGGATGAGTTCTTGAAACTACTGGACTCTATCTACGAGCAAGAAGACCATCAATGCAAAGGACTGATGGCTGTGTCTGAAGAATACCAGTGCTAAGATCAACCTGGTCCCAATAAGGTAAAAGTTTATTTGTAGATTCTGATTACTTCACTGGGTCAGAATCAGATGCATCTGCATCAAGAGATGAAGATGGGTCTGAATCTGAAGGAGTTATTCATCAACTTATAGATGAATATGGGGATTTGTTGTAGGCACTCAAGAGAAGAAAAAACCTGGACAAAAATCAGGCTAAGTAAATTGCAGCTCTTAAGTTGGCTGCATCTGATTCAAAGAAGTTGCCGGATCAGAAGATGAATGAGATTGCCAAGCTGAAAAACATAACATTTATTCAGATGGGAACAATCACATTCAAAAATGATCAGATCAAAAGTCTGGAAAACAGACTTCAGAAAGAGAAGGAAATAGTGGCTAGTTCTTCTAAACCAAAATCTGTCCTACTCTTAATTGATTAATTTGTGTCTCAAAAGGGTAAGGCAGGAATAGGCTTTAAGAGAACTGCATGGGCTGCACAGTCCAATAATAAAGGCAAAGCCCCAGCACAAAACAAGAGATCAGCTGCCAACAATACAGCTAAGATTGTAACTAAAAAGAGGTATAATAAGTATGAGTGCTGGTGTTGTGGCAAGATAGGCCATTATGCCTTAGACTGTTGGCACAACTCCAGTGTCAAGGAGAATAGCAGTCTACCTGTTAGAAGAGCTGCAGGTAGACTTGTCAAGTTTCAGGCTAACTTGAACCAAAGACCCAAAAGTTATTTGGGTTCTAAGGTTAAGTAATCTTTGTTGCAGGTGAGTCCAAGTAGCCATACCCCTATATGGTACTTGTACAGTGGATGTTCCAGGCACATGACTGGAACAAGAGGATTGCTGAAGGACTACTCACTAATATTGAATGAGCCTAAAGTATTCTTTGGTGGTTCTGAAAAAGGAGTCATCAAAGGTTTTGGTAACATTTCTAACAACTTAATCACTATCACCCAAGTGGCTTATGTGAAGGGTTTGAAACACAACCTAATAAGCATAAGTCAGCTGAGTGATCTAGGATATGACATTTCATTTGTCAAGAATGGGTGTCATATCAAGAGGTCAAGTGATCAAAAAGTCATATTGACTGGCTATAGAAAAAGAAATGTGTATTGCCTAAACTTTGAGTGTGAGAATAAAAATTCTCCTATCTGTCTTGTGGCTGATGAGAAAGCCTCTCATTGTGTCAAATGGCACAAGAGGCTAGCTCATCTTAACTACGAGACTATTGGCCAACTCTTTAGTAAAGAGTTAGTGAGGAATGGTCCTCAGGTTAAGTGCTTTAAGGATGGTATATGCTCAGCTTGTCAAAAAGGCAAGCAGACCAGATCCTCCTTTCATAGCCTAGAAACCAAAGACTCAGTGAGGTGCTTATACCTGTTGCATATGGATTTATTTGGTCCTATGCCAGTTCAGAGCCTTGGTAGGAAAGTCTACACATTTGTGGTTATAGATGACTATTCTAGATTCTCATGAGTTTTCTTTCTGAGGCAAAAATCTGAAACCCCAAAGGTCTTCTGCAATTTTGTCAAACAAATTCAGAATGAATTAGATAGTTCAGTGGTCAAAATCAGAAGTGACCATGGAACTGAATTCCAATCTGAGAGTATGACAAGATTGTGTGAAGAATTTGGGATTCATCTGGAATTTTCCTCACCTAGAACACCTTAGCAAAATGGCATTACTGAGAGAAAGAATAGGACATTGATTGAGGCTGGAAGAATACTATTGAGTGACACTTCTCTCCCAGAATATTTCTGGGCTGAGGCAGTAAACACTGCATGCCATGTGCTCAATAGGGATTCGATGACCAAAGGCCACAAAAAGATACCCTATGAGGTTATGAAAGGCAGAAAACCAAACTTATCCTATTTTAGGATCTTTGGTTGTAAGTGCTATGTGCTTAACAATGACAAATCTCACCTAACTAAGTTTGCTGCCAAATCCCAAGATGGGATATTTGTTGGGTACAACAGCAATAGTAAGGCTTATAGGGTCTACAATTTGGATACTCAAGTTGTAGAAGAGTTTGTTCATGTCATATTTGATGAATCTAGACTTATTAATAGTGAGTTGCCAAGTAGTTCTTGTAGCTCTCCAGGTATACAGCAGAAGATGGACCAGCTTACTATCAGAGAAGATCCAACTGCAAAGCAGGATGAGGAAAATGGTAGTTGCTATCCAGGGGGAGTATAAGACACTCAAGAGACTGATGAAGACCATGAGGTGCAACAGAATGAAGAGATTGAAGAAGGTCAAACTGTTTATAGATTACCTCCAGCAGTTAGACATTTGAAGGATCATCCTGCACACCATATCATTGGTGATCCAAGACATGAAGTACAAACAAGGAGCAGGAACTTAAACACAGTTCTTTGCTCAAGCTTCTTATCTCAACTGTAACCCAAGAGATTTGAAGAAGCAATTCAAGACCCACACTCGATTGATGCTATGCAGGAGGTGTTAAATCAATTCAGGAGGTGCAAGGTCTGGGAGTTGGTTCCAAAACCAAAGGGCCACAATGTCATAGGGACAAAGTGGATTTATAGAAACAAGCTTGATGAGAGTGGGATCATAGTGAAGAACAAGACAAGACTAGTTGCCAAAGGATACAGGTAGGAAAAGGGCATAGACTTAGATCAGACTTTTGCCCCCGTGGCAAGGTTGGAAGCTATTAGGCTATTTCTAGCCTATGAAGCAAATCAAGGCTTCAAAGTGCTCCAAATGAATGTTAAGTCAGCATTCTTAAATGGAGACTTAAAAGAGGAGGTCTATGTAGATCAGCCCTCAGGTTTTGTTGATCCATCAAACCTAATTATGTTTATAGACTTAAGAAAGCTTTATGTGGGTTGAAACAAGCCCCAAGGGCTTGGTATGAACCCTGTCTAATTTCCTCATTGTGAACAAATTCTCAAGGGGGAAAATAGACAAGAATCTATTCCTTAGGGAATCCAAAGGAAAGATCATCTTAGTCCAAATATATATTGATGACATAACATTTGGTTCTACTGAAAATAACCTTTATAGAAAGTTTGCAAAACTTATGCAAGAGAAATTTGAAATGAGCAGTATGGGAGAACTTAAGTTTTTCTGGCCTCCAAGTAAGACAGACTGATGATGGCCTGTCTATATCTCAGTCTAAGTTCACCCAGGAGTTAATTAAGAAGTATGGTATGGAGTCATCCACTACCATGAGAACTCCAATGGGGACAAGTATATCTCTAAGCAAAGATGATGTAGGGAAACCTGTAGATGAATCTTTATATAGAGGGATAGTTGGCTCCCTCCTTTATCTGACTGCTAGTAGACCAGACATCATGTATGCTACATGTGTTTGTGCTAGGTACCAATCCTGCCCTAAATAATCTCATTTTACTGCTGTCAAAAGGATTTTGAGATATCTTAAGGGCACACCTAATCTAGGCCTTTGGTATCCTAGGAATAGAGATTTTCTACTAATAGGCTATTCAGATGCAGACTTTGCAGGTTGCAGAGTAGATAGGAAAAGCACAACAAGCACCTGTCAATTTCTAGGAGGAAGATTGGTGTCTTGGAGCTGTAAGAAGCAGACTAGTGTGCCAATTTTCACAGCTGAGTCTGAGTATGTTGATGTAGGAAGTTGCTGTGCACATCTGTTGTGGATACATCATCAGTTAGAAGATTATGGTATTCAGGTAAGTAGAACTCCATTATTATGTGATTCTACTAGTGTTATTTCTGTTGCTCATAATCCTGTTTCTCATAGTAGAACAAAGCATATAGAAATAAGATACCATTTTCTTAGAGATCATGTAGAGAAAGAAGATATTTCATTAGAATTTGTTAATACAGATTTACAACTTGCTGACATGTTCACTAAGCCATTAGATGAAACTAAATTAAATAATTTCAAAATTGAATTAGGAATGTTGAACATAAATTAGTTTAACATATTTGGCTAAGTAAAATTGTGTCGACACAAGAAGTTGTCTGTGTCGACACATAGTAGTTGCTGTCGACACTCCAGGAAAGTGATGTCGACACATCTAGAAAAAAGGTGTTGACTCTTCAGAGAAGTTGTGTCGACACATGCAGAGGTCGTGTCGACACTGAGAATCAACACACAGATTTCGTCGAGCGCAGAATCAACTGATCGTCGAGCACAGAATTAACACATATCGTCGAGCGCAAATTCAACAACATTTCGTCGACCTCAAATCGTCGACCTCAAATCGTCGACCTCACGGGCTCTTCATTGAACTCGACCTAGACAATTAGAATTGGTGTCGACATATAGAAGTCAACACTTCTGTAGACACATTAGAAGTCTGTGTCGACACAATCTCAACAGTGTCGACACATTAAGAGAATTTTGACGTGTCTTTTGACCATCATTATTTAGAAGGGTATAAATAGGTCAACAACAAACCCTGTCGACACTCTCTCCATATTTTCGAGACCAAAACCTTGTGTCGACAAATCTCTCTTCTCAATCTAAGATTTCTCTCAACCCCAATGGCGCCAAAGCTTGAAGATAACGTCAACGAAGCTATGAGCTGGTTCGCAATGCTTTTGATAATGCGGAACCCGAGATTAAAACAGTAGTAACCCTAATTGCAGAAAATGGTTTGGAATTTCTGGTATCCGAACCTACAAAGATATGGAAGAAAGAAATATTGGAATTCTATGGCGCAGCTACTTTACATTCAACTAGACTTAAGATCAAATCTACAGTTCAGGGAGCTAAAGTTAAACTTACCTTGAAGAGCTTGAGGAAAACTCTTCAACTCCCAAGAACTCAAGAAGAAGAAGAAGTACCCTCTACCAAGACCAGGGAAGTACTTCAGTGGTGTGGATTGGATCCCACCATGAAGATTGGATCTGCAATGAACAGGAAAGGGATGAATCTGCAAGGAAAATTCCTTTTTGAAGTGGTTGGAAAGGTCATTCTCTACAAGCTAGGGGGACATGATAGAGTTTCAGCCTATATGTTCAGCGTGATGACCAGGATTATCTTCAGACTGAACACAGATTGGTCTACAGTAATCTTTGAAAATATTAAGGAAAGTATTAAGAAGCCAAATCTGTGGAGAATCATGAGTCTATACTTGGCTGGAACAATTCCAGAAGTAATGGAATAGTCTACTGGTTCTAAGATCAACCATATGAGAAGAATGGACATAAAGATAATCTCCAGATGGGATAGAGTCCTAACAAAGGACATGCCTGATGAAGAGAGGCCATAGATTCCTGAAAAATCACCTGCACAAGACATTACAGATGGTGTTCAGGTGCAGGGGCAGCCTCATCTTGAGGAAGTGCCAACATACTTGGAAAGTGAAATGGCTACACAGACTATTCTTGAGGTAATCCAATAAGTTAATCAATCAATTTTCAATAATGAGGATGAAATACTAACTGAGTCCATGATCGATGCTGACCAGACCACTCAACTCAACACTCAAGCACAGGATGTTACCATGGAGGATACATCTACAGCTGTTGATGCTCCTGAGTTGGTGGTGTCTGAAGGCCCTACTCAACAAGAGTTTACCCTTGAAGAGTTGTTCTCTGATATAGAACAAGTAAGAACTGAGGGGGAGGAGCAAGGGACTCAGGGGGGGGGGAGAAAGCAAGAACTGATGGGGTGCAAGCTAACACTGAGGGGGAGCAACTTAGGACTGAAAAGGAATTGCCTCCTAGTCCTAAGGAAAGAGTTGATATAGCCAGTACCTCAGCTTCTGAACATGAAGCAGAAATACAAGCAAAGGAGAGAAAGCTGATGGTTTTCAAAAGAAGAAGCCAAAGCTATAAAAGGGCATTGCAAACTGCTTCTCAACCTGCTCCAGCAACTGATTTTAGCTCTTTGTTGGTCTCTTTGCAAGTTAAGTTAGATGAACAAAGGATAGCCATGGAGAAATATATGAATGAGACCCATAAAGATCTGCAATTCTCCTTGGCTCAAGATATCAAATCCATATGATTTGAGGTAAACCAGAATAAAAGGGAGTTGACAGATTGCTTCCACAAAGGTGGCAATGCTGTAGTTTTTCTGGCAAAGCAACAGCAAGCAAAAAAGACTCAAGTTGATGATATTGCTGTTAAGCAAGGCTATGTCTTAGAAAATCATCTAAGTATGAATGACAATATGATTGAATCACATAATGTGATTGTTACAGAATTAAAGAATACTGATGCTGCCCAGACTGAGGCAAGGACTAAAGACAAGTCAGATTTTGATAAATAATTACAGGAAGGACTAGCTGCTGTACAAACAACTATTAAAAATTCTCAAAAGATTATTTCTAATAAGCTACTGAAACTAAGGTCATTTTATAAAGATGGTGTTAGGTCATTTTACAAACTAAGGTCTTTTTATCTAGATTCCCAAGTCAGATTTCAGAAAGATGACCTCAGAGATCATATTGAGAGAGAAGTCATAAAGGGGGAGAGAGTGTTAGTCAAAGCTGGCTCAGATCATGCTAAATGGATATCTAATAGCATCAGAGCCACCCCTGTATATCCACCCCTATGTGATGATGACAATATAGCTGAGTTAGGTGTGCAACCTATTTATTTTGAAGGTGATCAACCTGAAGTTGCTCAGGTCATTTACCCTCCAGCAAATTTTGCTATGATTCAGCAAGAAGTACAGTCAATGTACAGTCGTCCATAGGAGGTTGACAATATTATTATTGAGAAAGTGGAAATGTCAGGGGCTGACAAGGAAGCTTAGAAGGAAGCTCTATTGTCTAAGAAAAGGTTCAGAGAACAGGCTGAGTTGAAGCCTTATTTTGAGCAATGGAGCCCTACTTCCAGGAATATTATATTGACTGCCTAGAAGGCTGTGAAGGACAAGACACATGATAGGGGCAAATGGTACACTGAGCAAGAATGGCAAAAGCTTAAAGCAAGACAGGAAGCCATTCTACAATATAGAAGAAAGGCAAAAGCTGGGAAGCTACCTCCTAATGCTTAGGAGCATAGCAAATACTTCCCAAAGCCTTTTCACTATTTTGAAAGGCAAAGGATAAGGGCTGAAGAACAAAAGAACAAAGATCTGAAGGGCAAAAAGCCAGCTGAAGATACTGAAGCTCCAGTACAAGCCAAGATCCAGTCAGGCAAAGGCATAGTCATCAAGGAGCATGATCAGCCTTAGAATAAGATTAAACTAGATTTTATAACATTGTAATCTTTAGTTTTAAAAATCTATGTAAACTATTGTTAAGAAACTTTTGAAATTTTAAACAAAACAATGATTAATGTTCATTATGTTTGCATCATTATTCTGTGATGACATTTTATATATGTTTTGTTTATAAGTTACCCTGTCATATAATGTTTTTATAGATCATAATGTGTGTTTATTATGAATGGTGTATATCATAAGGGTTATGACTTCTCCAAATAGGGGGAGATTGTTGGGTACATTAGAAAATGTGTACCCGATTTGAAGAAGTTTCACCTTACTCATTGATATGAATCAAGGTGTATTTGATGTTGTTTTGAGTTTATATGTGCAGGTTAAGAAAATGTAAGAATGCAGGAAAAGTTTCTAAGTCCATAAGTCGACACTAGAAGAAGCTGTGTCGACACTTATGAAGGCTTGTGTTGACAATGGAGAAAGGCTGTGTCGACACTTGGAGTCAATTGTGTCGACACTTGTAAAGACTGTGTCGACACCAAAGGAAATTGTGTTGACACACAGAGATAGTGTCGACACACAAAAAAGCTTAGTCAACATCAACCGTGTCGACACACAGAAGACTTTGTCGACATCAACTGTGTCGACACACAGGACTTGTGTCGACGCATAACAGAGTTTCAACAAATTTGATTTCTTGTGAAGAGAAGAAGTGATTGTGTCGACAAAACAGAACTAGTATCGACACATTCTACAGAAGCTGTGTCGAGAAGCAGTGTCAACACCAAGGGAGCTGTGTCGACACCACCAAGGCTTGTGTCGACACCTAGTCTACTTGTGTCGACACATGATGAAGTTCAGTCTCGACACTTTGCTGACAGAGACAGAGTTTCAAGAAGTGACTGGATGACTTGACAGCTGCCATTACCAACCGGTCTACTGTAACTGTCAGAGCAGTCAAAAGTTTGTTAGAAACTGGATCAGCCGATTACCATGGAGGAAGTCTATATAAAGGCATTCTCCATCAACAGAATACATACAAAAAATAGATATACATACACATACACTTAAAAATAGAAGAAGATTTTCAACAGAAGATCTAAGAAGACATTCTCAAGTGGTTATCTACTCAGAGTTTGTCAAGAGAATTAAAAGAAGAATTCAGAAAAATCTTCAGAAGAATTTGGAGAGAGAGAGCTTCATCTATTCAAGTGAAGAAAGGGACTTAAATCAATAAGTCTCTTAAGTGCAAATTCTGAACCAGGCTACCAAGAAGAATTCAGATTGATTTCTGAATTTCAAGAAAGAAGCTGATTGAAGATCGACTTCAAAGGAGATCAACCCTACTATGTTCAGATTCATGAAGCTTTGAAGAAAGCTAAGACAGGTTGATCTCTGTCATCAGATTCTTTCAAGAACTGATCAAGAAACCTTCCATCCTTTCTCTCTCTACCAGGGTGGTGGTTAAATTCAAATTTACAACTATTTTCTGTAGGATCTTTTTAAGATCTGAGTTGTAAGTCTGACTTATAAAGGCTGAGTTGTAGGAGATTAAGTTCTCTGAGTGGTAGGCCTTGTTGAAGGCTGAGGTAGGGCTGTGAGCCTGAGTTGTAGGAGATTGTAATCTCTGAGTTGTAGGCCTTGTTGAAGGCTGAGGTAGGGCAGATTGCCTGAGCTGTAGGAGTGTGGACTCACTCTGACTTGTAGGAGGCTTGTTTGGGTTCTGAGCTGTAAGATCTGCGGATCTGAGGAGAAGGAAAGAAGTTAGGCCGAATCTAGCTCACAGCTAGATAGGCAAAGGGGGAAAGTGGATGTACCCAGACCATGGAGAACCACTATAAATCAGTGTGCAATCTGTGATTGTGTGTGATTCTATGAATTCTGTGATTGTGGTAGCTGTAGAACAGATAGATTTAATTTGATTATCTGAATTAATATTCTACCTTTGCATACAAAGGAATTGAACCTATTCACCCCCCCCTAGGTGTTTAGGAACCAATTCTTTCAATTTGGGTAGCTTCCTGCTTTTCTGGACTTTTTACTTTATGTGGATCATGATATCTGTGTTTATTCCTTCATTGATGGGTTGACAGTATGATATTTGAGACTACCTGGCAGAATAGGCATCTTGTGGTACATGTTAGCCTGTATGTTGACGCTACCGCAAGATGGTTGTTCTGGGCATAAGACTCCCCTATGACATGTCTTATGTTTTTGGAGGGGAGTATTACAAGAGATGTCCTACTACAATAGGAAGGATGATGTTGTTCAACACATCCAGTGGTATGAGGATGTGGTTTCAATCTGACATATGTCGGATGTGTTCAAGTGCAGGCTTTTCTCCATCACCCTCAAGGAAACGCCAAGGGGTTGGTTCCACCTGCTGCGGGCCATCTCCATCAAATGTTTTGAGGACCTATGTCGAGGGTTCTTACTGAGATTCACTACTTCCAAGAAGAGGAAGGAGTCTGTTTACCCAGAAATCGGCGATCCCACCCTAAGGTAGCCAGCTTGCAAGTTACGGCCTTCTTCGAGTTCCTCCTTGATGTCGCGACTTGTCCTCTAGGATGGGCGAACAGACTTCTCTATCCGCTAAGGCCGCATGGGTGGAGCGTTCTCCCCGGTCTGACCGACCAGTTCGCGTAGCAGCCGCTTATTCTGTAGGGGCTGCAGACTGCTTCCTCAGTCCGCTCCTGCATGCTGCGCAGCTAGGTTGGCAAACTGCGTAGATCTTTTTCTTCCACATGTGCGGATAACCCATTTGATATGCCTCAGCCCGCCAAGGATAAGATGGATTCTCAGCGTTAGACGGCTTGCCTCCAGGTCGCCACGAGCAACAACTAGCCTATACGCTCCTCTTCAGCCCACCTGCGAGAGGCGGCCACACATCTCAGTCTGCAATAACCTTGATCGCTTTTAATCGCCTAAGAATGGTGCGGACTCCACCTCAATCCAGTAAACGGTTATTGACTTGTCTCCAGGTCGCCCGATAGTTGTCCAGCCTCCAGGTAGCCCAGGAGAGGGCGGCCTGCCTCCTCACCCTGCCTAGCAGGTGCGACTTGCTCTTTCTATTCAACAGAAGGAGGCAGAATCCTTATTAGTCTGCCTAAGGGAGGTGGACTTGGTCCTCCCTCCAGATCACTATCAGAAGGCACAACACAACGCGGACTCGAATCCAGCCTACCAGAAGGTGGCGAGCTCACTCCTATAGCAAGGGTGATCTGCTCCTTATACCCACTAGAAGGTAGCGAACTGGCTCCATCAAACTACATGGGCTGACTCAACCTGTCCCCTGCGAGCTAGGTGGACTCATCATGCGCTCTGCCCGGAGCACTCTAGCTCAGCGCGCTTCATCCAACATTAGTGACCTGCTCATTCCGCCAGTCTTAAACCAGCTTTCCAACACATTCCTCTTCCCAACAGCAGGCGGACTACTCCTTAGTTCGCATAGCTTGGCACGAGCTCGCTTAATGCAGCAGAGGTGGACTCGTTCTAGCCCACCAATAGTAGATCAGTTCAAGAAGGAATCTGCACAACTCCCCGCGGACTCGGTGGACTCCTTGTCAACTTGCACAACTCACCGACATACCTGGGGTAATGATGCCAATACCGTTACCTCCTCAGCCCTATAAATAGACCCACATACCTCTTATTTAGGTGACACAGTCGACGCGACAGTCAAGGACCAGCCAGCACAGCAGACCATGCGGACTCAATTTCTCAGTCCGCACGGTTAAATCTTCATTGCCTTCTACTGGTCTTGACCTCACATCCCACTCCGCCTTGATTTGTGAGCTGCAAGATCAAACAGTCTGTGCGGTCTGCCGACCTCTCTGCTTAGTGTGCGCTGCCTCTGGCATCTTCTTTCTTCAAGCCGCCAGCTTCCCCTTGCACCAATTATTTTCTCATGTAAAGGACTCAACTCAAGCTGTAAAACTGAATTATAATCAAAGGTAAGGCAGTCGCAATAGTGACATTTAAGCCGCAGAGGGAGAAGTCTGTTGTTGTCACTGCAAGAGGCCCCTCCTCTCCTCTCCTCTCCTCACTCGGCATCAACCTGCAAACCTAACCATCAAAGTAATTGTCTGCCCGACAGTTCCCGATCAACCCTCCATGATATTTCCCGCATCCTCAATAACCTGTCCTCTATCCCGCAACTCAAATCAAGTGTGCTCTACTCTTGAGCATGAAGAGACATTTTCCGCATCCATTGCTCAATAGTCTCTTCTCCTCCCGATCAACCTCCATCACCTCAGTGAGACCAAACACCCATTAGCTGCTGGTGTGCGGTTCCCATTTTCGCACATCAACAGCTAACACGAGGTATTCAGATCTTGATTAGATGGTGAAAACTAACGGTTATCCATGACAGATCATCAACTATCCAAGAACGTTGCTCCTTCAAGTCCAAGTGAAGATCCTCTCTGGGAAGCCTTTCTGCAAGCACGACGGGAAACCACCCAAAAGTTTCAAGCAATCAATCGTACTCTTGCTGCAATCACGGAGCAATTAGAGATGAAATCTACAGCAGCACCAGTTCCTTCAGTCCATCTAACACCAACATTGGAGAATCCGCAAACTTATGGTCCGGCCTATCCGCCGGTCTATCCTCCTGTTTACCCACCAACCTTTCTTCAAGGTCCTACAGCCCCTTTCAGTCTCAAAATGATGAGTTTGCTGCTCGTCAGAACTTCTTCCGGGAAGCTGCCAGGGGAAGTCCAGCAATATTTCTAAACTTTCAGGGACGTCCCATGACTCGTACTAATTGCTTTAAGATCACTTCCCCTTTTCTCAAGATCATTTTACCTCTTCTCGCAGGATGCAGCGATGACCAAGTGCCTAGGTTTCCAGATCGCCAACCCTAAGATGGAAAAGGAGGCTTTGCAGGCGCGGGTGCGGAAACTGGAAGCCGCAGCTCTTCCACCGCCCTCCCGTAGTGGCTGCCAGCTCGCACATAGCACAGAATATGAGCTGGAGGATATGATGCAACAGAATGCAGCCAAGGCCGCGAGATACATTCTCGAAGCACTACAGCGGGCGAGCCTCATCAAGAGTGAAGGCAAGGGCCTTTCGGCGAGCGAGGTGGTACTAGAACTATTCCTTCCGGTACCAAAGTCGGGCGACAAGTCCTATCAACCTCTCTAGGAGGGCTGGCCGCCCAAGGGCTCACTTCGGTGAATCCCTGCGCCGCACTCTTTTTGCAATGTACTCTTATTTATGCAATGTAAATATGGGTTGTACCCTTATTGTAACTTTGAAATTGATATTATATGCCTTTTGGAACTGTTGCTTATAATGTCGCTTCTCTGAAATGTTGATCTCCTCGTGTTATCTTTTTTGTACTCGCGGCCTGTTTCGATCTTCCTGCTCGTGGCCCCTCGTGTTAACTTTGAAATGTTGATCCCTGACAATGTACGAGCCTTACCAGTTGGGGTTAAGCTTCCCCACTACCGTTGATCTCCCTGTTGCATCTACCTTCTTCAGGACCAAGTCCCCTTTCGTAAACTGCTTGACCCTGACGTGCTTGTCAAAGTACTTAGCCATTCTTCTTTTCACCTCTTCCTGTCGGATGGAGGAGAGATCACGCAGCTCCTCCACCATGTCCAGCGAGAGCTGTAGATCCTCCTCATTTTCAGCTTGCTATTCTTCTCTGCCTACCTCTGCCTCGACCACCTGAGGCGTTCAGACTTCAAACTCTATGGGAAGCACTGCATCGCATCCATTGGAGAGCATGAAGGGGGTCTCCCCCGTGTCAGTGTTGGGAGTGGTTCTCAGGGCCTAGAGAACCGAAAGAGGCTCCTCCACCCAGCTACCCTTCAAATTCTCGACTTTCTTGTTGAAGAGGTTCACGATGATCTTGTTTGCCACCTCCAACTACCCGTTGCTCCTGAGATGGTGGACCAAGGCAAACCTGAGGCTAATCTCAAGCCGCCCGCAGAAACTGATGAACTCGGTGCTCGAAAATTGATGTCCATTGTCCGTGACGATGCCCTGTGGCAACCTGTGCTGGCAAATGATCTCCCCCCAAAACAAAGTTCCTGATTACCTGGAAGGTCACCTTGGCCAGCGCCTTGACTTCCAACCACTTAAAAAATAGTCTATCATGACATGCAATAACCACCTCTGCCCGCTGACATGGGGGAAAGGCCCTACCATATCCTTTCCCCAAATGGTGAAGGGCCAGGGGGCTGTGGTACTACTGAGCTGCTGATTTGGTTGAAGTTAGAGGGAGAAAATAGCTGGCACTTGTGGTGTTTCCTGTTGAACTCCGCTGCATCCTGACTTAGGGTTAGCCAAAAGTACCCCTTCTAGACTATACTTCCCTCCAAAGTTCTGCTCCCCGAGTAGCTTCCACGCTCTCCTGAATAATCCTCCTCCAAGATCCCCTGAACCTCCCTCTCGGCCACACAACATGCCAGCATCCCCGAGAGAGTCTTCCAATACAACTGCCCGTCGAGCATAAGATAATATGTCAACTTATGCTTGAACTTCTTCTTGTGCATCCCTTCCAGGAACTCCCCTGTGGATAGGAATGTTGCGAAAGGATCCATCCACGAGGGGTGCTTGTCCATCTCCATCAGCTACCCCTCCTTGATGGATGGATGAAATAGGTCAGTGATTGTAACGCCCACCCAGGGACCATGCTTGGATAGCTGATCAACCTGCTCATTCTCGCCCGCAGCATGTTGGATTGAGAAGGTCTGGAATATGTTGATAACCCCCTTCACCTTTGCCAAGTACAACTGGAGAGTAGGTTCCCTTGCCTTAAACTCCCCATAAATTTGAGAAGCCACTACCATAGAGTTAGTGAGGACCTCCACATCATGCACCCCAACTCCCTTGCTAGCCGCAATCCTGCTATAACGGCCTCATACTCGGCCTGGTTGTTGGTGAAGGGAAAGTGCACCACAACCGTTTGCTCGATCATCGTTTCCCGGGGGCTCTCCAAGAACACCCCACCCCCAAATAATGTATTCCTGACACGCCTTCTACCATAACCTTCCAGGGAATTGGGTGAGTGAGTTCTTCCTCTGCCACCTCAACCACATAGTCATCCAGAAAGTTGGTCATCGTCTGGGCCTTAATCAAGAGGCGCGGGATGAAAGAAATATTGAACTCACTTAGCTCCACCGACCATTTTGCCAACCTTCCTGAATGCTCTACCTCCTAGAAGATGTTGTAGAGGGGATGGTCAATTACCACTCTAATGGAGTGTGCTTGGAATTAGGGTTGGTGCCTCCGATCCGAGCTGACCAGAGCAAAGGCCAGCTTCTCCAAGGTGGGATAGCGGAGCTCTGCCTTCCTCAGGACCCGACTCATATAGTATATGGGTAGACGCCTCTTCCCCTCTTCCCAAACTAGGAGGGACCTCAAGGCCTCTACTCCAACCCCGAGATACAAAGACAGGACCTCCCCCTCATTTGGCCATTAGAACAGCGGGGCCTGAGTTAACTGCTTCTTCAAGGCCTGGAATGCCTCCTCGCACTCTTTAGTCCATTCAAACTACGCCCCCACTCAAATCTTTGAAGAAAGGGGAGCACTTCTCCCCAGCCTAGGAGAGAAACCTGCTTAGCCCTGCCAACTTTCCTGTCAGTCACTGGACCTCCTTAGCATTCCGAGGCGAACCCAGCTCCACGATTGTAACACCCCCCTTTCCGTCGAATAGCATATAGAAGTAGGTTTAGAACCCAGCCATATACCACAGATAGACCGGAAGGTTACTCAATGGAAACCATCCAACTGAATCCAACGTCCAACACAGGGCACATTCTAGCAGAAGCAATTTAAAAGTTGCAATAATTAGAACCCAGCCAACAACATGAATGTACACTACAACCCAACAAGAATGACGTATAATACACAGGTACATGGCCTTAAGTACTTACAATAGTTTACTCAAATTACAGTGTTTTGTAAACCTCGGCATGCAGGCAAGTCACACATGAATAATACAAGTAAACATTCAAAATTAGGCCTGCAAGGGATGGCCCAGCAACAAGTGCTTTTTTCCTGCTATTTACCACTTGGCTCCGCAGCACCTGCAAGCACAATCCACCGCGACGGTGGCAAACAAAAGCAATGGTCAGCTATGCTGACCAAATTATAACGACCCTGCCCCCAAACTCGGGGCAGTGATGCTCCTTCCCTGCACTTTATTAGAATAACCAAGCAGTATAGTGTAAAAACACTTCATCACAGGCATGGGCACGCATGTCCACACACCCCGTGCTCTCAGGTCACATTCTCGGTGAACACGGTCAAAGTCCGCTAACTCACCACCACCCCCTGGGCGGCAATATCTCGTGAGCATTTGGTCTTTCTGGCCACTACCTAAGACCCTCCATCTATGCCAATGGTGAGTACCACGTACCTTAGGACTCTCTAACCGAAACACATAGAGCGGGTACGGTTCCGCCTAACCCGTTGCTCACACCGCAACATCAACTTAAGGTGTCTGCGCGAGTCAAGCTTCCCCGAGTCCCAATCCGATCACACACTTCACATAACCCAGTTATATGCAAGTTGGCACCCAGGCCACCAAGTTGGCAGAATCACGCATCTGCCCAGTTTTCCGGGTGCACCTTGGAGTTAGCCCGCAAGGCTCCCTGTTGCAATCTACCGTGTAGAAAACGTGAAAAACAAACATCCGCGCGCAGTCTTCTTCGGCCATTCATGCAATGCAACATCACCGATCCAGACCAACTTGTTCGGGTAGGCTTCACACATCATGCCTATGTACATCTCTCGATTACGGACTCTACATTCTAAATAATGGGGACTATTCATGTCTACCTGAAGGAACGCCTCAAACTCACCGCAAACTCGCGAGAGCGGGATTCCTATGCAAAGAAAAGAGGATTTCACATGTCCTAGGATGAGAATCATTACCCTAGCATTCCTCTTTGGCACCATGGAAATCTATGCGGATGAAAAGCACCGCAATGTCCTCGCCTCCGTAGATCCGAAGTCGGCTTGTGATTTGGGGCTCCGAAGCTCCGTCGGTGGCCGGATCTTCCTTCCTTCTTCTTCCTTGCTCTCCCCTCTCTCTAGAACTTTAGAAAGAGAGTATTTGGATGAAATGAAGGATTCAAAGCCCTAGACCCGGGTATAACCCAGCAAGAGCAACCCCAAGCTGTTAGATCCCAAAATAAGGAAACGGACGGCCACAATTCGGAATTAAAATCCAAAACCTGGGCCGAACACGGCTTGTGACATGCCCGTTGCCAAGGCCGTTTTCCCCATTCGCCATCGAAACCGTCGCATCCCGAAATGTACACGGGCTCTCGACATGCCCGTGTCCGACTTGACATTCCCGTGTCATACAGTACACGACCGTGTAGCGTGCCGTGTTCCTCCATCGACACAGTATCAAAAACGTCACGCAAGGGACACGGGTACTCGACACGCCAGTGTCAAAACTAACACACCCGTGTCTACCCAAACATTCCCGTGTGCTAACACCGTGTGTCTCCCACGACACGGCCTGGCTTTCACGCCGAGAAGGACATGGCCTGGGACATGCCCGTGTCTCAGGCCGTGTTCACTGCTCGATGATAGTCGGCTCCCAATTCGTCGACCTCTCGGCCAGATCGTCGACTCGAGTATGACACGCCCCTGGGACATGCTCGTGTTCCAGGTCGTGTGATCCCTACAAAGTTCCAAACTTGGCTCAAAACGCCTCCCATCGATCTTTTGAGTATCGGGGAATTACAACTCTTTCCCTCTTAAAAGAATTTCATCCCGAAATTATAAAGGAAAGATAAAATAAAACTTAAACGGTACCTGAGTGGAATAACTTCGGGTACTCCTCAAGCATGGTCTGCTCTCGCTCCCAGGAGAGCTCCTCCCGACCGCAATTGTCCCAACTGACCTTGACCATTCTTATCTCTTTGTTTCGTAGCCGCTTGACTTCCGAGTCCTCAATGCGGACGGGCTTGACCTTCGACGTCAACCCATTATCGACCGACACTTGGTCGACCGCAATCAGTTACGAAGTCTCTTGCACCGCCTTCCGCAACACCCAGATATGGAATACATCTTGTAGACCACTTAGCTCCACTGAAAGCCTCAATCGATAAGCTGCTTAGCCAATCCGCTCCAGCACCTCAAACGGTCCAAGGTACTTCGGGTTTAGCTTCTTCAAGCGATGCACCCGCGAGACACCATTGAACGGATTGATCTTCAAGTACACCCAGTCGCCGACATCGAACTCCACGTTCCTACGCTTGGTGTTATAGTATTTTGATTAGCGGTCCTGAGCGATTAGCAATCTCTCTTGAATCGTTCGAACCAACGACGTTGCATCTTCCACCTCTTAGCGCTTGTACAACTTTGACTCACCCGTTTCCAACCAAGACAACGACGTGCGACATCTTCTACAATAAAGGGACTCGAAGGGAACCATTTGTATGCTCGTCTGGTACCTATTGTTGTAAGTGAATTCCACCAAGTATAGGTGATCTTCCCACTTCTTCCTGAAGTCCCGGACGCACATGCAAAGCGTGTATTCCATTGTCCTATTGACTCTCTCGGTCCGCCCATCCATCTATGGATGAAAGGTTGTGCTGAAACTCAGCTTTGTTCCCAACATTTGCTGCACCAGCCTCCAATCATTGGACGTGAACCGCCCATCACGGTCACTCACGATGCTGCGGGATACACCCTAAAGCTGCACAATATTATCCATGTATAACTTTGCCAATTTATCCACGGAGTCATCCTTCCTATGCGGAATGAAGTGCGACACTTTCGTAAAACGATCCACGACCACCAAGATGGCGTCGTTTCCCTTCTGCGACCTTGGAAAACCATGCACAAAGTCCATAGTAATGTCGTTGAACTTCCACTCTGGAACAGGCAAGGGCTTCAAGAATCCTCCCACCTTTTGACACTCCGCCTTCACTAAGGCACATGTTTGACACTTCGCCACGTACAGTGCCACAACCTTCTTAAGTCCCGTCCACCAGAACAATTTCTTCACATCGCGGTACATCTTCGTGCTCCCCGGGTGAATTGAGTACTTGGTATGATGCGTCTCGTACAACATTTCCACCCGCAAATTGCTCACATTCGGGACGCACAAACGACCGTCCTTCCATAACAATCCATCCTCAACAACAAATTGGGAATTTGACGCATCCAAAGCATCAACCATGATTTGTTCATGCGGCCATCCATATCCAAAGCCCGTCGAATCCGATCAGCCAGGTCACACTGAACTTCTATCCAGTTCAATAGCGCTTCGACACTTGTTTGCTTGTCTACGCAAGAGATCTCCAATGCCTCCAACTCCCGAACCAACCGCTCATCATGGATCGACAGCCAATTGGCTTGAGCTGGGTGATGCAGTAGCCCCGAGACGACCCCTCTCGGTTGGCCTAGCCAGAGGTCCACATTCTGGCGACCACTGCCAGGCTGCAGCCCAAGCTCCCCACCCATGACCACGCCTATTCATGGCACGGTGGGATGTTGGGGTGAGGTCTCGAACCCAGCCCCCTTGATAAAGAGCTTTCCTAACAGCTCTCATCACCAACTGAGCTGCAGCTCAGTTGGTGATGATAGCTGTTAGGAAAGATCTTTATCAAGGGGGCTGGTCTTTGAGACCTCGCCCCAACATCCCACCGCGCTGAGAATAGGGGCGGTCATGGGTGGGGTGCTTGGGTTGCAGCCCGACAGTGGTACCCAGAACATGGTCCTCTGGCTAGGCCAACCGAGAGGGGTCGGCTCGGGGCTACTGCATCAAAAAGGTTGCACCTCAGTTGGTGATGAGAGCTGTTAGGAAAGCTCTTTATCAAGGGGGCTGGGTTCGAGACCTTGCCACAACATCCCGCCGCGCTGAGAATAGGCGTGGTCATGGGTGGTGTGCTTGGGCTGCAGCCCGGCAGTGGTCTCCAGAACATAGTCACCAACTGAGCCAGCTCAGTTGGTGATGAGAGCTGTTAGGAAAGCTCTTTATCAAGGGTGCTGGGTTCGAGACCTCGCCCCAACATCCCGCCGCACTGAGAATAAGTGCGGTTATGGGTGGGGTGCTTGGGCTGCAGCCCGGCAGTGGTCGCCAGAACATGGTCCTCTGTCTAGGCCAACCGAGAGGGGTCTGCTTGGGGCTACTGCATCATGGGGCCCTGTGACTCAATGCATCCGCAACTGCATTGCCTTTCCCAGGCACATAATGAATTTTGAATGTGTAGTCCCCCAGGAACTCCATCCATTTCTGCTGTCGCATGTTTCGATTTTTCTGATCCAACAAGTATTTCAGGCTCTTGAGGTTAGTATAGATATCGACCTTCACCCCGTACAAGTAGTGCCTCCACAGCTTCAAGGCAAAAATCACGGCCGCCAACTCCAAGTCATGGATTGGATAATTCCTCTCATACACTTTTAGTTGTCACGAGTCATACGCTATCACACTTCCATGCTGCAGTAGCACACAACCCAATCCACTGCCCGAAGCATCGCTATAAATCTCAAAACCTTCGGTCCCACTCAGCGAACTCAGCACAGGCGTCGTGGTCAACCGATTCTTCAGCTCCTCAAAAGCTCGCGCACACTCCGGCGTCCAAACAAACTTCTGCGCCTTCCTCGTCAGAGTCGTGAGGTGTAATGCTATCCACGAGAAGTTCTCACATAAGCACCTGTAATAGCTGGCAAGCCCAGAAAACTTCGGACTTCCGCTACCGTCGACAACATAGGCCACTCTCGTATCGCAACAATATTCGCCGGATCCACCGCAATTCCCTCTCCACTGACTATGTGACCAAGGAACGCTACTGAAGATAACCAAAACTCGCATTTGGAGAACTTGGCGTACAATGGATTCCTCCTCAGCGCCTCCAACACCAAATGTAGATGCTTAAAGTGATCCTCCCCACTCTACGAGTACACCAATATGACATCGATGAAGATTATCACAAAGTGGTCTAGGTACTCCCTGAAAGTCTTGTTCATCAGATCCATGAACAGTGACGGCGCATTTGTCAGCCCAAACGGCATGACCATAACTCGTAATGCCCGTATCTCGTACTAAAAGCTGTCTTGGGGATATCACTATCCCTTATCCTCAGCTGATAATACCCGAACTTAAAGTGCAATTTTGAGTACACCGTCAACCCGACTAACTGATCGAACAGATCATCAATCCTCGGGATCGGGTACTTGTTCTTCTCTGTTAGCTTGTTCAGTTCTCAGTAATCAATACAAAGTCTCAAGCTTCCGTCATTCTTCTTAACAAAAAGGACCGGTGCGCTCCAAGGCGACGAACTTGGACACACATAACCCTGCTCCAACAACTCTTGAAGTTGAACCTTCAGCTCCGCTATTTCCTTAGGCGCTAGCCGATACGGAGAACGTGAGACAGGTTTCGCACCTGGTACTAGCTCGATGGTGAAATCAATCTCCCGTTAAGGGGGGGGGGGGCTCCAGGAAGATCGCCAGGGAACACATCAGGGTACTCGGATACCACTGAAATACTGTCAAATGTAGGCTTAGGCTTTGCAACCTCCACTAGCGTGAAGAATAGCTCTGCTCTTGCACGAACCACCTTCACCTCCTGAAGAGCAGACATCAAAGTATTGCTCGACCCTTTCAAGCCCGTAAAAGTCTTCTCACAACCTGATCCCAACTTAACCTCCTTGTGATTGCAATCAATATAAGCTTACTGCTATGAGAGCCAGTCCATGCCAAATATAACATCGAACTCAACCAGCGGTAGTAACAATGCTTGCAAATCTAACTCTTGACTCCCAATATGAATCTTAATGCCATAGATTCTATCCGCCTGCATCGAACACCCATTCGGCAACAACACATTCAGTTTGTCCTTCATCATCGAAGAAGGTATTCCGATGAACGATATGAATCCTTCGAAAATAAGGAGTGTGAAGCTCCCGTATCAAAGAGTGCTCTCGCCGGATTCTCACAAATCAAAACAAAGCCTATACAGGCAGTGATAAGGTAACACATGCATAACAAGTATTTAGAAATTAACTTGCTATAAATTTAAACCGTACCTGTCAGCACATCCGCTTGCATAATGGCCTCCTGCTGGCCAAGATTGTAGACTCTAGGCTGAGCCGGAGCATAATGGGATGCGGTTGACTCCACCGTCTTGCCCTTTTCCTCATATATTGCTGCTGGCTTCCTCTCGGACTTGGGATGTCCGCTCCAGCTGTCCCGGGCAGTGTGTCCCGGCTTCCCATAATTGTAGTATGCGCCCGGGGTTCGGCTTGTAGTTGCCCCCGAAGCACCGGAAGAAGGGGCTGGACGCGAAGTCCTAGCGTTCTTATTGAACTTGCGATACCCAGACTTCGCATTAGCCGGCACTTTGAACTCTGTCCTCCTATCACCAGAGTTTTTCTTCACTTGCACATTCTTCAAATCCTTTTCCAACGACCGATCCGTATTGACCAGGGTCAAGAAGCCATGCGTCATAGGCCCCGAGAGCAGTAGCCTTAAGTCATCTCTCAAACCTTCTTAGAATCGGTTTGTCTTACGCTCCTCGTCCATGAATGTTGAGCTAGCGTACCGACCCAACATAGTAAATTCGTGGAGATACTCAACCACGCTACTCTCTCCTTGTGTCAGCTTCTGGAACTCATTCTCCAATGATATCCTCTGAGCCGAGGGAAGGTACCTTGCCAAGAACAGTCTCGAAAACTCCTCCATCGAGATGTCCGTAAGTTTCCTTCCCCTCAAGTGATGTAGCTCCAAACCATCCCACCACAGCCTAGCATCTCCGTCCAATAGGAATGTATCTATAGTGGTCATCTGACACTCTTTCGATTCAGTAGCTTTCAGTACTCTCTTCACTCGGGAGAGCCAATCATCTGCTTGGGATGGGGTTCCCGTCCCCGAGAACACCGATGGATTGAATCCAATAACATGTTTGAGCCGCCTTTTGGTTGCTCTCCTACGCAAAAAGGCTCCACAACCACCTACTCAAACCTTCTCGGTTCATCCGTTTGAAGCGGTACCTACTCCATCGTAGGAGCGGGCTGTTGTATTTACATTGTAGGCTGCGCGTTGATCATAGCAAACACCGCTTCGGCCACCAATTGTATGGTTTCTTCCGAGGGAGGTGTTGCGGGCGCATCATTCGGTGTGCTACTAGCCTTAGAAACCGGCCATTCTGACGGTCTTGCACCACTTCTGGTCACCTATAGTTGTACAAAACACCGTTAAGCGACCAAACAAAATTGCAAAAAGTAATTATAGGAACACGCAGGTTCCTCAAACACGTGTATTTTCATTCCTAAGTGGACATTCATGGGCTCTTTTATGTTATAACGATGACGCACACACATGTGCTCACCACCCCTTAAAAGAATTCGCCCACAAATTCATGTAAGTTGACCGAAACCAGTAGACTGATACAAAATTGTAACACCCCATATACATTGCATAGCATATAGCAGTAGGTCTGGCCGGGGCCCGACGTCATATACCACAAATAGACCAAAAGGTTACTCAATGGAATCCAACCAATCGAATCCAACGTCCTACATAGAGTACATTGACCGAAACCAGTAGTCTGATACAAAATTGTAACAACCCATATCCGTCGCATAGCATATAGCAGTAGGTCTGGCCGGGGCCCGACGCCATATACCACAGATAGACCAGAAGGTTACTCAATGGAAACCAATGAATCGAATCAAACATCCTACATAGAGTACATTCTAGCGGAAGCAAATTAAAAGTTGCAATAATTAGAACCCAGCCAACAACATGAATGTCCACTACAAAACCCAATAGGAATGACGTATAATACACATGTACATGGCTTTAAGGCCTTACAATAGTTTAATCAAATTACTGTGTTTTCCAAACCTCGGCACGCAGGCCTGTCACACATGAATAATACAAGTAAACATTCAAAATTAGGCCTTCGAGGGCCGACTCAACAATAACGGCTTTCTGCCCGTTATTTACCACTTGACTCCGCAGCACCTGCAAGCACAATCCACCGCGACGGTGGCAAACAAAAGCAACGGTCAGCTATATTGACCAAATTATAATGACCCCGCCCCCAAACTCGGGGCAGCGATGCTCCTTCCCTGCACTTTATTAGCATAACCAAGCAGTATAGTGTAAAAACACTTCATCACAGGCGTGGGCATGCACAGCCACACACACAGTGCTCTCAGGGCACATTCTCGGTGAACACGGTCAAAGTCCGCTGACTCACCACCACCCCCTGGGCGGCAATATCTCGTGAACATTTGGTCTTTCTGGCCACTGCTTAAGATCCTCCATCTATGCCAACGGCGAGTACCACATACCTTAGGTCTCTCTAACCGAACCACATAGAGCGGGTACGGTTCCGCCTAACCCGTTGCTTACACTACAACTTCAACTTAAGCCATCTATGCGGGTAAAGCTTCCCCGAGTCCCAATCCGATCACACACTTCACATAACCCAGTTATGTGCAAGTTGGCTTCCAGGCCACCAAGTTGGCAGAAACACACATCTGCCCAGTTTTCCAGGTGCACCTTGGACTTATCCCCCAAAGCTCCCTATTACAATCCACTGCATAGAAAACCCGAAAAACAAACATCCGCACGGAGTATTCTCCGGCCATTCATGCAATGAAACATCACCGATCAAGACCAACTTGTCCGGGTAGGCTTCACACATCATGCCTATGTCCGTCTCTCGACTACGGACTATACATGTTAAACAACGGGGACTATTCATGTCTAACCGAAGGAACGCCTCAAACTCACCGCAAACTCGCGATAGCGGGATTCCTATGCAAAGAAAAGATTACTTCACATGTCCTAGGATGATAATCGTTACTCTAGCATTCCTCTTTGGCGCCATGGAAATCTATGTGGATGAAAAGCACCGCAATGTCCTCACCTCCGTAGATCCGAAGTCGGCTCCCGATTTGGGGCTACTGATGAATTGTAAATATACCTATTTTTGTGTACATTAATTTAGATGTTTTCATTTATTTTTGTCGTTTTTACTTATTTTTATTCAATAAAATGCTCCTATTTTTGTAAATATTATACTAACTTAGTTTATTTTATTTTTCAGGAAAAAATGAAAATCTGCCAAAAAATGACATGTCACGCCCGTGACATATTGGTCACGCCCGTGACCAGGGCGTGACACGTCAAATTCCAGTAAATCTGCAATTTTCGAGGAGCAAAGCGTCGACACGCCCGTGTCACCCGAGTCACGCCCGTGACCCATGCCCGTGACCATCCAGATCGACGAAATCGCGCTCAACGATCGTCAACTCAGCTGACACGCCCGTCGACACGCCCGTGTCACCCGACACGGGGCGTGACCCAAGCCCGTGTTCACTCAACTCGACACTTTCAGCTCGACGATCGTCGAGTGTCGACACCTGCCTGTCACGCCCAGAGTCACGCCCGTGACCTGGGGCGTGACCTTTCCAGCTAGCCCGACAAGACCCGCGCGGCGACTTTTTGGCGCACCGCGCCCAGATCCACCTGCCTGTCACGCCCCCTGTCACGCCCGTGACCAAGGGCGTGACCTCTGCGAGACCGCCACGTGTCCAGCCCGAAGTCAACTTTCCCGTCAAATCGCCGGCCGCCTTCCAAATAGTACTGTCACGCCCCCTGTCACGCCCGTGACCAAGGGCGTGACCCTTGTAATTTTTTTCTATAAATTCAGAGCTGCTGCTTAGGATTTCTGTTCCCCTTTTGGGCACCATTTTGTATAGGAGTTATGCTGCTCGGATGAGTCCAATTGCTATGTAAGGGAAATTTCTCCCCCTCTCCTTTATTTTCTTAGCTTTGTAATCTTTGTTTTTAGCTTAATAAAATTGTAGATTTTCTCTCTTTTCATGGATTTGGACTTCAACGATGTGCCTACTTCTTTGCAATCTTATTTATTTTTGTTTTAACTTAGTTTCTGTTCTTCTTTATAGGCGTGTGTGAGTGTATGAGTATAGTTTATTTACTTTTATGTTTTCATTTTTTACGTAGTGTTGTTAACTTAGATTTTTATAGCTTTTTATTTCATTGTTATAAACCCGTAAAAAATGATTTCAAGGTGATTTTCTTTTCTTTTAACTTAGCTTTTTATTTTTAGGTTGTAAAACCTTTTCGTTCTTTTCGTTTTATTTTCACTTTTTAATCAGTTTTACGGAGTTATAGGAATGATTTTTTAGTCATTTTAATTTTTCGCGCACTTTGATTTTTCGTTTAAACTTTTTCCTTATTTAATTTTTTCGCTCTCTTTTTATGCATTTCTACCGCATTCTAGCGGTAGAAATGTATTCGTTTTAATTTTTCGAGCACTTTCATTTTTCGGTTATTTGCAAAACTTTCTTCCCGTTTAATTTTTATTTCATCTTTTTATGCATTTCTACCGCATTCTAGCGGTAGAAATGCAGTTGTTATAATTTTTCGGTAACTTAGCTTTTTGCAATTTTTTGTGTGTGCGCATTTATTTCCGCCTACTCATTAAGAGTTAAATGGCGCTTTGCTTTATTTCAATTCTGTCGAGTGTGTGCGTGTGTTTTATTTTCTTGTAGAGTGCGTGTGTTTTCATTTATGTCGAGAGAGAGTGTGCGTGCGTTGCATTTATTTTGTCCTACTCGGTTGAGTAGGACCCGTATTTATTTTCTCCTACTCATTTGAATAGGACTTGCGTGTGTGCGTTTTACTGCTTTCATTTCTCCCGCCCACGCAGTTGCGCCGGGACTCGCAATTTACTGCTTTCTTCAGTCCTACTCGTTTGAGTAGGACTTGCAATTTTCAGCTTTCCTTTACTGCTTTATTTTACTGCTTTCATTTCCTGCTTTCCATTTTCTGCTTTATTTACTGCTTTCCTCGCAAGCCGTCCCCATTCCGATGAGTGGCTAATCGTTCTTAGCCCTCGGCATCGAAGAGCATTGGGACAGATAAAATAGCTTAAAATAACTAAAGGTCTAATTTTTCTAATTAATTAAAAGTACTTAAGGTTTGCCCGGGGTTAACGACGCGTAGGACCACATATCGATGTGTGGGCCCTATTTCCGTTTTCCATACGCTCGCCGAGAGGCCGTGCGTATGGACAGATCACCCCTTGGCAAAGAGAGTTCCGCACTAACCCTCGAGAGAGGAGGCGCGCCAACTCTACCGGATTGGGTTCCCCACCCAATAGCGGGGTTCTTAGCGTAATGCGGGCGTTAAGAGGAATCCTTCGTCGGACTAACGTTCGGTCGAATAGTCTTAGCGTTCAGGTGAGCGATAGTCCTAGAGCTAGGTGAGCTCATTTTAGTGGAACCTCCACGGCCAAGTCTCCGCCTTAATTAATTAGAAATTTAGGAGCTCTTTTTATTTAAAGTCTATTTTAGTTCAATTGTTTTTTTCGGTGCCATCGAGCTAAGCTCTTCATCGGCACCACCTTCATGCTTTCTTTTTATTGCTTTCATTTTCTTTCCGCCATTTTCTGTATTTTTATTTATATATAAATAACCCGACAAGTTAATTATCGGTAAAATAATAGTCCCCTCCAGGGAAGAGTAGAAATAATCGAACCGGACCCGAGAACAATACGACCTCGATATTCCACCCGGAATATCCTGTACTACTCACGATAGGTGCACTTGCCTCCTTTCGTTAAAACTCGATTTCTAAACCTTTTTTATATCCAAAATAAATAAATAAATACGCGCGACCCGTTTTCTTAAATAAAATTCACTTCCGCTTTTTTTCGCAAATAAAACCGCCGGGTCGCCGCGTGACCGCAAATAATTTTGGAGTTTTAACCATCAAGTTTTTGGCGCCGTTGCCGGGGAATTTTAGGTTCGTTATTTTAAACCCTGGAAATCTATTAATTTTACCTATATATATATATATATATATATATATATATAAATATGGCCAATATAATAATAATAATAATAAAACTAATATATATATATATTTACAAATTTATAAAACCAAAAAAAAAATTGAAAAACTCAAAACAAAAATTTTTTGAAAAACCTTAAAAAATTAAAAATTTGAAAAAACTATAAAACTAAAAAAAAAAAAACTAAATAAAAAACAACTAAAACCCAAAAAAAAAATGAAAAAAAACAAAAAAACTTAACAAAATTATTTTTATTTTCATTCTTGTTTTTGAAAAAAAAAAAAAAAAAAAAAAACAAAAAAAAACAAAACAACAAAAAAAAAAACTAAAAAACTAAAAAATGAAAAACTTAAAAAATATATATTTTATTTTAATTTAACTTATTATATTTTATTTTATTTTGATTCGGCGCGCTTTTCACTCTTGTGCGCGCTAGGGGATCACACTTTTTTATCACGCAGTGGTCGCTAAGGCCTTAGCTACCTCCGACTCCCCCACACACATCGCCCCCCCTACCGCCCGCGATCTTTAGGCCGAGTTTATCTTTCTTATTTTTTCTGTTATCTTTTTGCTTTTTCTTCTCAATAATGCAGGGTTCCAACCTGGGCCTCCCGCGCTCGTCTTAGGGAAGCTCCTTCCCTTCTCTTTTTCTTTTTATACTTATTATATTTTGTATATTATCTGTTCCGCATACTTAGATTGCAACATTGGGGACAATGTTGGGTTTAAGTATGGGGGTGTTTTCGTATTTCTTTATTTCTGCACTTTACAAAAACGCATAAAATTACAAAAACATCAAAAATAAAAAAAAAAACTAAAAAATTTTTTTTTATTGTTTTTCCTTGTTTTTATTTCATAAAACTTCAAAACAACAAAAAAAAAATCTCTCTTCCCCCCTCTTCTTCTTTTTTGTAAAAACTTGCGTCTTGCCTGCCCGCGACGGTCGACTCATCGAACCAACCATTCAAATAAGAGTCTGTTCGCGGGGCCGCAATCGAGTTTTTACTTTGCCTTTTTTGTAAAAATCTCTCTTTCCCCCCTATCTTCTTTGTAAAAAACTCTTCTTTCTCTCCTCATTCTTGTAAATAATTTATCCTTAAAAACTAAAAATAAAAAAATTAGAAAAACCCAAAAAACCCCAAAAAATAAAAAATCTAAAAATCCTAAAAAGATAATAATTAAAACACAAAAAAAAATATAAAAACTCTAAAAATTCCAAAAAAAAAAAAAATGTTTTGTTAAAATTATGTAACAAAATAATTCGAATACAACATTTCTTAACCCTTTTTGCTTTCCAAAAATCTAGTTTCGAGTTAATTTATATGCGAATTTTAGTTATTCTTTGCTTACTATTCGTTTATTAATTAAGGTTCGATAGATTTAAGTGTCTGGGGTTAAGATTTAAAGAATTTTTTATGTCTTTTCCTTATAATAGGGAACTTGTTTTTCACCACCACTTCTAATTTTATAAATAGAAGCTCGTTTTTTATGTTAGAAAATAACATCCATGGATTTCAATTATTTCAACTTCATGCTTTTAGAAACATTGGGACGTTCATTTTAAAAAGGTTGCTCTCAAAACTTTTTGATTAAAAGCTAGTTTTATTTTTGAAAAATTAAATCCACTTCCATTTTTTTTCATGTCTTACTTGACATGTTTTTCCCTATCCCTTAAAAGATCCTATGTCAATGGGAATAAGATTTCGTTCCGTAAACATAGGCACCCAATATTTAAAAAGATTATATATGGAGTAAGAGGATAAAATTCATTACTCCTACAAATATACATTGGGTTAATTTTATCCTTATGAAGAAAGAAAAAACAATTTATGTGTTAGGAAAATAAGATTTCGTTTTCCTAACTATCCAAAAGAAAAAATTGGAGGTTCGAGAAAAAATTACCTCACCTCAATATCCAAGCCTTCTTCATAAACCACCAAACCACCTATCTTATTTCAATGATTCTAGACTTAATTTAAATTTTTTTTGAGAGCATAATTTTTAAATTGCATTATTTCCTTTAACTTCTTTTAAGCTAAAGTTTTTTATATAAATCCAATCCATCTTTGTTAAACTAACAAAAATAAATTTTTGCTTTCTATTTTATTTTTTCTAGAAGTCTTTTTGAAACTCTTCCTCTATTCATAACATTTCATAAATTAGGATTTAATTCTTTAACCCCGGATGTTTACTTTGATCTTCCTTTTAATTAATTCAAGCGGTAGCTAAACTTAGGATTTCTTTTATTCCTTATAAGTTCATCTCCAACTTTTGCTCTGGAATAGCAAAAGCTTAAGTATGGGGGTATTTGATGAATTGTAAATATACCTATTTTTGTGTACATTAATTTAGATGTTTTCATTTATTTTTGTCGTTTTTACTTATTTTTATTCAATAAAATGCTCCTATTTTTGTAAATATTATACTAACTTAGTTTATTTTATTTTTCAGGAAAAAATGAAAATCTGCCAAAAAATGACATGTCACGCCCGTGACATATTGGTCACGCCCGTGACCAGGGCGTGACACGTCAAATTCCAGTAAATCTGCAATTTTCGAGGAGCAAAGCGTCGACACGCCCGTGTCACCCGAGTCACGCCCGTGACCCATGCCCGTGACCATCCAGATCGACGAAATCGCGCTCAACGATCGTCAACTCAGCTGACACGCCCGTCGACACGCCCGTGTCACCCGACACGGGGCGTGACCCAAGCCCGTGTTCACTCAACTCGACACTTTCAGCTCGACGATCGTCGAGTGTCGACACCTGCCTGTCACGCCCAGAGTCACGCCCGTGACCTGGGGCGTGACCTTTCCAGCTAGCCCGACAAGACCCGCGCGGCGACTTTTTGGCGCACCGCGCCCAGATCCACCTGCCTGTCACGCCCCCTGTCACGCCCGTGACCAAGGGCGTGACCTCTGCGAGACCGCCACGTGTCCAGCCCGAAGTCAACTTTCCCGTCAAATCGCCGGCCGCCTTCCAAATAGTACTGTCACGCCCCCTGTCACGCCCGTGACCAAGGGCGTGACCCTTGTAATTTTTTTCTATAAATTCAGAGCTGCTGCTTAGGATTTCTGTTCCCCTTTTGGGCACCATTTTGTATAGGAGTTATGCTGCTCGGATGAGTCCAATTGCTATGTAAGGGAAATTTCTCCCCCTCTCCTTTATTTTCTTAGCTTTGTAATCTTTGTTTTTAGCTTAATAAAATTGTAGATTTTCTCTCTTTTCATGGATTTGGACTTCAACGATGTGCCTACTTCTTTGCAATCTTATTTATTTTTGTTTTAACTTAGTTTCTGTTCTTCTTTATAGGCGTGTGTGAGTGTATGAGTATAGTTTATTTACTTTTATGTTTTCATTTTTTACGTAGTGTTGTTAACTTAGATTTTTATAGCTTTTTATTTCATTGTTATAAACCCGTAAAAAATGATTTCAAGGTGATTTTCTTTTCTTTTAACTTAGCTTTTTATTTTTAGGTTGTAAAACCTTTTCGTTCTTTTCGTTTTATTTTCACTTTTTAATCAGTTTTACGGAGTTATAGGAATGATTTTTTAGTCATTTTAATTTTTCGCGCACTTTGATTTTTCGTTTAAACTTTTTCCTTATTTAATTTTTTCGCTCTCTTTTTATGCATTTCTACCGCATTCTAGCGGTAGAAATGTATTCGTTTTAATTTTTCGAGCACTTTCATTTTTCGGTTATTTGCAAAACTTTCTTCCCGTTTAATTTTTATTTCATCTTTTTATGCATTTCTACCGCATTCTAGCGGTAGAAATGCAGTTGTTATAATTTTTCGGTAACTTAGCTTTTTGCAATTTTTTGTGTGTGCGCATTTATTTCCGCCTACTCATTAAGAGTTAAATGGCGCTTTGCTTTATTTCAATTCTGTCGAGTGTGTGCGTGTGTTTTATTTTCTTGTAGAGTGCGTGTGTTTTCATTTATGTCGAGAGAGAGTGTGCGTGCGTTGCATTTATTTTGTCCTACTCGGTTGAGTAGGACCCGTATTTATTTTCTCCTACTCATTTGAATAGGACTTGCGTGTGTGCGTTTTACTGCTTTCATTTCTCCCGCCCACGCAGTTGCGCCGGGACTCGCAATTTACTGCTTTCTTCAGTCCTACTCGTTTGAGTAGGACTTGCAATTTTCAGCTTTCCTTTACTGCTTTATTTTACTGCTTTCATTTCCTGCTTTCCATTTTCTGCTTTATTTACTGCTTTCCTCGCAAGCCGTCCCCATTCCGATGAGTGGCTAATCGTTCTTAGCCCTCGGCATCGAAGAGCATTGGGACAGATAAAATAGCTTAAAATAACTAAAGGTCTAATTTTTCTAATTAATTAAAAGTACTTAAGGTTTGCCCGGGGTTAACGACGCGTAGGACCACATATCGATGTGTGGGCCCTATTTCCGTTTTCCATACGCTCGCCGAGAGGCCGTGCGTATGGACAGATCACCCCTTGGCAAAGAGAGTTCCGCACTAACCCTCGAGAGAGGAGGCGCGCCAACTCTACCGGATTGGGTTCCCCACCCAATAGCGGGGTTCTTAGCGTAATGCGGGCGTTAAGAGGAATCCTTCGTCGGACTAACGTTCGGTCGAATAGTCTTAGCGTTCAGGTGAGCGATAGTCCTAGAGCTAGGTGAGCTCATTTTAGTGGAACCTCCACGGCCAAGTCTCCGCCTTAATTAATTAGAAATTTAGGAGCTCTTTTTATTTAAAGTCTATTTTAGTTCAATTGTTTTTTTCGGTGCCATCGAGCTAAGCTCTTCATCGGCACCACCTTCATGCTTTCTTTTTATTGCTTTCATTTTCTTTCCGCCATTTTCTGTATTTTTATTTATATATAAATAACCCGACAAGTTAATTATCGGTAAAATAATAGTCCCCTCCAGGGAAGAGTAGAAATAATCGAACCGGACCCGAGAACAATACGACCTCGATATTCCACCCGGAATATCCTGTACTACTCACGATAGGTGCACTTGCCTCCTTTCGTTAAAACTCGATTTCTAAACCTTTTTTATATCCAAAATAAATAAATAAATACGCGCGACCCGTTTTCTTAAATAAAATTCACTTCCGCTTTTTTTCGCAAATAAAACCGCCGGGTCGCCGCGTGACCGCAAATAATTTTGGAGTTTTAACCATCAGCTACGAAGCTCCGCTGGTGGCCGGATCTTCCTTCCTTCTTCCTCCTTGATCTCCCCTATCTTTAGAACTTTAGAAAGAGAGTATTTGGATGAAATGAAGGATTCAAAACCCTATACCCGGGTATAACCCAGCAAGAGCAACCCCAAGCAGTTAGATCCCAAAATAAGGAAACGGATGGCCATGATTCGGACTTAAAATCCAAAACCTGGGCTGAACACGGCTTGTGACATGCCCATGTCCAAGGCCATGTTGCCCATTCGCCGTCGAAACCGTCGCATCCCGAAAGGTACATGGGCTCTCGACATGCCCGTGTCCGACTTGAGATGCCCGTGCCAAACAGTACACGGCCGTGTAGTGTGCCGTGTTCCTCCATCGACACAGGATAAAAAACATCCCGTAAGGGACACGGGTACTCGACATTCCCGTGTCAAAACTGGTACGCCCGTGTCTACCAGAACATGCACGTGTGCTAACACCGTATGTCTCCCATGACACGGCCCGGCCTTCACCCCGAGAAGGACACGGCCCGGGACACGCCCGTGTCGCAGGCCGTGTTCGTTGCTCGACGATCGTCGACTACAAATTCGTCAACCTCTCGGCCAGATCATCGACCCGAGAACGATACACTCTTGTGACACGCCCGTGTACTAGGCCGTGTGATCCCTACCAAGTTCCAAACTTGGCTCAAAAAGCCTCCTATCGCTCTTTTGAGTTTCGGGGTGTTACAACGATCACTCTGAATTTGTCAGGATTTGGCTCCACCCCCATCAGGGTGAGAATATGGCCCAAGAACTTTCCACTGCTAGCCCCAAAAACACATTTCAAGGGGTTCATCTTCATCTTGTATTTGTGCAAGGTACCGAAGGTCTCCTCTAGGCCCGGTGGTGGGAGTCCACCCCTCAGCTCTTGATCATCAGGTCATCCACATACAACACGAGATTCCTCCCCTTTCTGCTCTTGGAAGGCCCGATCCATCATCTTTTGTATGTTGCGCCTGCATTTGTCAGCCCAAAAGGCTCATCTTGTAGCAGTAGCACCCATCCCCTGTGATGAAGGAGATATCTTTTACATCAGCGGTGGGGTGGGGGGGGTGGTGCATCCTGATCTAATGATAACCTGAAAAAGCATCTAAGAAACTCATTATAGGAAAACCAACGGATAAGTCAACCTACGCGTCGATTCAAGGCAAGGGGTAACAATCTTTACGGCATGATTTATTAAGTAAAGAAATATCAAAAAACATTCTCGACCGACCGTCTCCTTTTTTACCATGACTACATTGGAGACCCAGCCAGGGTATTGCATTTCGGATACAAAGCTAGCCTTTAAGAGCCTAGCCACCTCCTCCCTGACGGGCTCAGCCAGCTTGTCCGCGATGGACCTCTTCTTCTGCTTGATAGGGAGAGCTCTGGAATCCAAGTTGAGGCGGTGGCAGGCAACATCCACATCGATACCTGGCATCTCCACTGCACTCCAAGCGAAGATGTCCACATTCTTTTGGATGCATGCCAGCATCCTCTCCTGCTCCACCGGGGTAAGAACCCCACTAACGCGCACCTTCTCCACCCTGCATGTAATTCTGAAGATTCAGAACGGTTTTAGATGTTCAAATTTATCCCATTTTGTTAAGTGTTGATGATTTTTTTATGTGCACATCTGGGATGTATTTCGATTATGATTGTTGTAACTATTTTGTGAATGTGCACATTGGTTAATTGTTAACCATGATTAAGTTTTAATCAATTATCTTAAAATCCCTTATCCAATATTAAGTATTTGGATGCCTTCTAATAGATGCACTCTTCCAACCTTGATCGTCAAAGTGTGTGCTTGACAAAGCAAGGTACATTAATCTATGTTGGTAAGGGTGCGAGCGGATAATTGTGATATCTCACTATTGACATCATGTCAAATTTAACTGGATGACCTCAAAAGTTGAGTGCCCAGAGGCATAGCGTTGGCATTGTAACGCCCTTGATTTTTCGATGTTTATTTTAATTCTTTTAGTGACATATTTTTGACGTCAGTGCGTTACGTTGACGCATACTTGGCGGGTACCATTGCTAGAGCGTGACTTTTGCTCATTGGTATCTGAAATTTTGAATTAGAATATTAGCATGGCTAATTTGTAGTTTGTTTTCGAAATTTCCCGTGCAAGCCAGGTTTGTTTTTGAACTCGGTGGAGCCTTTTTGGGATATTTGGGTGTTTTGGACTTCGGTAAGTTTTTACCTGAGTTTAGTTTGTTGGATTTTGATTTTGAATTCGTCTTTGGATTTGTAGCATCAATATTTAGCATCAGTGCGAATTTCTTGAAAATCCTAGTTAATTGGATTTATCGTTAGTTTGGGTGTTTATTATAGTAATAATAATATATTATAAGTATAAATATTCTTACGATTTAGACGGAACCCTATCATCGTCTTCTTCCCGAGCTGTCAGACTATTTCATAGAAGAGAGAAAATGACATACATCGCGAGTTTTCAACCATCGATTGTAGGAGCTCTGGTGCACAAAATCGTCGTTGGAGGGTAGATTCGGATAGCTCTCTCCGAGATCTACATTTGTGCTGTGAGTTTTCTCATTCCTTGAATTTTTAGGCATTAGGGAATTTGTTTTTGACCCTCGTTTGTCCTGAAAAGTTTCAGGAATCGTTGCCTAGGTGTTCTTGCGGCCAGATCCTTGAGGAAGAGCGCTTGTGTGGCCGGTTTTCGGTCGATTTGAGGCATGTGGTGATTTCTTCCCCGTGCTATGTTTTTCTTTGTGTATTTCCTGTTTCTTTTCTTCCAATATTAGTATTTAGGAGTAGTGTAGGGTTCGGACAAGGCCGATCTGCCAAGTTGTGTTGGATTTCCAAGTTAGGCCATTCGTCGATTAGAGGGCTTATAGACTAAGTAAAACCCGTCGAGTATTTGGCTGTTAGTCTAGGTTAATTTGTCAATTTATATTGGTTAGTCTAAGTTTAATCTGTTGAGTATGACTGTTAGTCTAAGTTGGAATTCGTCGAGTATTGGCAGTTAGCTTATGTTTATATTCGTCGAGTATGGTGGGGACAGTGTGTAGAATTCCAGAAGAATGAGTTTTCTACTACGTCAAAATCATTGAAAAGGCTAGGCGTTGAATTAAATCAGATTCATCAAGTAATCTCGACGAATTTGTCGAGTAATAGTCTCAGCATTGACTGATTCTATGTTAGTTGAGTTTAGGAGTCAAGTTCCACGAGTAGCAGCCTTGGCGTTGAGTGTTTTGGTTTTGGCATTGAGAGCGTTAAGTGTCGATGAGGCTAATTCTAATTCATCGAGTAATCTCGATGAATTCGTCGAGTATTGACAGTTTGTTGTTGAGAGCGCCATGTGAACCAAATGGCGTTGAGTGCATTGAGTGTTAAGGCCTTTGGCGTCGAGTGCACTTAGTGGACTCAGCTAGGCGTCGAGTGAAGGTGTAGAGTGAAAGCATTGAGTGAAGAAAATTTTGCTGAGTTAAGTCCAAGTGTCAAGTGAGAATGCTTTGGCTTTGAGATCGTTGAGTGAACTCCAGATTCGTCGAGTATACTCGACGAATTTCGATGGACTTGTGTATTTTTTGTCGTTTCATTGTGTATCAAGTTAGATAATTATCTAATTGTTTTTCAGAGAGTGTCTACTATATTCGTCGAGTATACTCGACGAATAAGAATGAACTTAGAATTTTATCGCTGAATTGGTTCAATTCATCGAGTATGGGCCTCTGGGTGATTTTTCGGATTTCTCATCCATCTTCTCATTGGAGAAGCCTGATGTTTTGGTTGTGGTTTTATTGGGTTCTGGATTGTTGGTTGTGGTTAGGTTGGAAGTGGATAAAGGACCACCAACTTGATGTCGATTCGTGAATCATTACACTTGGTGGGTTGTTTGTTTTCTCTTGGTCTGTTGGGTTGTGTTGGACATTGTGGCTACCACCACACTACCTTTTTGAGGTGTTTGAGTTGTTGGGTTGTGTTGGACATTATGGCCACCACCATAATACCTCTTTGAGATGTTTGGCCTGTTGGGTTGAGTTGGACATTGTGACCACCACCCCAGAGCATATTTTTGAGATGTTTGGTCTGATGGTTCGTGTTGGACAACGTGCTACCGCCTCAGTACTGTTTTTGCCAAGTGTTACTAATTCGCATATTTGGAGATGTTTAGTCTCTTCCTTATTATTATATAAACATATGTTATTATGGCTACACTTGCAGTTCTTATCGAAGCATGGCTTCATTTCGTACTTGGTGAAACTTCTCTTACTGTACTGTTGAGAATTCTTCTTTATTATTATAGTATGACTTATTTGCCAAGGCTTGTCAGCTATTCTTATGCTTGGGTTGGTAAACCTTTTTTCCTCCTTTTTTATTATTATTGTTATTGATCTTTCTTGCAACTTGTATTTTCTTACTGAGGTATTCTTTTCTTTGGAATGCCTCAGGTTTGGAGCAGTAGCCAGTTGAGCGGCTAGTGTTGGTGGTTGCTGGCGTTCTGCAATTATTGCAGTCACCTTTCCTCAACATCGTGAGGTAGTGTTGTTGTTTTGATGTTTAGTTCAGACATACATGCCTTTTTTGGTGGGTTCGTGTCAGGTTGTTGATGACTACCAGAGTTTTTAAGTTGATAAGTTTCTTTTTAGCTGCTTATTCTCTTTTAGATGACTTGTTGGTTTTACTTGCTCTCGGGAAAAGTTTTATGCTAGGATTGTACATTAGTTATTTTAAAGTATAAAACTAATATTTTAGATATCTCATGCATAACATATTTTAACCGAAGCCATTATATTTTAACGAACGTAAACGCTACTTCTATACTTATATTAAATTTAGACGTATGCATATCATGAGTTGTGTTATTTGGATGTTTATGCTCATGTAGGATGTCAATCAATATAAACAAAGTATTTTTTGCAGCGTATATTCATATTTTCACTCGTGGACTAGTTGATCCACTAAGCCGAGGGATACAACCATCTTCACTTAACTTAAATTACAGCTTTCTTCATAAAAGAGTTGGGGATTTAATATAAAGTGTAAGGTTCGAGTTATTGGCTGGGCGCCTGCAGTAATCCCCTGCACGACGTGGCATCATGACACGTGTTTTCTCTTACTCTGATATATTAAGTAAATGCGGAGAAAATGTGGGTTGTGACAGGAATGCATCATATGATGGATGCGAATAAAGAGTTATTCATCAACCATATAAGAGTTGCATGATGATACGATCGACAAGCGTTGCCTACCAAAATAATTATATTGTGAGAGAAAGTCCTAAGCTGACTCATGGTGTTGGTGAAATATGGATCTTGACAACTAAGAGAGTAGCTTGCATAATCTCTCCTAATTGACAGTGAGGGTTATCAATTGGATTAAAATAGTGGAGTAATTTTAAATAAAGTCCTAATTGAAATAAAAATGTATTTTGAAATGTAGTACAGAGTTTTCTTTGCATAAATTCTTGTAGAATTTCCATGCTAAGTGTATCTCGCTCCACACTTTTTATCGGAGCTTTCCTTGAGAATGAGAAACTTAGTGGGACACATTATCTGGACTGGTATATAAATCTTATAATTGTTCTCAGGCAAGAGCACAAGCACTTTCTTTTGGAAGAGGATTCCCCTGAAGAGCCAATCGGGAATGTGTCTCGAGATAATAAAGATGCTTATAAGAAGTATCAAGATGACTCCGATAATATTGAATGCCTCATGCTCTCCACCATGAACTCTAAGCTTCGAAACCAACATGAGAACATTAGTTGTGAGGATATTGACGAGAACCTTAAGAAAATGTTTTAATTGCAAGCTCGGCAACTAGCTAACTTTCATCAACCAGCTAACTTTAGATCTGCTTCGCCTTGGAACTCAGAAAAAAACTCCCTGAACTTGTTGTTGAAGATATATTTAATCTTCAGAGAATTATTCATTCAATAGACAACATTATTTGTGAATCACAGACTAACTGTAGAGTATGTTCTTGGAAAACTTCTCCTTCGTCGAGAGGAAGAAGATGACCAGAAAGCTCTATTATGCTTTTCTCTCTATAAGCTCACTTTTTTCTTTCCCTTGTACTCTACTTTTGAGTACCTCCATCCAACTGCTCTTTGCGTAGTAGGACAACCTGTACTTGGTAACTGCAGCACTCTGTTTGCATTAAATGCAGTACTAAAGGAAAGTGACACTTTTTGTCTTCTAGCAAGCAAATCCCGCGATATTTGAAATTCTGCTGACGTCAGCATGGCTCAGCGCTTCTGCACTTAGTAAATTCCAAACAAACTGCTCAGGTGTTGAGTGAAGCTTTGTCACTCAACACAAAAGTACATGGTAGAATTTTGCATCTCCTGGTGTTGAGTGCATTGAGTGAGCCTTCCCCACTCAGTGCATTCTATCTTTTATAGTCTTAACTAATTAGGCGTCGAGTGTGCATTCATCACTCGATGCTTCTGGACTTAGTTGAATTGTTTGTTGAGTAGTTGTTAAGTGAACTACATTCACTCAATGCTTCTGGACTTGGACAAATTTTTTGTGTATTCCTTCTAAGGCTTTGACTACTTGAGCTTATATCAATGCTTGTGCTCTACTAGAATTGAGTGAAGTGAGTTCACTTAACGCTTCTGGACTTGGTCAATTTTTTGCCTCTCCAATAAATAGTCTTCTTGATTGAGGCATTGACTGAACTGTCTTCACTCAATTCTTTTGTCCTTAGCCAGATATCTTGTTGAGTTAGCGTTGAGTGAAATTTCTTCACTCAATGTTTTTGTACTTAGCCAGATTTCGAATTGGCAACATTATGGCTTTGAATGTATGTTGTTCTCTCAACGCTTTTGCACTTCTAGCATTGAGTAAACTGCCTTCACTCTATGCTTCTGGGCTTAACCAGATTTTTGCTTTGTCGGCAACTTGTCTTGAGTCCTTTTGTAATTATGACTCAGGCATTTTGTCTAATCATGGTATAGTAGACAACATGTATATACTGAACTTGAATATATATCAAATACAATTATGCACTTAACATTGATGGTGATGCCTCTTCAAATTCAGGGAATATTGCTGAAGAAGGAAGAACACATAACAATACTCAGGTGAACTAATTCATGTCGCTTGTGCTCTTCTATGTAATCAACCCGCCGTTGTGGTCTGGTAGCCTGTTCCAACGACCTACCCTGGTGGATGGTGGCTTTGCTAGAAGCCGACTGTTGTTTTATAATTTATTGTATAGTGGGCAGTTTGACCATGTCAAACGACGTAGACCGACCTACTTGTATTTAGTCCCACATCATGTGTTGTATTCTCTCGCCTCCCCCGATTTCTGTAAATAAGAGGGCATACCTATGTAATCTTTATCTTTTTGGAGCAATATGGTTTCGATCTTATTTAGATCTTTATCCAATTTTAACTTGGTATCAGAGCGAATCAGTCTTTTGCTCCTATTCGCGCGGCTTCTATTCTGTCCGTGTGGTTTCCCTCCATGCCCTCCCTTGCTTTTTTTTCTCCTTGCGCAGTTTCCTTGTCTGCGTACTTCTCCTCCTCCTTTCTCTTCTCCCTGCGGTTTCTCTAACCGATGCGGGTTTCACATTTTGGTCGCGACATCTTTTCTATCGCTGGTGTATTGACACTGTGACCGTGCGGTCTCTCCTCTAATTCCCGCGGTTTGTTTGCGCTGTTTTGTCCTCGCTATTTATTTTGTTAAACCATGCGGTTTATTTCTATTTTCTAAGAACACTCATACTTCTACTCTCTTTATTCATGTTCCTTCTTCCCATTCTACTTCTTCCTTCTCTGGTTCTGGTAATTTGGGGACTGCTTCGGAACTTATAGGTCCAAATTGCCCTATCTGAAGTGTCTCTCTCATTTTTCTCTTGGGTTCTCAGCGCAAACATCATAATTTGACTGATGATCCTCCTTCTAAATCTGTTTCTTTTGATGATTGGGCTGCCTCTAATGCGTCGGTGCGGACTTGGTTGGCCAACAGTTTATCGGATGAATTCCTTCCTGTCATTCGGCTTGATACAATGGTCAAAGTTGCTTAGAATCATCTTGCCGCCTTTATTCCAAGGGAGCCCAAACCTCACGCATTTATACTCTGAATGTTGATCTTTTCGCTCGACCAGTCATGACTCCTTCTTTTGCCTATCCGGAGGTTTAGACTCTTGGTGCTGAACTTCTTGAGCATCGCCCTTTTTCTGTGGATCTTGCTGAGCAACACCGACATTTTCATGAGCTTCTAGTTGTTTGTAATCTGCATCTCCTGCCAGATTCGTATGATAAAATTCGTCAGCAAATTTTGGGAGAGGCAGATAGTCCGACTCTGGATGCTACTACTGCTAAAATATCTGTTATTATTACTCTTATTCAGTGTCCTTTGCTCTCCTCTCCATCTCAGTATTCTGATCTTGTGGTTCATCCTTCTCATCATGACTGTTGAAGCCAGAAAAATCCTAACCTCAAAATTTGGACCAAAGCCGCCTTAGGTTAAAGGTTCAGAAGATAGATCAGACGGCTATGGTGACTTAGAAAGAAGGGACAGGTCAAACATGACCCCAGATGTTGCAGCAGGAAGGTCCCACCACGTACCTGGATGCTCAAAAGGAGCAGCCCCTTCTAGACCAAAGATTGTCCAACCTGGTACGAGGGAAGCTAGCCGGCGAACTCATAAGGTCGCGACTTGCTCTCCAAGGAAAAGGAATCTAAAGATTCAGCTAGTATCTCGAAAATGAAGCGCGCGAGTATCCCGTCGAGGATTTCAAGTGCCTCACCTCGTACCCCTGGGGTCCTCTTTATAGGCAATTCCAAGGAGAGGGGGGGGGGGGGTCATATTTATACCCCACCCCCCTGGCGATTAAGCGACTTGCAGAGGAACTCGCACGGGCTGGGTGAGTATCTCGCCAAGTCGCCTACCTGGCGAGTATGTGAGGGGAGCTCGCCTATACTCGCCCAGTCCTTCCACGATCTTGAATGCTAACTTTGACTCCTGTCTTGACTTGTTGACCTTGACTTCTGCTGACGTGGCTGTGGTAGGACCCACTCTCGACGAATACGGGTTGTACACAATCCCCGCTCTTTCTGAGTGACGTAGGAGCTCGGAAAGAATCATCCAACACTTATTTGGCGAGCTGATGTGCCGAGTATCTGGGTTTCTCACCTCTTGTAACTGCCTGCCGATCTATATAAATAGGGGGGCTAGTTCTTTAGCCGGATCTTTAGAACTCGCCCATAATGTCAGACACTGCTAAGTTTCTTCATGACAGTCTCGCTGCGCTAACCGGTGCTCTTAGCGTCACTAAACCGAAAAGGCCGTGCGAGGAGGACGTCGTTGCCGACTTACCGCCCCCCCCCCTCAAGAAGAAGAAAGTTAAAAAGTTCAAGAAGAAACCCGCCTCTAGTGACGATAACTCGCCACCACCTCTTTCTCAAACTGCGGCTTCCACCAGCAACCTCGTGCGCTCTGCCAGCATGCAACAGTTGCTCAGTGACTTGGGAGTTGACGACATTCCCAATGTCGCCGTCTCCAATGCGAGTTTCCTCGACTCGCTCGTCATCCTTGAGCTCGCCATAACCCTGGCCCCGGAAATCTCCTACACTTCGGTGCTGCAACAGGTTGAAATCATCACCTGCCAGGTTGTCATATTTGCCGAGATGCTTTCTTGCTCTGACGGTCATTTCCACTGCTCGCTAACTTGATCATGATACTCGCAGATTCTCCCTCGGGGGGCGCTGACGTGGTTCAAAATGTTGCCCCGTTGAGCTCCGCACCGCTGGTCGCCCTTCCTGCCTGGACACCAGTAAAGACCGCGCACACGGTGCAGATCAATATCGGCGGCAAAAGAACATCTGAAGCCTCGGTTCCTTCGGCGGGCAAGGAACTGCTGTCAAAGAATCCTCCGCCAAGGAAGACGACCCTGGCGAGCAAGGATCCTTTGCCGAAGCACCCTCTGCCCAAGAAGGATCCGCTGGTGAGCAAGGGTCTCCCGGTGAGTTCTGGGCTGCCTGTGATGAGTTCTGCTCCGCCCGTAGCGAGTTTTGCTCTACCTCCGCCGAGGTCTTTGCTGCCCGAGGCGAGCTCCTCGCTACCCCCACCGTCGCCTCTTACAAACGTCGCAATCATCCAGTCGGTAACCGCATCCTTGCCATTGTCGCCGCCTCTGGTCACGCCTTCCCAAGTCGCCACGACGCGACTTCCTCCACCTCCTCCGCTGAAGAATCCTCAACCACCGACGAGTTTGTTTCTCCCTGTAACATCCCATTTCCAACTAGACCCCTAAGTGTGGTTATTGGCCATGACTAGGTCATGACCAAACCCTAGGAAGCCCAAGAAGACCAAGGAAACCTAAGAATGTGGCTGAGACCACTATGGTGTGCAAATAGTAAATTCCTGAACCTTTGTTTAAGATAACCATGGGGCATCACCAAGACTTCAAGACCCCACCATATTCTCATCAAACCATGGTAGGATCCATTAGATCAATAAGGACCCATGGATGGCAGTCAAAAGGGTTAAGTTGACCCAAGTCAACCCTAACCCTAAATGGGTCAAACCAACCTACTTAGGGTCAATTGACCATCCCCAAGCCAAGTGGACCCCACCCAAGCCCACCTAACCCTAGATTGAGGTCAATGGGTCACCTTGGACCCATTGGGGTCCACCCAAGAGGCTAAGTTGACCAAAGTCAACTCTAACCCTAAATGGGTCAACCTAGCCTACATTGGGTCAAACTGGCCTACACAAGGGCCAATTGAAGTTCCCTTAGCCAAGTGGACCCCACACATACCTTCATAACCATAGTGAGAGGCCAACGGGTCACCAAGGACCCATTGGGGCCAACCAAAAAGGCTAAGTTGACCAAAGTCAACTCTAGCCCTAAAGTAGTCAAGGTACCCTACTTAAGGGTCAAGTGACCTCTAAAGGGCCAATACAACCCTACCTAGGCCTCAGAGGAGGCCAATGGGTCACCAAGGACCCATTTGGGCCAACCTCAAAGACCAAATTGACCTAAGTCAACCCTAGCCTAGGTTTGGGTCAAGCTAGCCCAAATGGGCTAACTCAAGCTCAAGCCCAACTCACTTGGGCTAACCATATTTTGGTGGATGAAATAAACATGTGGGCTGCCAATATGAGATTTACCAGCCAATTTAGTGACTAGGAGAGAGAGAGAGAGAATCTCAAATTAAAGAATAATTTAGGAGAGAGAAAAAGGTATATTTAAGGGTATTTAGTGGAATAAGCCACTTGGACCCATGCCATCAGCCCCCACATGGGCTGGCCGACCGTTGGAAGTCATGAGAAGGAGTTGGATGGAGTGGGACCCACCCATGAATGCATGGTGACAATAACAAAGAAATCCCTCCACCTTGCACTTAGGAATTATCACCCTCCCCTCCATACTTCATCCTCTCACTCTCTCCCTCTCCCATTTCAGTTTCACCACTCTCAGAACAAGTAGAGCAGCAGCAGAGATAGAGAGAAACCAAGCTTTGGCCGTGAAAACCAAGGGAGAAGCGCCGCCACCGCCGCCATGGTTCCCCGCCGCTCCTCACGTCGCAAGGCCGCCGGGAAGGTCCTCCCTCACCTCTCTCTTCATGTATAGATCTTAGGGATGTTTAGGTTAGGGTTCGGGATCGAATGAGCACGAACCCAAATCTTCATTTTCAGCCATTAATGGCGGTTTTGAAGCTCTCGGGTGAGGTGGCGCCGCCACCTCCGGCCGCCCTAGCCGCCGGCAGAAGCTTGCCCCCACCACCTTGAGAGGTAAGCTGATGATCGCCGGTGGTGGCACCGCCGGAGGCGGCCGGGAAAAGCCCCGTGAAAATTCGGCTAGAAACCAATCGGATTGGAGAAGATGAGCAGCTGCCGTCCGATCTGCGTCAAGATCCGTGCCATGCATATATATAAATCTAGGAATTATTTAAGTAAATGAATAGTGTAATTTCTGTCCCCTAAAATCCGATTTGTGCAAGTCAATATTTAGGGCCCTTACAGCCTTTTTCATAAAATGTTCTCAACATGAAAATTGTAGGTCTTCGAGTCACCTTTAATTTGACATGTTACACATAATTTTTGGTTAAGTGTACTGCCCTATAGAGCCATTTTCCTAGGGCTGGTCCTAGAGTAGGGCAGAAACTAACATGGGTGCCCTGCCCAAACCCTAAGTCCAAATGGGCTGAAATTTTGGGCATATGGCTTAATTAGGAATATCTAGGCACTCCCCAAAAATGGGAATTTTTGGTGAATATAATGCTATAGTTTTAGTCCAAATATGATAAATTAAATTTTGTTGATATTTGGAGCATATCAACTCCAACATGCCCCAAATGTTGGTGGCCTGCCCTTAGTAGCATATTAGACCTATGGTAGAAATATTAGACAATTTAACCCTCTGCATGTTGAGATATCTCACATGCAAGATCAAAAAATTAAATGGCCTTGGGCTGCAAATAGCAAAATGCAGAAATTTGAAAGTGATGCCCAAGCCCATCCAGAGGCCCATATGACTTGAGATTTTGGTAAGTAACTGGTTTAGGGCATATTTAGGCCCTGCCCAAAAATTGGGATTTATTGTAATAAAAATTATGGTGAAATTACCAAATTACCCCTAGGTTTGTTTAGGTGATTCTTGGGTTAATTCAACTCTAAAATGCCCCAAATTTTGTTGGCTTGTCCTTCAGGACATTATAAATATATGTTTTAAATTTCATCAAGTTTGGACCAATGTATGGTGGGTAATCCCACATGCAAATGATGAACATGCTTAGGCTTGGTGTGCCAATAGTAATTTTTGAAATTTTGAGTATTAGGCCCATTTGGATCATGCTAAATTCATGTAATTAATTTCAGTGGCCTATTAGGATGAGTTTTACCCCTCATTGAAATAATGGGATTTTTGGAATCAAAAATCCCATTATTTGGAATTATTGAATTAATAGGACTTTTGAAGAATAAATGTTGAAATTAGGTTTGTCACTTAGTTATTTCCCCAAATTTTGTCAAGAATAATATCATGACATGTTTAAATACTAAAAATTTTATGTATCTGTTTGAGGAATATTGATAAGAGGAATGTGGAAATTACATTTTTGCCCTTATTTCATTTAATTTAGAATTATTGCAAATACTCAGTAGAAAATTATGAAAAAATTATTGATGACATATCTGAGTATAAATAGCCTTGATTAAGTTTCTCAGCATTTTTGGATGAACCACAAATTTTTAAATCTTCATAATGGCATTTTAGTAAATTATTTAGAAATAAAAGTTTATAGCCATTGTTACTTCAAAATTTGTGAAATTCTGTTTCTGGCACTCTTTTAACATTATGAGTTTGCTGGAAATTTCTTAGAATTTTTGGAAATGAATTCCTTATACCTCATTTGAAAAATATCCAATATGTGAATTTTGAATTATTTAGGAGATAAATAGAAAACATTGAAGAGAAAATTATAAAACTTGGCTGACAGTATTATTTTACCATTCTACAACTTATGAAAAATTCCTTGGGTCAGTGGAATCATAATTTAAGATACTTCATGATCAACTTGGCAATAATTGACATTTGTAAGAAATTATTTAAATAGGAGATTAATTGAGAAAAATATAATATTCTGGAATTTAATCATTTATGTCATGATAGGACACCAGTAATAATCCTAGGTCATTCGGATGAAAACTCGAAGGACATCCTATCATGAACATCACTCAGTATAGGTCGGTCTGCAAATAGTAATTTGGGGAAAAGCTGTATTAGGATAAGAGTTGGAATAGGGTGGAGTTAGTCGTGTTGAATTGTTTGAATAAAAGTGGATGAGTCACCTAGAAAGTTCTAAGGAGTGGTGGGAATCGTGTGGATGTGTGTTAGAAGGTAAGCGAGTTCGACGAAAGATCGTCGTGCCCGCGAGAGTGAAAGGTCTAAACTACCTTAGGATTAGCCTATCGCAATATGAGAAGGTAATGGGTAAAGGAAATCAACCAATAATATTAATAAGTACCTTGCGAAAGGGAACGCTGGGCGTAATCCCAACACAGTTCCTAGTGCCCCTTGAGAGCCCTTCACAGGGAATACCGGGGGCAATCCTGGGTTAACGTAAACCTTAAAGAACAAATCAAAAGAGTAATTTAGTAAATAGGGTTTCACACTGCACTCACTAGTTGGACAAGTATTGGAAATGGTTAAGTCGTCCCGAGGTGTTCAAAGGGGCGCCATCCCGCGGTGTTCAAAGGGATGAGGTTTGGAATAAGAGATGGACGTTTCGGTCCGGCGAGCTTTGGCTCGGTTGATACTTGTGACGGACGGGATGGTCCGGGGAGCTTTGGCTCGGTTGATACTTGTGACGGACGGGATGGTCCGGGGAGCTTTGGCTCGGTTCTGATACGATAAACTTGCATGTGCATAAATCTAGTGGCGGGGCATGCGGTACTGGTCGTTCGTCACACCGATGGCAGTACGGTGCACCAGGCGGTTGTGAGAGTTAGAGGGGCCAGTGGGTTGTTTTACACTGCGGTCTGGAGGACGACCCCCGATAACGCACATCCGACCCAACAAGACTGACGGGTTGTCAGCAAAGTACGTACGCGCGACTCTAGAGTGCACCTTGGACGTGTACAGAGGCGTATGAGAGGGGTCTAAGGCTTGGTAGTGTGCATACCGGCCTAGAAGTGGAGACGCCTGCTCCGCTGTTGCCGTAGCCACAGCGGTGGTACCCGAGAGTGATGCTAGCTCTCAAAAAGTGGGAACTAAAGGTCTGTGATCACAGAGTCGTTGTGTGTGTGTTGCACTTGCATGTCCATCATACCCACTTGCATGTCATAGCATAATCGATCCATTTAACCCTGACACCTAAAGTATAAGTGGTATGGGACGCTTATACATTAGGCCCTGCAAAACGACCCCTTGATCTATAAGCTTGTGTGGGCAAGTTTATAAATTAAGGTTATTTCAATATTTATATGCTGCTTGTGATAACCGACACCCCAACGTATAAAGTGGTATGGGACATTTTATACGATGGGAGCCTTGTAGAAGATCCCTTGGCTTATGTGTATTCACATAAGTGAAGGTTATATTCCTTTCTTACTTTACTCATTATAACCTGATTATAAATTGCTAGCTAGGTCCCCTGTCACCTGTTTTTGATTTCTCTCCTCTTTCACGTCCTTTCCTTTCTTCCTCCCCGCTCGGTGCCTAGGAGCATGGGGAAGGGGTGGGGGACGATAGGGCTTAGTCTTTTAGACTAATGGTTTTCGAACTACATCATATTAGGGGATCGTGGAGCCGAGTATGGAGGAGCAGCCCAGGAGACCGGTGCAGTTGGAGATAGGGCAGTCTAGCTCAGGAGTACAGCCAGCTGGGACCGTGAGTTCTGACTTCTAGTAGTTGTTTTGTTTTGCTTCCGCATGAGAGATCTGTAGTGAGGATATTGAAGTACCGGGCTTCAGCCCTTTTTATTTCTGTACACTTTACTATTCTATGGACACTCCCTTCGTGGAGATTTTTATATATATATGTGATATGTTGTGGACTTGTCTTCTCTTGTACTGCTACTTTAGCGTCATCTGCGATCGATTTGGCCGGCAGGATCGGCGTCTTGTAGTGTCGACCTTCCCGGGTGCGAAGGTGTCACCGCAAGGCGGCGGTTCTGGGCCTAAACCCCGGGGTTTTAAAGGAAAAAAAGAGGGGTCTTACAAGTGGTATCAGAGCGCAAACCTCGATCCAAACGTAACAGTCCACAACCCCTGGGTCACCCCCGCACGAGTTTAGTTTGGGGACAAACTAAGCAGCGGAAGCAGTGGTATGCCCATGTGGGGATCACATATATAATTGTCCATTTTAGTTAAGGTTGAAAAAGTTCTGACGATAAATTTTGTGACGCAACCTCCAGTACTGCCTACACAGATTCCAGAAGTTGCACCACCGCCACCGGTTCCCACTCAATTCCTACAGTCTGACATGGGACAGACTCTGACGGCTATCCTGGAAGCCTTTAGGAACCAACAGGCCCCGGCTCCGCAGCCTATTCCGGGAGCCAACTGGCTCAGCATCTTTCGAGGACTCTCTCCCCCGTCCTACTTGGGGACAGAGGGGGTAGTTCGAACAGAGGAATGGCTAGACATCATGGAGGAGATGCTGACAGGGATACAGAGCCTTTAGGAAGAGAGGGTGCCACTGGTTGTTTCCTGCTTGGAGTCCCATGCCAAGCGGTGGTTGAAGACAGTTCTGGAGACTACCTTTACTGATAGGGAGGCTGCCGAGGTTACGTGGGAGGAGTTCAGGCTCATGCTGTTGGAGCACTTTGTTCCGCAGTCGGCCCGAGATGAGCTGGAGGACCGCTTCTTGCAGTTGAAGCAAGGTTCCAGGATGGTGGTGGAATACCATCGAGAATTCAACCATCTGGCCCGTTTTGCAGACTCCTACCGGCTAGATGAGGCAGCGTACACCAAGAGGTTCTACAAAGGATTACGGGAAGACATGAGGGATGCACTTCTTTTCATTTCGGACGGGCCTATCACTCGTATTCTGGAGATGGCAAAAAAAAAAAAAGGTTAGAGGCAGATTGGCTCGCCACCAGAGGCCGGAAACGGCCAACGGAGGATCAGAGCCGGGGAGCCCGAAACGATCAGCGGCGAGGTCGTGCGCCAGAGGTACAGAAGGTGGAGGATCAGCCTCGACAGGAGGTGAGGCAGGAGCCGAGGTGGCAGGTGACGATGGCCCCTCAGCCTATTCAGATGAGAGATGTGCAGAGACCGGGAGGTGGGGCTTACACTCCGTCGGAATGTTACCACTGCCATCAGGTGGGGCACATCAAGAGAAACTATTCCGTGAGAGGGATGCCCCTCCAGCACCACAGATTGCCCCACCGACTCAGCATTTTGGAGGCCGAGGACGTGGCCAAGGACGCGGATATCAGGGTAGAGATCGCAGGCCGGGAGGACAACAGATTTATGCACTGGACCTGGCTCAACCCAGGAACCCGGAGCAAGTTATTACAGGCATCGTCTTCATTTGCGGCAAGCCCGCACACACTCTCTTCGACACGGGTGCTTCGCACTCGTTTCTGTCGGAGACCTTTATCCAAGGGTTAGGAGGCGTGGAGAGGATCACCGCCCAGATGTTACGGATACGGCTACCTGACGGGTCGGAGCTGTTCGCATCATCCCATTGCAACCTGGAGGCATGGATAGGCGGAAAACCCTTTGAAGCTCCAGCGACAATTCTGTTGCTGCCTCCAAGCCCAGACAGATGGGCAAACAGAGCGCACAAACCGGACACTGGAGGACCTGCTGAGACTGTGTATTGTGGACCGTGGAGAGCCCTGGGAGAGGATGTTGCCCCTAGTGGAGTTTTCGTACAATAACAGTCATCAGTCTAGTATACAGATGGCTCCATATGAGGCGTTGTATGGGCGGAAATGTAGGACTCCGTTGTCTTGGATACAAGACGAGGGTCCAAAGATTGTGGGCACGGACTTTATCGAGGATACTGAGGTGCAGGTACGACTGATACGGGATAGAATGCTGGAGGCGCAGAGCAGGCAGGCAAAGTATTATGACGCTCGACATCGTCTAGTGGAATTTCAGGCAAGGGATCGGGTGTTCTTGAAGATCCAGCCGATGCATGGGGTTTCACGAGTACGTGGTCGGCGGAAGAAGCTTAGCCCGAGGTACATGGGGTCGTTCAAGATCCTGGAGCGGATCGGTCCATTAGCTTACCGGCTGGAGCTGTCACCGGAGCTGGCCGGCTTGCATGACGTCTTTCACGTGTCTTCACTCAAGAGGGCTCTACTACGCCCGGAGTTGCAGATTACGGCCACTGATGGGCCGGTAGCTTCGGATCGATCTGTACATTTGGAGCTGATACAGATCGAAGACCAGGGGATACGAGTCTTGCGCCGCAAGAAGATCCCGCTAGTCAAGGTCCTGTGGAGGAACCACGGACGAGAGGAGCATACTTGGGAGCCACAGGATCTGATGCAGGAAAGGTATCCAGAGCTATTTAGTCAGGTATACCTCACAACCTCTCAACATGTTCATTTTACTTTCCTTTTTTTTAAACTAGTAAGGCTGCCCTAGGAAGAGTAGGGGCTAATCTTTTGTTTATTGGGATCTTGACTTTGCCAATTGGGCGAACTGGTCGTATATTTAGGTTTTTCCCTTTGAACCCCGCTTAGTAACCATGGCGTCGAAATGTAATCTTCCACTTCTTATGGGATGTTACAAGTTTCTTTTCTTCGGTAGAAATTCCCGTAGGCCTAACCTGGATTTCGGGGACGAAATCTTTGTTTTGTTTATTGGGATTTGTAACATCCCATTTCCAACTAGACCCCTAAGTGTGGTTATTGGCCATGACTAGGTCATGACCAAACCCTAGGAAGCCCAAGAAGACCAAGGAAACCTAAGAATGTGGCTGAGACCACTATGGTGTGCAAATAGTAAATTCCTGAACCTTTGTTTAAGATAACCATGGGGCATCACCAAGACTTCAAGACCCCACCATGTTCTCATCAAACCATGGTAGGATCCATTAGATCAATAAGGACCCATGGATGGCAGTCAAAAGGGTTAAGTTGACCCAAGTCAACCCTAACCCTAAATGGGTCAAACCAACCTACTTAGGGTCAATTGACCATCCCCAAGCCAAGTGGACCCCACCCAAGCCCACCTAACCCTAGAGTGAGGTCAATGGGTCACCTAGGACCCATTGGGGTCCACCTAAGAGGCTAAGTTGACCAAAGCCAACTCTAACCCTAAATGGGTCAACCTAGCCTACATTGGGTCAAACTGGCCTACACAAGGGCCAATTGAAGTTCCCTTAGCCAAGTGGACCCCACACATACCTTCATAACCATAGTGAGAGGCCAACGGGTCACCAAGGACCCATTGGGGCCAACCAAAAAGGCTAAGTTGACCAAAGTCAACTCTAGCCCTAAAGTAGTCAAGGTACCCTACTTAAGGGTCAAGTGACCTCTAAAGGGCCAATACAACCCTACCTAGGTCTCAGAGGAGGCCAATGGGTCACCAAGGACCTATTTGGGCCAACCTCAAAGACCAAATTGACCTAAGTCAACCCTAGCCTAGGTTTGGGTCAAGCTAGCCCAAATGGGCTAACTCAAGCTCAAGCCCAACTCACTTGGGCTAACCATATTTTGGTGGATGAAATAAACATGTGGGCTGCCAATATGAGATTTACCAGCCAACTTAGTGACTAGGAGAGAGAGAGAGAGAATCTCAAAATTAAAGAATAATTTAGGAGAGAGAAAAAGGTATATTTAAGGGTATTTAGTGGAATAAGCCACTTGGACCCATGCCATCAGCCCCCACATGGGCTGGCCGACCCTTGGAAGTCATGAGAAGGAGTTGGATGGAGTGGGACCCACCCATGCATGCATGGTGACAATAACAAAGAAATCCCTCCACCTTGCACTTAGGAATTATCACCCTCCCCTCCATACTTCATCCTCTCACTCTCTCCCTCTCCCATTTCAGTTTCACCACTCTCAGAACAAGTAGAGCAGCAGCATAGATAGAGAGAAACCAAGCTTTGGCCGTGAAAACCAAGGGAGAAGCGCCGCCACCGCCGCCATGGTTCCCCGCCGCTCCTCACGTCGCAAGGCCGCCGGGAAGGTCCTCCCTCACCTCTCTCTTCATGTATAGATCTTAGGGATGTTTAGGTTAGGGTTCGGGCTCGAATGAGCACGAACCCAAATCTTCATTTTCAGCCATTAATGGCGGTTTTGAAGCTCTCGGGTGAGGTGGCGCCGCCACCTCCGGCCGCCCTAGCCGCCGGCAGAAGCTTGCCCCCACCACCTTGAGAGGTAAGCTGATGATCGCCGGTGGTGGCACCGCCGGAGGCGGCCGGGAAAAGCCCCGTGAAAATTCGGCTAGAAACCAATCGGATTGGAGAAGATGAGCAGCTGCCGTCCGATCTGCGTCAAGATCCGTGCCATGCATATATATAAATCCAGGAATTATTTAAGTAAATGAATAGTGTAATTTCTGTCCCCTAAAATCCGATTTTTTCAAGTCAATATTTAGGGCCCTTACATCCTTTTTCATAAAATGTTCTCAACATGAAAATTGTAGGTCTTCGAGTCACCTTAAATGTGACATGTTACACATAATTTTTGGTTAAGTGTACTGCCCTATAGAGCCATTGTCCTAGGGCTGGTCCTAGAGTAGGGCAGAAACTTAAATGGGTGCCCTGCCCAAACCCTAAGTCCAAATGGGCTGAAATTTTGGGCATATGGCTTAATTAGGAATATCTAGGCCCTCCCCAAAAATGGGAATTTTGGGGAATATAATGCTATAGTTTTAGTCCAAATATGATAAATTAAATTTTGTTGATATTTGGAGCATATCAACTCCAACATGCCCCAAATGTTGGTGGCCTGCCCTTAGTAGCATATTAGACCTATGGTAGAAATATTAGACAATTTAACCCTCTGCATGTTGAGATATCTCACATGCAAGATCAAAAAATTAAATGGCCTTGGGCTGCAAATAGCAAAATGCAGAAATTTGAAAGTGATGCCCAAGCCCATCCAGAGGCCCAAATGACTTGAGATTTTGGTAAGTAACTGGTTTAGGGCATATTTAGGCCCTGCCCAAAAATTGGGATTTATTGTAATAAAAATTATGGTGAAATTACCAAATTACCCCTAGGTTTGTTTAGGTGATTCTTGGGTTAATTCAACTCTAAAATGCCCTAAATTTTGGTGGCTTGTCCTTCAGGACATTATAAATATATGTTTTAAATTTCATCAAGTTTGGACCAATGTATGGTGGGTAATCCCACATGCAAATGATGAACATGCTTAGGCTTGGTGTGCCAATAGTAATTTTTGAAATTTTGAGTATTAGGCCCATTTGGATCATGCTAAATTCATGTAATTAATTTCAGTGGCCTATTAGGATGAGTTTTACCCCTCATTGAAATAATGGGATTTTTGGAATCAAAAATCCCATTATTTGGAATTATTGAATTAATAGGACTTTTGAAGAATAAATGTTGAAATTAGGTTTGTCACTTAGTTATTTCCCCAAATTTTGTCAAGAATAATATCATGACATGTTTAACTCCTAAAAATTTTATGTCTCTGTTTGAGGAATATTGATAAGAGGAATGTGGAAATTACATTTTTGCCCTTATTTCATTTAATTTAGAATTATTGCAAATACTCAGTAGAAAATTATGAAAAAATTATTGATGACATATCTGAGTATAAATAGCCTTGATTAAGTTTCTCAGCATTTTTGGATGAACCACAAATTTTTAAATCTTCATAATGGCATTTTAGTAAATTATTTAGAAATAAAAGTTTATAGCCATTGTTACTTCAAAATTTGTGAAATTCTGTTTCTGGCACTCTTTTAACATTATGAGTTTGCTGGAAATTTCTTAGAATTTTTGGAAATGAATTCCTTATACCTCCTTTGAAAAATATCCAATATGTGAATTTTGAATTATTTAGGAGATAAATAGAAAACATTGAAGAGAAAATTATAAAACTTGGCTGACAGTATTATTTTACCATTCTACAACTTATGAAAAATTCCTTGGGTCAGTGGAATCATAATTTAAGATACTTCATGATCAACTTGGCAATAATTGACATTTGTAAGAAATTATTTAAATAGGAGATTAATTGAGAAAAATATAATATTCTGGAATTTAATCATTTATGTCATGATAGGACACCAATAATAATCCTAGGTCATTCGGATGAAAACTCGAAGGACATCCTATCATGAACATCACTCAGTATAGGTCGGTCTGCAAATAGTAATTTGGGGAAAAGCTGTATTAGGATAAGAGTTGGAATAGGGTGGAGTTAGTCGTGTTGAATTGTTTGAATAAAAGTGGATGAGTCACCTAGAAAGTTCTAAGGAGTGGTGGGAATCGTGTGGATGTGTGTTAGAAGGTAAGCGAGTTCGACGAAAGATCGTCGTGCCCGCGAGAGTGAAAGGTCTAAACTACCTTAGGATTAGCCTATCGCAATATGAGAAGGTAATGGGTAAAGGAAATCAACCAATAATATTAATAAGTACCTTGCGAAAGGGAACGCTGGGCGTAATCCCAACACAGTTCCTAGTGCCCCTTGAGAGCCCTTCACAGGGAATACCGGGGGCAGTCCTGGGTTAACGTAAACCTTAAAGAACAAATCAAAAGAGTAATTTAGTAAATAGGGTTTCACACTGCACTAACTAGTTGGACAAGTATTGGAAATGGTTAAGTCGTCCCGAGGTGTTCAAAGGGGCGCCATCCCGCGGTGTTCAAAGGGATGAGGTTTGGAATAAGAGATGGACGTTTCGGTCCGGCGAGCTTTGGCTCGGTTGATACTTGTGACGGACGGGATGGTCCAGGGAGCTTTGGCTCGGTTGATACTTGTGACGGACGGGATGGTCCGGGGAGCTTTGGCTCGGTTCTGATACGATAAACTTGCATGTGCATAAATCTAGTGGCGGGGCATGCGGTACTGGTCGTTCGTCACACCGATGGCAGTACGGTGCACCAGGCGGTTGTGAGAGTTAGAGGGGCCAGTGGGTTGTTTTACACTGCGGTCTGGAGGACGACCCCCGATAACGCACATCCGACGCAACAAGACTGACGGGTTGTCAGCAAAGTACGTACGCGAGACTCTAGAGTGCACCTTGGACGTGTACAGAGGCGTATGAGAGGGGTCTAAGGCTTGGTAGTGTGCATACCGGCCTAGAAGTGGAGACGCCCGCTCCGCTGCTGCCGTAGCCACAACGGTGGTACCCGAGAGTGATGCTAGCTCTCAAAAAGTGGGAACTAAAGGTCTGTGATCACAGAGTCGTTGTGTGTGTGTTGCACTTGCATGTCCATCATACCCACTTGCATGTCATAGCATAATCGATCCATTTAACCCTGACACCTAAAGTATAAGTGGTATGGGACGCTTATACATTAGGCCCTGCAAAACGACCCCTTGATCTATAAGCTTGTGTGGGCAAGTTTATAAATTAAGGTTATTTCAATATTTATATGCTGCTTGTGATAACCGACACCCCAACGTATAAAGTGGTATGGGACATTTTATACGATGGGAGCCTTGTAGAAGATCCCTTGGCTTATGTGTATTCACATAAGTGAAGGTTATATTCCTTTCTTACTTTACTCATTATAACCTGATTATAAATTGCTAGCTAGGTCCCCTGTCACCTGTTTTTGATTTCTCTCCTCTTTCACGTCCTTTCCTTTCTTCCTCCCCGCTCGGTGCCTAGGAGCATGGGGAAGGGGTGGGGGACGATAGGGCTTAGTCTTTTAGACTAATGGTTTTCGAACTACATCATATTAGGGGATCGTGGAGCCGAGTATGGAGGAGCAGCCCAGGAGACCGGTGCAGTTGGAGATAGGGCAGTCTAGCTCAGGAGTACAGCCAGCTGGGACCGTGAGTTCCGACTTCTAGTAGTTGTTTTGTTTTGCTTCCGCATGAGAGATCTGTAGTGAGGATATTGATGTACCGGGCTTCAACCCTTTTTATTTCTGTACACTTTACTATTCTATGGACACTCCCTTCGTGGAGATTTTTATATATATATGTGATATGTCGTGGACTTGTCTTCTCTTGTACTGCTACTTTAGCGTCAGCTGCGATCGATTTGGCCAGCAGGATCGGCGTCTTGTAGTGTCGACCTTCCCGGGTGCGAAGGTGTCACCGCAAGGCGGCGGTTCTGGGCCTAAGACCCCGGGGTTTTAAAGGAAAAAAAAGAGGGGTCTTACACTCCCCCGCCTCCTTCATCACATTCCGCGGGAAGTAAGCCGGTCAAGCCGCGACCGAGCTACTTCCCGCTAAGAGTTGTGGATTCTGGAAGGGGGAACGCGGGAAAGGCAAGGAGGCCGAGCACGCTAGTGGGCCATCTACGAGCCGGCGAGATGAGCCAACTCGCGGATCCTCTCCTCGACGATCTAGATCTCCTCGCTGTGGTATGTATCGCTATTGATGTCGTATAGGGCGGCTAAGTATCCTGTCTAATCTGGCGACTTTCATTTGCTGACAGATCGGCCGGCGACTCCAGGGGCAGACTTCATCGACGTCATGGGGTTACCGGGCATGGAATATCGCCATGCTGCTGCTTGCACCTACATGGAGCTAGAGAGCAAGTTTGACCAGCTGGCGATCTGCGAGACTCATCGTCGAATCTCATCGTTGGAAGTGCGTATGTCGAAGATGGAAGAGCTCAAGAGTACTCTAGAGAGCTATGAAGCACGCTTCCACTTGGTAAAAGAGAATGATCGCCAGCTGGCGCTTTACAACCATCGCCTCCAGCTGGTTCTCGACAAGCTGGTCGGCATTCGCGCGAGTATGGGCTCTGTCGGCCGGCCGACGAGGATGGAGGGGCAGTTGCGGCTTGGGGATGACACGATGGCGCTGGCGACAGAGAACTTTCGGCGGGCGCGCGAGATGTGCTGGGCTTGTCGTCATCCTCACCATCCAGAGAGACCTCCAAGGAATTAGGATTTTTTTATTTCTTTTTCTTGTTCTTCTATTTGAAACTCGCCAAGTGCGACTTGATGAACATTTACTGATTTGCAATAAGCGAGCTTGGATCTCGTACCATTATTTATTTTTTACTGTCTTCAATGTTTGTGTGACATCTTGTCTGGATTGTGCTGAGTTTATTCTGCAGGTTGCGATCATGATTTATCTGTTCTGTGAGACCTACGCAACGGATTCGGATTACTCGCTTAGGGCGCTACTTGGTTTGATACTCGCCGTAAGGAAGATAAACCCCCCCCCCCCCCCCTGATGCCTATAAATAGAGGGAGTAGGTAGGATATAAGTACGCTATTGCGCTTTTGAACCCCGAGCTCGCGAGAATCTATTCCTGCTCGCGCGCTGCGACTTTGCTTTGCTCCTCGCTCTTCTTTCTTCTTCATCATTAAAACTCGGAAGATGGTTTGAGATGATGCCAGTGCTCGCTTCCAAGCCCATGCCGCCAACTTTGCGGATGCGGCTTTCAAAAAGTCGATCACCACCGAGCACGACTTAGAGAGCTTTAGGGAAAAGCTCCTCCCCGAGGGATACTCGGCCAAGCTCCCGAGCCGTAGCGAACGACTCAACACATATATCGAGGGCGCGCTGGTCCTTCCCCTTCGCCACTTTGACGTTGGCCTGCAACTTCCATTATGGCTTGAATATTGCGAGATACTTTGGTATTTTGTGAAAGTCCACCTAGTGTCAGCTATGTGCACCTATGGGTGGGGGGGGGGGGAATAGGTGACGTGTGGTTCTTTTGCGGAATTTACGAATGTACCTGCACAAAAAAACAAAAAGCACAGCACACAGAATACACAGCAAATTTATAGTGGTTCCCCGACTTGGGTACATCCACTTTCCCCCTTCGACCTATCTCCCCAACAAGGGACGACTCGGTCACTTCTCCAACGGGATTGAAATCCAATCCCTTCACTAACGGAAGGAGCCCTTCCATACGTGAGAGTCAACACTCCCACAAAACGGGTTGCACCCAACCCTTACAACACGGAACAAAATTTCCTTTACAACGAAATTAAATATAGAGTGTACAGGTGATACAAACTTCTTTTGGAGACTACAGTGTTCCTTTTCGTTCGACGACGTGTTCTTGAAGTCGATGAAGAGTCTACAACCTTGGTCTCTCTTGGAGAGGATCTTCCCGGAACCGGCGGCGGCACACGAGCGGCGGCTAGCTTCGGGATCGGCGGCTACGATGATGAGCGGCTGCTGAACTTGGAGATCCAAACTTCGTAGCGAAGCAAGCTCGGTCTACCAACGGTCACACGAGGATCGGTCGTCTCGATCGATTCGGAGGGGAAGTTTTTTTTCCGATCAACAAATCAAGAGACAAGGGATCTCTGGATAGACGCGTGAGACTCAAGCCTTGCTAGGCTTCTGTCGCCGGAGATCGGGAAGAAGAACGATCAGCGGCGGCGACGGACTTGCGCGAGCGGCGACGGACTTGCGCGAGCGGCGACGGAGGCGGCGGAGAGATTTCGCGATATTAGGGTTTCCGCTCGCTCGGCTTCTTTCTCTGTTTTTGTCCTCTGTCTGTTCAAAAAATACTGGAATATATATACTGTTGAATTCTCAAATATGACCGTTTGCGGGACCCACAAAAGAATTCCCTAAGTCCGGTTCAAACTAGTCCAAAGGCAGAATCCGGTCCAGCAGCATCCTGAGAAAACGCCAAGTGAAAATCACTAATGAGTAAGTGCACTCCCAGGAGCTGCTCCTTGATCCTCCATGCTCCTTGTCTTCTCTTGCATATGAACGGCCCTGTACTTGAAAGTAAGTGCACTCCAATAGAGAGAGTGCACATAGGCCAACACACTGATCTGCTCAACGAGGGATTACGTCGTGCAGACCCGTGTATATTGACCTACTGCACCCTGACATTGGTGTGCACTTAGCGTGGAGGAACTGCAAGCACAACTTGAGATGTTTCATCAAATACATTGTGAATTCATCTTAGCTTGACAGGTGGCTTCCTCAAATCTAGGTAATCGTGGATACAATACCCAACAATCTCCCCCTATTTGACGAAGCCAAAACCCTACTAGCTAAGATGAATAACACTTATCAAATAATAAACATAGCATTCAGAAATTAAATATGCAGCACAAGAGAATATATGCAATCAGATCAGGACTTGAGTCATTCACAAATTCAAATATATATACCAAGATAAATATATTCACATATAATCCAGAATTGTTTATATGACAATAATAATCATTAAATGTTCTTAAGACACAGTGACAAGCTATAAAGTGTTGACTATTTGTCCTTAGCTACGTCACCCTTAAGATTTTGAGCCAAGTACTTCTTGCTTTGCCTCTCCATGTATTCTTTGGGCTTCGGGTAGTACCTAGGAGGAGCAACTTTATCTGGATCCTTATTGTTTCTGAAAAAGATGTTGCGTTTCGCTTCAAACGTTTTGTGCGTTTCCCACTCATACTGGCTATATACTTCGTTTCGATTGATCTCTCCTCTTTCTTGCAGCCAGAAGGTGTCTAAGATTATGTTCCTTGAAACTGGACTCCAGCTTTCATTTCGTACCTCCTACTCATTCATTCGAGTTCTCTTTGCAGCCTGTGTCTCCTTGGATGTCCCTTCTTGAACTTTTCTCTTTCCCCTGGCTTTTGCTAAGGCCTCCTGGTCAAACATACTCCTCAGTTTAGATTTGGAGAGGGCCCTAGCATCAGCGTCATGTGTGGGAGTATCTGCAGCAGCACTTGCACTTACATCCTCAGCAACACTTACTTCCTCAGCAGCCTTAGATGTCTCAGGGACATGAATACCGACAGGGTTGTCAGGCAGAACGACGCCTAACGTACCTAGCGCCTGTTGGAGCATCCACCAGTAGCTCTCATAGACATATCTGCTTGATTGTGCGAAGTTTGTGTCCATGCTTTCTTGAAGCTCGGCCAACTTAGCTATATACTCTTTCTCCCCCTTTTTGGCTTCGACAGCTATGCAGTTGGCATATGAGTGCAGGGAGTCATCAATATGCTTCGTGGTCTTGGTGAATTCAGTGATCAGGGTCTCCTGATTGGCATTTAAAGTGACCATATTACCATTAAACTTCTGAATGTTGTTGGCTACAACGTGTGCGTTCTGATTTACGACAGCCAGAGTATCAGTATTCTTTTTCAAGCCGGCCATTAAGAGTGTGACAGTTTCGCCGGCCGCGGTATACTTCTCTTCGAATTTCTTCTCCATCACATCCAGTTTATGGTTGATCTCTACCATATTTTTAAGCATGAGATCTTCAGAAGTCTTAATCTTTTTCAGCAGTGTTTTCTGAGCTGTATCAAAAGAGGCTTTAAGCTCGTTCACTATTCCTTGAATGACATTGATAGTGTGAGTGGCCAACTCATCTCGTAACGGTATGGTCGGAGGCACTTGAGGGCCTTGCACTTTTGCAGACGCATCTGTGGAGCTGGATACCATCACAGTCTCTACAGGAGGAATGTTGGCGGCCTATGTAGATTTATCTAACTCCCCCTCCACTGGTGCAGACTTGTCAGATGGAGGTTCAACAGGATCCGGAGTCTCAAATGCTTCATGTCCCTCATTCTCATCTTCCTCTCCGTCCTCATCCAAGAATTCATCTATATCAGCAGCCTCTTCCAATTCTCGGTCAGCAGTCTCCAGTGCTTCAGCTTCGGTTCCTTGAGTGTTTCTGTTCAGGACCTCCTCATCCTCCAGCCCAGGTTCACTTACTTCATGAATTTCGGCCACCGCATCCCTGGCTACCTGGGCAATTTCAGAAACTACATTTGTATGAGGGGGTAGAGTCTCCCCCTCGATTCCTGCAGTCACGGTATCAGGAATTTCACCGGGGGTGACTGCTAGAGATACTTCCTCGTGCTCTTCCACAGCAGGCTGCCCGATGCGCCGCTCCCATCGATCAAACACACTTGCATCCATCTTTTTAAAGTAGTGGAGAGGGACGCCTTTGCTCATGTCGAACTTGTCTCCGTTGAGCTGGTTGAGATATAGACTTATGATGCGGCCGAAACTAGGAGTGCCCAGAGTGTCCTTGATCTTTTGGAACAGCAATTCCCCCCAGTTGAACCTCTTGCGACAGACAACAACTATAAGAATTTTGAACATATCTCCTGAGATATGATCATGGGAGCCCGGCTTGCAGATGAGCACTTTTCCAATAACGTCAGATAGGAGCTTCCCTTCTTCATTCATCTCTTTTCTCTTTATTGATCGAGTTCCTCTTGGAAGACCGCAGAACAAGAGAGTTCTGGCTTTGTCCTCGTCGTCCAGATAGTCTTCCTGCTCCGAACTAGAGAGCTGCAGGTAGCGAGTTAGCTTACTGGTAGACATCTTTACTTTTGTCCCAGCCACCTTGCTCTTGATTATGGAGTCTCTATCTCGGAGTCTTGCAGTAGAGAAGAACTCCAACACCTCTTTATCTAGGACTTTGCAAGGGTGCTCCAAGTCGAAGGTTAGCCCAGCCTCTTCCAGCATTAGAATGATATTCCGGAATTCGTCCGAGGCATGAGAAAATCCAGTGCGAACCAGCTCGCAGCCAGAGACCAACCCTGCAGTCGTCCTTGGAACCATTGTAGATCTAGAGAGAAGCCCTACTCAAAATGTTAATGAACTTTCAAAAAGAAAACTTCATGAGTGGATGCTTCGGGTGAGGGGATACCTAGATGTGAAGTCGGTGAGGTGGTTTGGGCGGAGCAAAATCGAAACTTGGGGAGATCGACGGTGCGGGCTTCAGCGGGAGTCATCGGGAAACTTTCGACGAGAACTTTGCGAGACCCTTGCGGGAGCTTAGGGGGAGACTCCACGAGCTGCGGGTTTGGGGAGATTTCACGAGCTGCGGGTTTCGGCGAGTCGGAGGGAGAGTTCCTGCAGGTTGCGACGAATCGGCGGAAGAACTTGGGAGAGCGCTTGCGGGTCGTCGGGAGAACCTTTGCGGGACTCGTGAAGAAGACGAGGGGTCGGCAGGATTCGTGATAAATGCGAATAGGCGGAGGGGCTCTTTCGGCGGGATTTTCTAATTCGTCGAGATTCGGGGTGAATGTCAAGGGTTGGCGGGAGTAGTCAGTCAGGAGATTTGCCGGCTCCTGATACCTTTTGTCTGACTCGAAATTGAGAGGTCCCTTGACTAGAAATTTTCACGTTGAGAAGCTTGCCACCTTTTATGAGATTTTCTGATGTCACGTCTATATACACATGATAAATACATGTATATTTCACAGTCAAACGATTTGGATTTTAACGAGCCTTTTTCAAAGACTTCTTGATGTCAATTGTGAGTTGTCGAGATTCACGATGACATAACTTCGTCATGCATCGAGTTAATCTCTCCGTAAGGTGCACACATATATGATAAGCATAAGTATACGTATACACAAGGATAGAAATATATATATGTATATATTTATTTTGAATGAGGATGCATCATGACACAAGTCCTTGAACTGATCAAAATTACCTGGGATTTTGAGAGTCATCGTTTTAGTCCCACAGGTAGAACACATTAGAGGCCTAAAGTGAATATGCTCAAACAGGTAGCACATCTATTATTGCAGACGTTTGTTCCACGTTAGCCTTGAGCCACCTACTGTCCAGTTCCCATCGTATTCACGGGGACCTAGACTACCCTGCAAGACAGAATTACTTTACCTTAGGAACCCAAATCATATTGGGTCCTAGGTTTCTATTAGCATAAGCACGTAACTGCCTTCCTTCAGAAAACCTGTCTGGAAGACTACCTCTGTCCCTAGAATGTGGATAAGCCCTTGCTGTGGGAACAGAGGGGCTGTGCCAACAGTCAATGGCAAAGTGCCCCACTTTACCGCAGCACCAACAAGGGTGAATGTTGTATCGCCGTTTTCGACCTGATCTAGTGACTGATGAAGTCATGGTCCTAGGTCTAAACGGGATAGGGCATGTTCTTGTCACACAAATTCCTCTTCCATCGGGACACGAGGAAGGGTGGAACGAATGCATGATGTGAGCGTTATGAGGCCGAGAAGGTGGTGCCATTCTTTCAGGCATCTCCCTTGCTGAGGCCCCATGAAGCCTGACATCATGACTTCTATCCTCCCTATCCCGTGTCCTCGAATGGTGAGAAGTCTCCTGTGAACTGGGACATGCAGATCCACACTTTGTTGTGGCAGTAGCCGTGAATACAAAGGGCTCAGAATGAGCCTTAGGTATTCTCTCGTGGGTGGCCATGCCGGCCCTTGCACTCCGGGTGTCTCCACATGGGGACAGATCACCCTTGCAGTGACCACGATTATTCCTGTGGTCATACTTGAAGGCATGATGAGTTGCCTTCCTGCTTGGAGTGGGGGGACGGAATACCGTTTCCCCATTTCTCCACGAATTGACAATCCGGGAGATCCACCCGTTTTCTTGCTTTCTCTTAATGGCATCAACCTTGGAGAAGTTTGATACTATTCTTTTCTCATTCTCCAGATACTCTCTAGAGCCGAGATCTTAGAGTCCTTGGCCTTGTTGGATGCTAATTGGAGAACCAACAATACCTTCAGTCGAGCAATCTCTTGAGCTTGCTCCTCAGCAAGTAGATTGCTTGACTGAAGGGCTCTCTTCAGGGAATCAGCATTTTCTGAAGGAGGGCAGTTCCTGTCTTCAGAAATTTCAAGAGATACGGGGCAGGATGAGGAAGTTACCTGCACTTCTGTGTTATTGTCGTTAGATCCAGTGACTATAGTTTCATCCACATCAGAGCTGCTTTCCTCACTGTCCTCTTCAGTCCCTGACACGGACACTGGAGCTCTGATGCAGTCCGAAGGATCCTTGCCTTCATCTTCAGAAGTGAGGACTCCTACATACGCTTCATCCTCTGATTGACAGCATAATCCAGCTTTCTCTGACCCCCCCATCAGCTCTGAGATCATCATCCACAGAGATTTAGCCGTTCTACATTTTTCCAATCTACAGCGAGAGGCTCCAGACCAGACATCCATGATGATTTGTCGAATCCTCTCGTCCAGGTGAAATAGTGATAGTTCCGTCTCTGACATCTCAGCAATGCCCATGGGCACTTGGATCCCAGAGTCAGAGGTCTTCATGGGGATAAACGGACCCTCTTCCAGGATGAAGGATGCTCGAGGATCGATAGCATCAAGGTGAAAGGATACTCTCATTCTCCAGATGGGATAATAATCCTTTGTGCATGCGGGGAGTTTGAGTGGCGGAATCTCATAATCCAGATCCATGCTTCTGACACTGGTGGCAGGATTCTACTCAAGGAGTTAACCTTTGAAGAGCAACCTCGCTTTGATACCACTTGAAAGTCCACCTAGTGTCAGCTATGTGCACCTATGGGGGGGGGGGGGGGAATAGGTGACGTGTGGTTCTTTTGCGGAATTTACGAATGTACCTGCACAATAAAACAAAAAGCACAGCACACAGAATACACAGCAAATTTATAGTGGTTCCCCGACTTGGGTACATCCACTTTCCCCCTTCGACCTATCTCCCCAACAAGGGACGACTCGGTCACTTCTCCAACGGGATTGAAATCCAATCCCTTCACTAACGGAAGGAGCCCTTCCACACGTGAGAGTCAACACTCCCACAAAACGGGTTGCACCAAACCCTTACAACACGGAACAAAATTTCCTTTACAACGAAATTAAATATAGAGTGTACACGTGATACAAACTTCTTTTGGAGACTACGGTGTTCCTCTTCGTTCGACGACGTGTTCTTGAAGTCGATGAAGAGTCTACAACCTTGGTCTCTCTTGGAGAGGATCTTCCCGGAACCGGCGGCGGCACACGAGCGGCGGCTAGCTTCGGGATCGGCGGCTACGATGATGAGCGGCTGCTGAACTTGGAGATCCAAACTTCGTAGCGAAGCAAGCTCGGTCTACCAACGGTCACACGAGGATCGGTCGTCTCGATCGATTCGAAGGGGAAGTTTTTTTTTTCCGATCAACAAATCGAGAGACAAGGGATCTCTGGATAGACGCGTGAGACTCAAGCCTTGCTAGGCTTCTGTCGCCGGAGATCGGGAAGAAGAACGATCAGCGGCGGCGACGGACTTGCGCGAGCGGCGACGGAGGCGGCGGAGAGATTTCGCGATATTAGGGTTTCCGCTAGCTCAGCTTCTTTCTCTGTTTTCGTCCTCTGTCTGTTCAAAAAATACTGGAATATATATACTGTTGAATTCTCAAATATGACCGTTTGCGGGACCCACAAAAGAATTCCCTAAGTCCGGTTCAAACTAGTCCAAAGGCAGAATCCGGTCCAGCAGCATCCTGAGAAAACGCCAAGTGAAAATCGGCGAGAATCGCAGGCGATTCTCGACAAATCGGCGAGAATCACTAAGTGATTCTCGACGATTCGTCGAGAATCGTTAGTGATTCTCGCCGAATCATTTATTAATTCTCAACGAATTTTACTTTGTATGCATGAGCTGCTTGGCCATAGGTTCGGCGAGAATCACTAGTGATTCTCGCCGAATCTTACTTGGCACCATTTAGAGGTGGCCAGAAGGAGTCGGCGAGAATCACTAATGATTCTCGTCGATTCGGCGAGAATCACCAAGTGATTCTCGCCGAATCGGCGAGAATCACTTGGTGATTCTCGTCGAATTTGCCTTGGACGAATTTTCGTCTTCCACCCAGGAGCTGCTGCTTGATCCTCCATGCTCCTTGTCTTCTCTTGCATATGAACGGCCCTGTACTTGAAAGTAAGTGCACTCCAATAGAGAGAGTGCACATAGGCCAACACACTGATCTGCTCAACGAGGGATTACGTCGTGCAGACCCGTGTATATTGACCTACTGTACCCTGACATTGGTGTGCACTTAGCGTGGAGGAACTGCAAGCACAACTTGAGATGTTTCATCAAATACATTGTGAATTCATCTTAGCTTGACAGGTGGCTTCCTCAAATCTAGGTAATCGTGGATACAATACCCAACATTTTGGTATCGTCCCTACACAAATCAACCCCAACAGCGTCGCCATCATCATGGGGTTCCTCTGCTATTTGCGCGAGGAGAGGGTCGCCTTTGACCTCTCTATCTTCCGCAAGATATTTGCCCTCACCGCAAATGCCGAGGGCGTGGTCGACATCAGTAGCCAGGTCTGCACTCTGGTGGGGACGGTGAACAAAGTCCACCGATGGAGCGAGCTGCTAGTCGTCATCGAGGGCGACTTCGATGACGTCCTGGGAATGCTGCACCAACCTGTCGACGTCGCATTCCTCCCGTCGATATTAGAGGGCATTCCCGAGCAGCTCGTCGAGTCGATCCGAGGTCGCCGGTTCGACGTCATTTTCTGGAGACTAAACGTCATCACCTTGTTGGAAATACATTCTAAGGAGGGTAAGCTTGGGAGAGAATCACTTTGTCTCCATACTCGCCGTGCATTGAGAAGCGCAATACTAACTAACTTACCATTTTGCAGTGCCGTTTGAGCTTCCGGAGAAGCCGCTCCCTCCGGCGAAGGAAGTCGCCACTTTGCTGCCTGAGCCCCACTCTCCGGCTGACGTCGGCGAGAAGAAATGGCTCGCCAAGGGCAAGGGGAAGGCCAGGTCACCGGGCACCGCGACCAAAAAGCAGAAGGTGTCGTCGCCACGACCTGACGACCAGGAGTCGCCGCTCCATGCTCGGCTCCCCCACTTCCACCCCAACTTCAACCTGGGGCTGGATGCTTTGGACGCCTATGGTCGCCCGTTGGTGACTTGGTTGGCGGATGAGCCTCTGGTGACGTTGAGCTCCAACCTTCCCTCCTGGGCGGAGGACGGGGAGGACAAAGGGGAGGCCTTCGCCTTCCTCCACGCGATGTACGGGCGAGGTGATGCTGAGTCGATGCTGGACCTCAGCGAGGAGGAACTAGCCCAGCAGGCATCCTGCTCGCTCACACGAGCCGTCGAACTAAATCACTTAGCAGCTAGGATGGTGCTGGAGAGGACTAAGGCCTTGAAGATCATCAGCAAGAAGGCGATTGATCTCGGCATGGAATCCAATCGCTGGCGAGATTATGAGGTAAGTCGCCCCCTGCGCGCGATGTTGATGTTGTCATACTTGGATTCTTTTTGCTGACTCCATTCTTTATCGCAGGCTGCCGAGATAGAAACTGCCAAGAAGCTTTCTCAGTATGAGGTGAAACTCGCCAAGACTCAGGCTGATCTGGAGGCAGCCCAAGTTCACGCAGCCGAGATGGAATCTTACCTGGCCATTTTAGAAGCCAGTACGAGTTCTTCTGTTCCTCAGCCGCGGCCGGGGGATGACCCTCACTATGCCATCAAGCGATCTCGCATCTTGTGGGAGGAGAGGTCGTCGGTTCGCCGCGAGATAGCCTGCGCAGTCGGCAACGTCGTGCTCGCGAGGTTGAGGATCAGCGGAAAACTTGACGACATGGAGAAGCAGTTCACCATGGAAAAGATGAACCCCGAGCTGCTCGCTGAGGCAACAATCTCGCTAGATCGCATACCCTCACCATCGGCGAGCTCCAGTAGCATCGGCAGTGGTAGTAGCAGCAACGGCAGTGGCAGCGGCGAGGAGGAGAGCGAGGAAAGTGGCGAGGAAGAGGATGCTGACATTGGAGATGAGGAATATCGGCCTGATACTGGCGACGATGAGTCCTAGTTGCTCGCCGATATTTGTCATACTCACGAATTCCAGTTAGCGATATTTTGTAATAGATACCTTTGCAACTTGTAAATTTTAAATACAAGTCTGAAGTGCCATGTTGTGTTTTCCTTCTTTCATACTTGCTTGCTGATGATACTCGCTGTGCTCATAAGCTTGATTTTACATGTGCGTTGGCACCGTTCATAGTCGCATAATCCATACTCGTACGACCATAGTCGCTCTTCATAGCTCGCCTCCCACTTTTCGCCTGTGACCTGCACATATATTTGCCGTAGCGTACTCGCATAGTCGCATATACCTGTTCGCATACTCGCACCATATCTGCTCGCATACTCGCCAGAGTCTGCCCGGTCCTGTATGATTTATTTCGTTACTAAGAATGACATCCTGTGAGGAGCTGAGCCTGATTTGTGGTTGGGAGTAGTCGACACCCAGCAAGAGCCAAGCTCAACTGGGGGTGGGAGCTAGTCGACTCGGGGAGGCAAGTAGTCGGTCTGCAAGAGAGGATCTCGTATAGAGGTCTCGGACTACGGCATCACTCCAACGAGGATCTTGGTCTCACTCGAGAAGGTCGTTGGCCAAAATGCGGGAGAGGAGCTCGTGCAGGGACTTGGAATTACGAGGACCTACCACTTGAGGATTTGAACATTATTGGAGTCGTCAGCTCTTAGGAGCCTTGCTCAACTAGAGTGGTGTAGGTCGACTCGGGGAGGCAAGTAGTCAGTCTGCAGGAGAGGAGCTCGTAGAGAGATCTCGGACAACGACATCACTCTAGCGAGGATCTTGATCTCACTCGAGGAGGTCATTGGCCAATATGCAGGAGAGGAGCTCGTGCAGGGACTTGGACTTACGAGGACCTGCCACCCGAGGACTTGAGCATTGTTGGAGTCGACAGCTCTCAGGAGCCTTGCTCAACTAGAGTGGTGTAGGTCGACTCGGGGAGGCAAGTAGTCGGTCTGCAGGAGAGGAGCTCGTACAGAGATCTTGGACTACGACATCACTCCAGCGAGGATCTTTATCTCACTCGAGGAGTTCGTCGGCCAATATGCAGGAGAGGAGCTCGTTCAGGGACTTGGACTTACGAGGACTTGCCACTCGAGGACCTGATATGTTTTTCCTGCTGCTTCAAGAGTTTGAAAACAGATTAAGCGCATCAATATATTTGAGGATGAAGAAACCAGAAATCAAACGATGATCTTGCCGATGTCGAGTTGGGAGGTCGGCATCCAACATTGTTCCTGATAGTTCTTCTAGTCGGAGGAGAGATGCAATCGCAGGTAGCTAGGCCGACATGTGAGGAGGGAGCTGATCTCGGCCGTCAATGCAAGGGTCCGGTCTTACATGGGCGATTATATCCCGAGGCATCGTTCCATCGTCCGAACTAGGCTATCTATGAGAAACAGGTCAGAGGCACGTTCCCCAATCCAACTGCTGCGATTGCTCTCAACTCTGCTAACTGCCTAAGAACGCAAATGCAAGAGCAAGGGGTTATGCTCTTTCGAGGGTCCTCCAGGATGCACTCGCGACTAACATATTCCCTTGGGCCTACCCTGGCTCTCTGGCTAGTTATCCTGCCTTAGGAAAATAAGCTGAAGGGTTGTTGCACGAATGGAGAGCTCGGCAAGGTTGATCCTTCCTCGAGTCCAAGAAGTCGGAGTCCAAACCTGTTCTCGCTAGTTCCTCCAGTCAGAGGAGAGATGCAATTGGGGGTAGCTAGGCCGACATGCAAGGGGGGAGCTCATCTCGGCCGTCAATGCAGGGGTCCGGTCTTACAAGGATGCTTACTTCCTAAGGCATCGTGCCATCGTCCGAACTAGGCTATCCAGGGGGAACAAGTTGACGGCCGAATTCTCAGATCGATCCTGGAGCAACACCTTGAGTTCCCAGAAGACTTGAGATGAAAAAAGAATGAACAGAAGCAAAACAACGGTCATTGTATATATGCATAAGCATGCACAAACAAAATACACCATTGGCTGCTAAGGATAGAACCTTTTCAGGTGATCCCCGCTCCAAGTACCTCCCAGCTGCTCTCTAACCAGATCCTGGAAATGATAGCCTCTGATGGGCAAGGCTTCCTGGACAATGAAGGGACCTTCCCAATTTGGATGTAGCTTGCCAACTATTGCTCCTCTTCCTGCGACATCCACCTTCTTCATAACCAGATCTCCGACGAGAAAATGCTTTAGGCGGACATTTTTGTCGAAGTGCTTCACCATGCGCCGCTTGATCTCCTCTTGGCCGATGGAGGCCGCGTCATGAAGCTCTTCTACGAAATCCAGTGAGAGTCTTTGGGAGTCCTCATTCTCCAAGCGCCATTCTTCGCCGCCATCTCCAGCTGCTATAACTCGCGGGCTCCGAACCTTGAACTCCACTGGGATGAGTGCCTCGGACCCGTGGGATAACTTGAAAGGAGTTTCCCTAGTGACCGAGTTTGGAGTTGTCCTCAAAGCCCAGAGAACTGAGGGGAGCTGCTCCGCCCAATTGCCTTTCAAGTTGGTGACTTTCTTCTTCAGAAGGTTGATGATCAACTTGTTGGCTGCCTCTACCTGTTCGTTTCTATGAGGTTGATGCACAGAGGCAAATCGAAGATCCGTCCCTAGCTGCTTGCAGAAGTCCTCTAACTCCAAACTGGTGAATTGCGGCCCGTTGTCGGTGATGATGGCGAGAGGAATCCCGAACCTGCATGCAATCTCTCCCCAAATGAAGTTCTTCACGATCTATGACGTGGTCTTGGCTAAGGCTTTTGCCTCGATCCATTTGGAGAAGTAGTCGATCATGACAAGCACGAACTTCCTCTGCCCGCTAGCCTGAGGAAAAGGGCCGATCAAGTCCATCCCTCAGATGGTGAAGGGCCATGAAGCTATGATCGAGCGAAGATGCTGAGCTGGTTGTAGTTGAAGGGGTGCGAAGAGCTGGCACTGGAGGCACTTTTTGGAGATGGCCTCTGCATCCTTCCTAATGGTGGGCCAGAAGTATCCATGCCTTAGAATCCTTTGTTCAAGCGAGCGAGTCCCTGAGTGACTGCCACACTCTCCTGAGTGAATCTCCTCCAGGATGCGAGGTACTTCAATTTCTGACAGGCATCAAGGCATAGGACCTGAAATGGTCTTGCGGTAGAGTTCTCATTCTTGAAGCAAATAGTAGGCGGCTTTGTTGCGAAACTGCCTCTGGTCTCCCTCGCTGGCTGGAACCTGACCCGTTGTCAGGAAAGAAACAAACGGATCCTTCCAAGACACTCTCTGCTCGATCTCCATCATCTCCCCTTCCTCGATGGATGGTCAGAAAAGTTCAGTCACGATCCCCCCAGCCCGGGGACCATATTTGGAAAGATAGTCAGCATCTGTATTTTCCTCTCGGGGCACGTGCTCGATGAAGAAAGTTTGAAACCCCCCAATCAGACCTTTCACCATGATCAAGTACCGCTGCAAAATCGGATCGTTCACCTCGAACTCGCCTCTGATCTGGGACGCGACTACCATCGAGTCAGTGAAGGCCCTTATATCTTGAATTGCCAACTCCTTGGCGGGACGCAAGCCGGCCACCATGGCTTCGTATTCCACCTAATTGTTGGTAACTGAGAAGAGGTTCTCAACAGCTTGCTCGATCCTGGTTCCCTGAGGGATTACGAGCATGACTCCATCTCACACGGAATATCTTCCCAAAGCCCCATCTACAAACATCTTCCAGGACACCGTGCTAGAAGGGCCTTCCTCTCCTTCCACCTCGGCCAAGAAGTCGGCACGGAAATCCGCCACCGCCTGCGCCTTGATTACTACCCTTGGAGAGTAAGAAATATCGAACTCTCTAAGCTCCACTTCCCACTTTGCCAGCCTGCCAGAGTGCTCTACTCCATCTAGGATACTCCGTAGAGGATGATCAGAGAAGACCCTGATGGAGTGAGCTTGAAACTACGGAAGAAGCCTTCGAGCCGAAACCACCAAACCAAACACCAGCTTCTCCAAAATAGGGTACCTCGTCTCTGCCTGCCGCAACATTATACTAACATAGCAGATAGGAAGCTGCCTCTTGCCCTCCTCCTGGACCAACACCGAGCTAACTGCTTACGCCCCGACTCCTAGAAAGAGAAAGAGATCCTCATTACACCGCAGGTCCTGGAGGAGAGGAGCTTGGGTTAGCTATTTATTGAGTTTTCCGAAAGCCTCCTTGCACTCCGCCGTCCACTCGAACTTCTGATTCCCCTGAAGGGTCTTGAGAAATGGAGAGCACTTCTCGCCTGCCACGGACAAAAAATGGCTGATTCCTGCCAGCCTTCCAGTCATCCTTTGAACTTCCTTAGGATCGCTTGGAGATGCCATTTACAGAATGGCCTTCACCTTATCTGGATTAGGTTCCACCCCCTGGGAGAGAGGAGGTGACCTATAAATTTTCCCCTTCCTGCACCAAAGACGCACTTCGCTGGGTTGAGTCGCATCATGTACTTCCTTAGGGTAGCGAAGGTCTCCACCAGATCCGTTATGTGTTCCGCGACACTTTTACTCTTGACGAGGAGGTCATCCACATAAACCTCCAAGTTCCGCCCCTTCTGGCCCTTGAAGATTTGATCCATCATCCTCTGGTAAGTCGCTCTTGCATTATTGAGCCCGAAGGTCATCATCTTGTAGCTATAGCAGCCGTCACTGGTTATGAAATAGACGTCCCGGCAGTCGGGGGGATGCATCCGGATCTGGTGATACCCTGAAAAAGAATCAAGAAAACTCATCACAGGAAACCCGACGGTGGAATCAACCAGTGCGTCGATTTGAGGCAATGGGTAGCAATCCTTCGGTCAAGCTTTATTCAACATTGAAAAATTGATACATAGACGTCAGCCCCCTCCTGGCTTTTTCACCATTACAACATTGGAGACCCAGCCTGGCTACTGGATCTTCGAGATAAAACCCGCCTCCAGCAGCTTCTCTACCTCCTCCCTAATCGGCTCGGCCAACATGGCGGCGCTCTTCCTCTGCTTTTGCAGAACTGGGTCTACCGTGGGATCTAGGTTGAGGAGATGACAAGAAACATCGGCGTCCACCTCTGACATCTCGGCGACGCTCCATGCAAAGACATCAACGTTGTCCTGTAGGCAAGCAACCATCTCTATCTTCCCTCCAACCAGCAGGGATCCTCCCACCTTCAGCAGTCTGGCTCTCCTCCTCGAGAGATCGTCTCTATCTCCTCCAACTCCTCAGCACCACATAGCCCTTTATCCCTTTCAAGCAACTCTTCCAGCTTCTCTGTGTCACCCATCCAGCTGATGGTGCTGACGGCATTCAAGTACCACTCCCTGGAAGCCTTTGGATCTCCCCTGATCCTGATCTAAACATCCCCGCGGCAGTACTTCAGGCACTCGTGGTATGACGACCGAACGACCATAAAGTAGTTGATAAGAGGCCTCCCGAAGGTGGCGTTGTAACCGCTTGGTGCGTCGACGATGATGAAGCGGCATCAGATCGACATCCCACCGAGCGTAACCTGCAGCTTCACTGCTCCCTCCACCTCTTTCTTCTCTCCTGAGAAGCCAAAGAGTGGTCCATCTGCAGCTTAAACCCGAGACGCTTCCACCTGAAGCCCGATGAAGGTTATTTTGAAGATGACATTCACCGAGCTACCGTTGTTTGCGAGGATTCGGTTGACGGTGAAGTCCTCAATGGCGGCTTGAATGACGAAGGCATCATGGAAGGGGTTCTCATTCCCAAACATATCTTCCTCTGAGAAGGTGATCTCCTCTAACGGCGGCGGGGCCTATGATGTCGAGGCGACGTTCTTTCGATAGATCTGTGGAGACTCCCCTTGCAGGAAGCTCCAATCCCGGCCCCTCCATTGATCACGCCTACATGCCCACCCCCTGGGCCATGTATCACTTCCTCGCAACCTCGCAGGTCGACCCGGTCCTCATTCCTCCTCCTCGCTGGAGCTTGGAATTCCACTTGCCCCACTGGGGCATCCTGCCTCTGTTGCTCTCTTTCTACCACTCCCGCGTCCAGCCTCCTCCTTGCTTCCCAAAACTTGGGGCAAGCCAAGGTCCCGTGCCCACTTACTCGATGAATATTGCAGTAAAGGGGAATCTCCGCCTCCTGGTGCATCGCTCGCTGCTCCCTCCGACGCCGCTTGTTGTCTTGGCGAGCGATGGCCATTGTCTCCCTTCGTCCTCCTCCTCAGCCTCCCTACTACCAATTTCCATTCCTCCTCTCCCCCTGATACTGCTGCCTTGCTGGTATCCATTGGGGGCGATTCTCTGGATATTGGAATCTCCTTTCCCCCCTTTCTCCATCCCGAGCTTCCGCCGGCCTTCTCTCTTCCTATCTTCAAGGCCTCTCCTGCCTCCTTTCTTCAACCCTCCTGGGTTCCTCTCTCTTCCTTCTCTCTTCTATCCTGGGTTCTTCCTTCTTCCTCTCCTCTCGCCTCTCCGGCGTCCTCCTTGACTTTGACCTTGAAGGTCCTGCTCCCCTCCTTTCTGTCACAATCTCCCCATCCAGCCTTGCTAGGAAGTCCTTGTTCTTCTCCTCCCCTCAAACAAAAGTGTTCGCCTTCTCTATCATTTATTCAGACTGAACAAACCTTGCTTCAACCCAAACTTGAGGGCCACCATCAAGGTAAAATTGTCCACCTCTTCCACCTCCAAAATCTTCTCCTGAAAGCGGTCGATGTTGTAACACTCCCTATCCATCACATAGCATATAACAGTAGATCCGGCCGGGGCCCGACGCCGTATGCCACAGACAGACCGGGTGGTTACTTATGGAAACCATCCAACCAATCTCAGCGTCCTACACAGAACATTCTAGCGGAAGCAGTTTATAAAAGTTGCAATAAAGAACCCAGCATTAGAGCATGAATGTCCACTAATACAAATTAGGAATGTTATACAAAATACCCAAAATAAGCCTTAAGGCCTTACAAAATATTTCACTTCAAATTACATGTTTTACAAACCACGGCACGCAGACCGGTCACACATGAATAAAGCAGTAAACACTTCCAAATAGGCCTTCAAGGGCCGGCTTCGCATTCGGGCTTTAGCCCGCTATTGACTGCTTAGTCCAGCTGCACCTGCAAGCAACAAACCACCACACGGTGGCAAAACAAGGCAACGGTCAGCAATGCTGACCAAATTATAACGATCCCGCACCCATCTCGGGGCGGCGATGCTCCTTCCCTGCATTCCATTAGCATAAGCGAGCAATAAACATATACAACCATTTCATCACAGACGTTGGCTCGCACGGCCACACGCCCCGTGCTCTCGGGGCACATTCTCGGTGAACCGGTCGATGTCACGTCAATTAAAGCCATATACATTCCGGACTCACCACCGCCATTTTGACGGCCAAACCTATGAGCAATTTGTCTTACTGGCCTAGGTCACGACAATTTAAGCCATTGACCACCGAAGACCATAATCTATGCCAACGATAAGTGCCACGTGTCTTTAGGTCTCTTTAACCGAATGACATAGAACAGGTACGGTTCCATCTAACCCGTGCTCACATCGCAACGACAATTTAAGCCATTTGCACGGGTCAAACTTCCACCGAGTCCCATATCTATCATAATTCACATAACCCGGTTATGTTCAACTTGGCGCTCAGGCCACCAAGTTGGCAAGATCTCGTATCCGCCCAGTTTTTCGGGTGCACCTTTGGGTTAGTCCCCAAGGCTCCCTGCTGCAATCTACCGCGTAGAAAACTCGAAAAACAACCAATAGCACGGAGTCTTCTCCGGCATTATGCAATGCAACATCATCGATCCAGACCAACATGTCCGGGTAGGCTTCACACATAATGCCTATGTCCGTTCTCGCTTACGGACTCTAAACAACGGGGACTTCACATATCTACCCGAAGGAACGCCTCCAACTCTCCGCAAACTCGCGAGAGCGGGTTTCCTATGCAAAGAAAGAGAGCTACTCATGCTCAAGATGAGGATCGTTACCCTAGCGTTCCTCTTTGGCGCCATTGAAAAGTAATCGGATGAAAAGCACCGCACTAGCTTTGCCTCCGTGGATCCGGAGTCGGCTTGCGATTCGGAGCTTCGAAGTTCCTCCAATGGCGGGATCTAGCTCCTTCTTCCTCCCTTGGCTCTCCTCTCTCTCTAAGGTTTTAGAAAGATAACACCTAAGAAAAGTGAGGGTTTTCTAAGTCCAATCCCGGGTATATCCATTCAGGAACAACCCCCAGCCGTTGGATCTCAAAATAAGGAAACGAACGGCTTTGATTCGGGACTGAAATGCCCAATCTGGACCGAACACGGCCTGGCACACGCCCGTGTCCAGGGCCGTGTGCCTCATTCGCCGTCAAAATCGGCTCGCCTGGAACCTCACACGGGTATCGAACACACCCGTGTTCGAGCTGACACGCCCGTGTTCCATGTGACACGGCCATGTGGCCGGCCGTGTACCCCTATCATTTTTCCCCAAAATCAACCCGAGCACTGCACGGGTTCTAGGACACGCCCGTGTCCTTACCCGTTTCACCTCAACACGCCTGGACCCCAGGTCGTGTACACGGTCTCGACACTCGACACTTCTTCGAGTGAAGATCGTCGACCTACTGACACGGCCTTGGACACGCCCGTGTCCTAGGCCGTGTGCCTTGTCTCGACATATTGTCGACACCAAAGTGTCGACTTCCCGGGACGAGTGTCGACACGGGTCGACACGCCCTGCGACACGCCCGTATTGCAGGCCGTGTGCCATGTCTCGACACTTCGTCGAACGCAGAGTGTCGACTTCACGGCTAAGTGTCAACATGGGTCGACACGCCCTGCGACACGCCCGTGTCGCAGGCCGTGTGCCCAGTGTCGACACAATGTCGAGACCAAAGTGTCGACTTCCCATCTTAGTGTCGATACAGGCTTGACACGCCCTGGGACACGCCTGTGTCCCAGGCCGTGTGCCTACAGCCAGAACCCAAACTGGCCCAAAACGTCCCTCTTTGCTCCTCTGAGTTTCGGGATGTTACAACTCTCCCCCTCTTAAAAGAATTTCGTCCACGAAATTACATAAAGGAAAGACATGTACAAAACCAAAATTTGTACCTGAGTGGAACAACTCCGGATACTCGTCAAGCATAGTCTGCTCTCGCTCCCAAGAGAGCTCCTCACGACCGCAATTGTCCCACCGGACCTTGAACATCCTGATCTCTTTATTGCGTAGCCGCTTGACCTCCGAGTCCTCAATCTGCACGGGCTTGACCTTTGTCGTTAGACCACTATCCACCGACACTTGATCAACCGCGATCACTTGCGTAGGCTCTTGCACCGCCTTCCGAAGCACTGAAATGTGGAATACATCATGTAAACCACTAAGCTCCACTGAAAGCTTCACCCGATAGGCCGCTTCACCAACTCGCTCCAGAACCTCAAACGGTCCAAGGTACCTCGGGCTTAGCTTTTTCAATCGCTGCACCCGCGAGAGACCCTTGAACGGCTTGATCTTTATGTACACATAATCACCCACAGCGAACTCCACGTTTCTGTGCTTGGCATTATAGTATTTAGCTTGCCGGTCCTGAGCGATAAGCAGCCTCTCCCGAATGGTTCTCACCAAAGAAGTAGCATCCTCCACCTCTGATCGCTTATACAACTTTGACTCACCCGTTTCTAACCAAGACAATGGCGTGCAACATTTTCTACCATATAGGGCCTCGAAAGGCGTCATCTGAATACTCGCTTGGTAGCTATTGTTGTATGCGAACTCCACCAAATAAAGGTGGTCTTCCCATTGCTTTCCAAAATCCAAGACACACATGCGAAGCATGTCTTCCATGGTTCTATTGACCCTCTCGGTCTGCCCATCCGTTTGCGGATGGAAGGCTGTGCTGAATTTCAGCTTTGTTCCCAACATTTGCTGCACTAGCCTCCAATCATTGGACGTGAACCGCCCATCTCGGCACTCACGATGTTGCGGGGCACACCATGAAGCCGTACTATGTTATCCACATAAAGCTTTGCCAGCTTCTCCACCGGATCATCCTTCCTATGCGGAATAAAATGCGACACCTTCGTTAATCGATCAACAACCACCCAAATGACGTCGTTCCCCTTTTGCGACCTTGGAAAACCGTGCACAAAGTCCATAGAGATGTCGTCAAATTTCCACTCCAGAATAGGCAAGGACTTAAGAAATCCTCCCGGCTTTTGACACTCCGCCTTTACCAAGGCGCAAGTTTGGCACTTCGCTACGTATAGTGCCACATCCTTCTTTAAACCCGGCCACCAAAACAGTTTCTTCACATCACGGTACATCTTCGTGCTCCCCGGGTGAATCGAGTACTTGGTATGGTGCGCCTCGTACAACAACTCCACCCGTAAATTTTCCACACTTGGGACGCACAAACGACCGTCTCTCCAAAGTAATCCGTCCTCCACGACGAATTGGGAATTTCACCCATCCAGAGCCTCTACCATGAACTGCTTCATATGAGCATCCATATCCAAAGCCTGCCGAATACGATCAGCCAGGTCATATTGGACTTCAGTCCAATTCAGAACTGCTTCAACACTTGATTGTCTATCCACGCAAACAATCTCCAACGCCTCCAACTCTCGCACCAACCGCTCATCATGCACCGATAGCCAATTGGCTTGAGCTGGGGCTCGACAACTCAATGCGTCCGCAACCGCATTCCCTTTTCCAGGCACGTAGTGGATCTTGAATGTATAGTCCCCCAGGAACTCCATCCATCTACGCTGCTGCATATTCAGATCCTTCTGATCAATGAGATACTTCAGGCTCTTGTGATCGGTGTAGATATCAATCTTCACACCGTACAAGTAGTGTCTCCACAGCTTCAAGGCAAAAATCACGGCCGCTAACTCCAAGTCATGGACCGGATAGTTCCTCTCATGCACTTTTAGCTGTCTCGAGCCATAAGCTATTACACTTCCGTGTTGCAGTAGCACGCAACCCAAACCGCTGCCCGAAGCATCACTATAAATCTCATAGCCTTCGGTTCCACATGGCGAACTCAGCACAGGCGCCGTGGTCAACCGACACTTCAACTCCTCAAAAGCTCGCGCGCACTCCGGCGTCCAAACGAACTTATGCTCCTTCCTCGTCAAAGTAGTGAGAGGTAACACTATCCGCGAGAAGTTCTCTACGAAGCTCCTATAATAGCCGGCAAGCCCCAAACACTCCGGGCTTCCGCTACAGTAGCAAGCTCAGGCCACTCCCGTATCGCAACAATCTTCGCCGGATCTACAGCAATACCCTCTCCACTCACTATATGCCCGAGGAACGCCACTGAGGATAGCCAAAACTCGCACTTCGAGAACTTGGCATACAACTGATTTCTCCTTAGCGTTTCCAACACCAAATGAAGATGCTTGAAGTGATCTTCCTCACTTTGCGAGTACACCAAAATATCGTCGATGAAGACGATCACGAAATGGTCCAAGAACTTCCTGAAAGTCCTGTTCATCAAATCCATGAACACTAACGGCGCATTTGTCAGCCCAAACGGCATGACCGTAAACTCATAATGCCCGTATCTCATACTAAACGCTGTCTTCGGGATATCACTCTTCCTTATCCGCAGCTGATAGTACACAACCTTGAGATCCAACTTCGAGTACACCGTCGACCCGACTAACTGATCAAAGAGATCATCAATCCGAGGGATCGGGTACTTGTTCTTCTCCGTCAGCTTGTTGAGCTTCCGATAATCAATACATAGCCTCAAGCTTCCATCCTTCTTCTTAACAAAGAGGACCGGTGTGCTCCAAGGCGAAGAACTCTGGCGCACATACCCTTGCTCCAACAACTCTTGCAGTTGAACTTTCAGCTCCGCCATTTCCTTAGGCGCTAGCCGATACGGAGATCGTGACACAGGCTTTGCACCTGGCACTAGCTCGATCGTAAAATCTATCTCCCGCTGAGGCGGGGCTCCAGGAAGATCTGCAGGGAACACATCAGGGTATTCCGATACCACTGAAATACAATCCAACGTGGGCTTCGGCTTTGCAACCTCCACTAGTGTAAAGAACAGTTCTGCACCGGCACGAACCGCCTTCACCACCTGAAGAGCAGACATCAACGCCTTGTTCGACCCCTTTAATCCCGTAAAAGTCATTTCACGACTTGCTCCCAGCTTGACTTCCTTGCTACCGCAATCTATATGGGTCTGCTGCTCCGAGAGCCAGTCCATGCCAAATATGACGTCGAACTCCACTAACGGAAGTAAAGACGCCCGTAGGTCGGACTCCTGCTCCCCAATACGAACCTTAACATCGCAGATCCTATCCGCTCGCATCGAACACCCATTGGGCAACAACACATCCAACTTATCCTTCGCCATCGAAGAAGGGACTCCGATGCATGATATAAATCCTTCGGACAAGGAGTGTGAAGCTCCCGTATCGAAGAGTGCTCGTGCCGGATTTTCACAAATCATTACAAATCCAAAACAAGCAGTGGTAAGGTAACATGTGCATAACAAGTATTAAAAGAAATTGACTTGCTGTAAATTAAACCGTACCTGTCACCACATCAGCTTGTTTGAAGGCCTCCTGTTGGCCAAGATTATAGACCATTGGTTGGGCCGGAGCATAATGGGATGCGGTCGACTCCACCGCCTTTCCCTTCTCTTCATAAGTAGCTCTCGGCTTCCTCTCGGACTTAGGACGTCCGCTCCAACAGTCACGGGCAAAGTGTCCCGTCTTTCCACAAGTAAAACACGCACCTGGGGTCCGACTCGTAGTCGCCCTAGAAGCACCAGAAGGAGCTGGACCCGAAGTCCTATGCTTCTTCAAAACCCTCCGATAGCCGGATTTTGAAGTAGTTGGTACTTTAAATTCAGATTTCCTATCACCCAAGCCTTTCTTTGCTTGCACATTCTTTATGTCCTTCTCCAAGGACCGGGCAGTATTGACCAAGGTTAAGAAACCCCGCGTCATCGGCCCCGAGCGTAGTAATCTCAACTCATCTCTCAAGCCTTCATAGAAGCGATTAGTCTTGCGCTCCTCATCCATGATGGTGGAGCTAGCATATCGACTCAAACGAGTGAACTCATGGAGATATTCATCCACGCTCTTCTCACCCTGTACCAACTTCAGAAATTCGTTCTCCATCGAAATCCTCTGAGTAGAAGGGAGTTATCTGGCCAAGAATAATCTCGAGAACTCTTCCATAGAGACATCACCAAGTTGCCTACCTCTCAGTAAGTGCAGCTCCAATCCTTCCCACCACATCCTCGCTTCACCGTCTAGAAGGAACGTAGCGATGGTGGTCATTTGCCACTCCTCCGTCTCCGTTGCTGTCATGACTCACTTCACCCTGGAGAGCCAGTCTTCAGCCTGAGATGGGGTTCCCAACCCCGAGAATAACGGAGGGTTAAAGCTCATTACATGCTTAAGCTGCCTCTCAGTTGCCCTCCTTGGCACTACCGGTTCCACAACCACTTGCTCCACTCTCCTCGGCTCAGCCTCTTGAAGAGGTTCTTGCTCCATCGCAGGAGCGGGCTGCTGCGTTTGCCTTGCAGGCTGCGCATTTATCACGGCCAACACCGCTTCAGCCACCAATCGTATGTTCTCAGCCAATAGAGGTGTTGCAGGAGCAACATCTGGTGCACTACTAGCCTCAGAAACTCGGCATTCTAACGGCCCAACAGCACTTCTGGTCATCTATAGTAGTACAAAGCACCGTTAAGCGACCAAATAAATTGCAAACAGTAATTATAAGAACACGCAGGTTCCTCAAACACAGGTATTTTCATTCCTAAGTGGACATTCATGGGTTCTCTTTACTGTTATTACGATGACGCACACAATGTGCTCACCACCCCTTAAAAAGAAGTCGTCCACGAATTCCCTTAAGCCCGACCAAAACCAGTAGTCTGATACCAAATTGTAACACCCCCTATCCGTCACATAGCATATAACAGTAGGTCCGGCTGGGGCCCGACGCCGTATGCCACAAACAGACCGGGTGGTTACTTATGGAAACCATCCAACCAATCTCAACGTCCTACACAGAGCATTCTAGCGGAAGCAGTTTATAAAAGTTGCAATAAAGAACCCAGCATTAGAGCATGAATGTCCACTAATACAAATTAGGAATGTTATACAAAATACCCAAAATAAGCCTTAAGGCCTTACAAAATATTTCACTTCAAATTACATGTTTTACAAACCACGGCACGCAGGCCAGTCACACATGAATAAAGCAGTAAACACTTCCAAATAGGCCTTCAAGGGCCGGCTTCGCATTCGGGCTTTAGCCCGCTATTGACCGCTCGGTCCAGCTGCACCTGCAGGAAACAAACCACCGCACGGTGGCAAAACAAGGCAACGGTCAGCAATGCTGACCAAATTATAACGATCCCACCCCCAACTCGGGGCGACGATGCTCCTTCCCTGCATTCCATTAGCATAAGCGAGCAATAAACATATACAGCCATTTCATCACAGACGTTGGCTCGCATGGCCACACGCCCCGTGCTCTCAGGGCACATTCTCGGTGAACCGGTCGATGTCACGTCAATTAAAGCCATAGAAACTCCGGACTCACCACCGCCATTTTGACGGCCAAACCTATGCGCAATTTGTCTTCTTGGCCTGGGTCACGACAATTTAAGCCATTGACCGCCAAAGACCCTAATCTATGCCAACGGTAAGTGCCACGTGCCTTTAGGTCTCTTTAACCGAACGACATAGAACGAGTACGGTTCCATCTAACCCGTGCTCACATCGCAACGACAATTTAAGTCATTTGCGCGGGTCAAACTTCCACAGAGTCCCATATCCATCATAATTCACATAACCCGGTTATGTTCAAGTTGGCGCTCAGGCCACCAAGTTGGCAAGATCTCGTATCCGCCCAGTTTTCCGGGTGCACCTTTGGGTTAGTCCCCAAGGCTCCGTGCTGCAATCTACCGCGTAGAAAACCCGAAAAACAACCAATAACACGGAGTCTTCTCCGGCATTATGCAATGCAACATCACCGATCCAGACCAACATATTCGGGTAGGCTTCACAAATCATGCCTATGTCCGTTCTCGCTTACGGACTCTAAACAACAGGGACTTCACATATCTACCCGAAGGAACGCCTCCAACTCTCCGCAAACTCGCGAGAGCGGGCTTCCTATGCAAAGAAAGAGAGCTACTCATGCTCAAGATGAGGATCGTTACCCTACCGTTCCTCTTTGGCTCCATTGAAAAGTAATCGGATGAAAAGCACCGCAATAGCTTTGCCTCCGTAGATCCGGAGTCGGCTTGCGATTCGGAGCTTCGAAGCTCCTCCAATGGCGGGATCTAGCTCCTTCTTCCTCCCTTGGCTCTCCTCTCTCTCTAAGGTTTTAGAAAGATAACACTTAAGAAAAGTGAGGGTTTTCTAAGTCCAATCCCGGGTATATCCCTTCAGGAACAACCCCCAGCCGTTGGATCTCAAAATAAGGAAACGAACGGCTTTGATTCGGGACTGAAATGCCCAATCTGGATCGAACACGGCCTGGCACACGCCCGTGTCCATGGCCGTGTGCCTCATTCGCCGTCAAAATCGGCTCGCCTGGAACCTCACACGGGTATCGAACACGCCCGTGTTCGAGCTGACACGCCCGTGTTCCATGTGACATGGTCGTGTGGCCGGCCGTGTACCCCTATCATTTTTCCCCAAAATCAACCCGAGCACTGCACGGGTTCTAGGACACGCCCGTGCCCTTACCCGTGTCACCTCAACACGCCTGGACCCCAGGCCGTGTACACGGTCTCGACACTCGACACTTCGTCGAGCGAAGATCGTCGACCTACTGACATGTCCTTGGACACGCCCGTGTCCTAGGCAGTGTGACTTGTCTCGACACATTGTCGACACCAAAGTGTCGACTTCCCGGGACGAGTGTCGACACGGGTCGACACGCCCTGCGACACGCCCGTGTCGCAGGCCGTGTGCCATGTCTCGACACTTCGTCGAACGTAGAGTGTCGACTTTGCGGCTAAGTGTCGACACGGGTCGACACGCCCTGCGACATGCCCGTGTCGCAGGCCGTGTGCCCAGTCTCGACACAATGTCGAGACCAAAGTGTCGACTTCCCATCTTAGTGTCGACACAGGCTTGACACGCCCTGGGACACGCCCGTGTCCCAGGCCGTGTGCCTGCAGCCAGAACCCAAACTGGCCAAAAACGTCCCCCTTTGCTCCTTTGAGTTTCGGGGCGTTATAGATGTAATGACCCAAACTCTCATGCTGCCCTTGGATGATTTCGAAGAGGGTCGTCGCTTCCTTCTTCCTCTTCTTCGATGTCACGAACCTCGCCATGAGGCCCCGACGCAGATCTGAGAAGTAGTACACGGACCCCGCAGGTAGCTGCTGGAACCAATCCATGTCATTTCCCTTGAGGGTGATGGAGAAGAACCTGAACTTGAAGGTGTCAGACATGTTGCGGATGGAGACGACGTCTTCAAACCACTGGAGGTGTCTGACAGGGTCGTCTCTGTCGGAGTAGTAAGTGAGAACGGGTTCCCTGAACCCTTCTGGAACTGGATCGGCGTGGATCTCGACACCGAAGGGGCTCCTCCCTCCCTGGCGGTGACGAGTTTCATCCTCGCTGGAGACGTCATACTCGCCATAGTGCCGAGTATCCCTCCATCTCGCCGGCGACATTGGATCCCGAAAACAGACCCCCTAGCTACTCGTTAGGTAATGTCGTGACTACATCGGTCACTCTTCCCTCGCCCAAGCGGGCTCCTTTCCAGCTCGCCTCGGCGGCACTTCCTCTTCTAGCGGCGTCAGGCGACGGGGAGAAGTCACCGTGACCTCTAGGCGCTGAGCGAAACCAGCGAGAATGGTTTGCTCGATCTTCCTCACGAACTCTTTGAATGCGGCCACTGTTACATACTCGCCACCTCGCGGGACATCTCCTCCTACTACCGAGTTGCCGACCAACTCTCCTTGCTCGCCACCAATGGCCATCTCACTCAACTTCCAAACTTTCTTCCTTGGCTGCGATCCACGCTCACCGCACCAAGTGTTGAAGCTAGGAAAATCCTAACCTCAGAATTCAGACCAAAGCCTCCTAAGGTTACCAGTTCAGAAGATAGATCAGACGGCTAGGGTGACTTAGAAAGAAGGGACAGGTCAAACAGGACCCCAGATGTTGCGGCAGGAAGGTCCCACCATGTACCGGGATGCTCGAAAGGAGCAACCCATTCTCAACCAAAGATGTCCGAACCTGGTACTAGGGAATCTAACCGGCGAAGTTGTAAGGTCCCGAGATGCTCTGCAAGGAAAAGAAATCCAAAGATTCAGCTAGTATCTCGAAAATGAAGCGCCTGAGTATCCTGTCGAGGATTTCAAGTGCCTCACCTCGTACCCCTGGGGTCCTATTTATAGGCAAATCCAAGGAGATGGGGTGGGGGTCATATTTATACCCCACCCCCACGGCGACTAGGAGACTTCCAGAGGAACTCGCACGGGTTGTGTGAGTATCTCGCCTAGTCACCTACCTGGCGAGTATGCTAAGGGAGCTCGCCTATGCTCGCCCGGGCCTTCCACGATCTTGAATGCTAACTTTGACTCCTGCCTTGACTTGTTGACCTTGACTTCTACTGACCTGGCTGTGGTAGAACCAACTCTCGACAAATACGGGTTGTATAATGACATCTTTGGTGGCCATTGTTAACCCAAAAATCAGTGATCTCTCGTAAAGTAGCCAGCTTGCTAGCCGTGGCGTACTCCAGGTTCCCCTGGAGGTCATGACAAGTCTAAGTGTGGGAGGACAGACTTCTCAGTCCGCTCTGGCCACATGGCTAGGGCAGAATCCCTGGTCTGACCGCCCAGGTCGCGTAGCAGCCACTTGTTCCGCAGTGGCTGCCGACTGGTTCCTCAGTCTGCTCCTACAGGCCGCGCGATTGGATCAGCTAACCTCATAATGTTTTTCCCCATTCTGACAGGGACTATCCAGCTATGGCAAACTCGGATTCCTATCCGCCGATACCACCATGTCGCCTCATGCTCGATAGGAGTCACGGTCTTCACCAGCCCACTCCTGCAAGTTGCACAAGCAAAGCAAACTTCCACTCCACTAGGAGACCTTCCTCCAGGTCTCTCAATGCCAGGAGACCGGCCTCTGGGTCGCTCAACAACGAGACAACTCTAAAGGTCGCCCACCAGAGGGCGACAACCTCCAGGCCGCCCAACAAGGGAGGAAAGCGTCCATTCCAACAGAGAGGTGGACTTCAGCAAAGGGGGCGACCTGTTTCTTTAGTACTCCAGGTCTCCCAGTCGACCAGCTCGCCCGCCTGTAGTTTGCGGACTCTTGATCAGTCCGCCCAAGGAGCATGAACTTGCTCCAGTTGTCCGCCAAGACGCACAACATTCATCGGATCCATCCTGTCCGCCGCAAGCTAGGCGAACTCGTGACACCGCTCAACCCTTCAGTCTGCCTGTAGTTGACGGACTCCCCCAACAACAAGGGCGACCTGCTCTATTCATGTAGCCAAACTCTGACCAAGCGGCAAGCCTCCAGTAGAGGCAGACTCGTCTCTTCCGTCGTGTCTTGGGCGGACTCTTCTAGTCCGCCACTAAACCCTCCAACTTTCATCAAACATGCTTCCCAGTAGAAGAGGCGGGCTCCTCATGCAGTCCGCCAATCAGCTTTCCACCACCGGCTTCTCCCCAGCAGAGGCAGATAACTCCTCGGCCTGCATACATTTGAGCGAGCTCTCTCAGCATAGAAGAGGTGAACTTGTCCCAGTCTGCAAACATCAGAATCTACCCCAGAATACCAAGTCCCTAACCACGCGGCCTGGCGCATGCTCTGCAGAGTCCAAGTTCTACTCGCACAAATCACTGACTATGTTACCAGAAGCCGTTACCTCCTCGAGCCTATAAATAGCCTCCAATACCTCTAATTCAGGAGGATACAGACACGAGGGCAACCTCAGGCAAGGTCAAGCATCAGACCTTGCGGACTGCACTCTCCAGTCCACGCGGCCTCTCCTATAATCTCTGCCGATCTCTCTTCTCAGTCCGTGCGACCTCTGGCAACTTCTTTCCTTAGCCGCCAGCTTCCCCCAATGTACCATTTATTTGCTTTCCATGTAAAGTTGTAACTCAAGCTGTAATAACTAATATTAATCCAAGGAAAGCTCGTCACAAGAGTGACATTTAAGCCGCGGCGGGCGAAATCTGCTGTTGTCGCTACTACCGACCCCCTCTTCTTCTCAACTCACTCCTCACGTCATCAACCTCCAAGCATAACCTTCAATGTAACCATCTGATCGACAGTTCTTGATCAACCTTCCCGGCCATCTCCATACTCGGAGCAACAACCTCTTCCTCTCCTCCATCCCCGCATCCCTTAATCAAGCGCTTGCTCCTCTCTCGAGTACTCAGAAGCTTAACCTCTCCGTTATCCCCGTAACCAACTGTTAGCCATGTCAGATCATCAGTCAGCCAAGAACTTTGCTATAAGTCCCGATGAGCACTCACTTTGGGATGCCTTGGAACAAGCACGTCGTGAAACCGCCCTACAATTTCAGTCAATCAACCGTACTCTAGCTGCACTCGCACAGCTATTAGAGATGCAATCAACAGCAGCACCCGTTCCTCCAGTCAATCCAACACCAACATTGGAGAATCAACAAGCTTATCCTCCAGCCTATCCTCCTCCTTACACACCAACCTTTCTGCAAGTTCCTGCAGCCCCTTTGCGGCCTCAAAATGTTGAGTTTGAAGCTCGTCAAAGATTCTTCCAGGAAGCTGCCCGGGGAAGCCCATCAAGATTTCTGAATTTCAGGGAAGTCATCCTTACTCATCAGCTCCTGCCTTTGCTCCTCCTACGACAACTTTTCCATTCTATCCTCCTTCTTCTTTTGTAGCTACAACTTATGCTCCCTTCTATCCTTATGTTGTAGGAGAGCAGGATGAGCAGTCACCATTGTTAGAGAATGCTCGTCATGAACCAACTCCAGCCAATTTCAGATAGCTGCAGTTACCAACTTACACTGGAGAGACTGATCCAATGAAACATCTTCAAGCTTTTGAATCAGCCATAGCTCTCAAGACTCTCTGAGATGCTACTAAGTGCAAGCTCCTTGTAACAACCTTTGATGGACAAGTGAGGGATTTGTTCTATGGTCTGCGCCCTCAGTCCATGACTTCCTTTGCTGATTTACGAAGGCAGTTTTTGCTCAGGTTTTCTACTTCAACAAAGAGAAGGGGCGGTCAAGAAGCCCTCTTTGAGATCAGTCAACGAGAGAACGTGACTTCGTCTCAGTTTGTAGATTGATTTCAGAAAGAAATTTTGGCCATTGAGATCATTGATCAAGAAATATATTGGGTGGCGCTAATACATGGTCTTCGTGAAGGGCCAATCAATTTTGAAGCTAATGTCCGCGCACCGAGAACATATCAAGAGTTGATTGGCCTAGCCAACTCATACATTCGAGGTGAAAAGAGCAACCCCAGCTTCATATCCAGGCTTATAACAGAGAAAGATCCTCCATCTCACAAGCAACCTCTGAGGTCTCTTCGGATAGATTTTCCATCCCACTCAAGGAAGAGAAGGTGATTTTAACGTCATCGACACTCCTTCCAGTACCATGATCGTACCCATGATCAATTGCTACTACTACCAGCTCCATCTTCACAAACGGCTTCGATTCATTAGCAGCAAAATGATGACTTGCTAGAATATGAACTAGATGAGGCCATGCAAGAGGTAAGCCAAGTCATGAAGGGTAGGTCTATTTCAAAAGGCCTTACCAGCTGGCTTATCAAAGATCTAAAGACTCGGATCCATATTGCAAATTCCATAAATAGCAAGGGCCTTCAACTGAAAATTGTCGAGCACTTCATCAACTGGTACAAAGGTTGCTAAGGCAGGGGAAGATGCGTGACTTGTTCCCCAAAGATGATCACTCTAATCCTCAACGAATACCCTTACCTCGTTATTAACAACACCATTGATGTCGAAGATGAGGGCAAGCTTGGAAGACTATTCTGAGAAGGAGAAGAACAACACCAAGTCCTCAAGTTTCCTCACAACCATTACCGGTTGATCTTACTTTACTTTTCATGTGTCAAACACTTCCTTTTCGAGACACTTCTTAGTGTTCCTTCCTGCAATTCAATAAAGTTTACGTCAGAGATCTCATACTGAAACATTTCCCTTTTTGGAGTGCTTCCTCCTCTATTTTTCTCTTTGTCAAAGAGATCACTGTATTGGAACCCCAGTTATGATTTGGGCAAGGATCATTATTAGGTTTGTTTAGACTGACCCATCATGTATAGCCAGGGTCATGTTTGTGTTCTAGAGTTTAGGCCAAGTCCTTAGAATCAACATCACATGGACCAGCCTTCAACAGACTGCCAGAGACACAAGCAGTTTTGTCGACACTAGAAAGCAGATTGTGTCGACACTTGGGAAAGGCTGTTTCGACACAAGAAGCAAGATTGTGTCGACACACAGAAGACTTGTGTCGACACCCAGAACATCTGTCGACACCAAATATGTCGACACCAGAAGCCATTGTGTCGACACACAGGACTTATGTCGACACATTCCATATAAGCTGTGTCGACACCAGAACTTAAAGAAGAACTGTTGTCTCAGCTCGACGAACTCCAAGCTCAGGTCGACGATCGCTGAACTCAAGACAACTCGACGAAATAAGAAACTGAGCTCGACGAATTCTCTGTAACCAGTTACAGTTGGCAGAATTAATTAAGGATTAATTAAAGTCAAAATTACAGACAATGCCCAGGCCATTTAATGTTGAACATTCCTAATAGCCGTTCAAAGACAACATTAAATGGGGCTGTTTCAGAAGTTAATTGAGGATTAATTCCCAAGGCATCTTCTACTCTCGGTAATGCTCCCTCCGTCATCAAGATAAATGAATTCAAATGTTTGAACTTGATATAAGAGATTAACAGAAAGACAACAACAATTATAGTAGAGTGTAGAGATATAGTAAAGGTTTTTTCCTTTGACAGAGAAGGAGGAACTCTGCATCAATCAATATACTCACAGAGTTCTTCATCTGCTCCAGGCTTCTTAAGAGACACACAATCAATATCAGTCTAAGAAGCTTGCTGGAGACATCATCAATCTGAAGACCTACTTACCCTGAAGCAAAGCTCCATCTCCTTGAACCATTCAACATCTCAGGGGGAGCCTTTTGCTAACATCATATCCACTTAAGTCTTCTCAGTTGTACATTGAGAAAGAGAAGACAAAATCATCTCTCATCCCCCCACTGTATAAAGGGTTATAACTCCCTTAAAAAGTTAACCCCCTTGGTTGCAAGTCTCCTGATCAAAAGAATTGAGGATTGGTTTTTGAGCACATGATCAAAAGCTCATTGGTGGCAGTCACCTGATCAAAACCTTTAGTGGATTCCTACCAGGGTGGTAGAAGAGTGGATGTACCCAGGTTTGGGAACCACTATATATCCTTGTGTCTTTTGTGTTGCTTGGTCATCTATTCCTTAATTTTGTGCTGTGATTTTCTTATTATTAGAATATAGATATAACTCAAACTTGTGTAAGTTAAGATCTATCCCTAACTTTCAATTGGTATCAGAGCAGGTTTTCTTGGTTGTACAGGCTAACACCCGAACCAAAATGATCTGATAGATCTTATACATCTTTAGAGTTTATCATGACACAAAATGAAGATTTTTCAAGCACCAGACCTCCTATGTGCAATCTTGATAAGCTTGCACTATGGAAGAAAAGGATTAGGTTTTATATCAACTTCATTGATGAAAACATTTTTAATTCCATTTTCACAGGACCAACTCAATCTCAGGAAACAATAAGTATCAATGTTGTTCCATCATCTCAATGGACAGATGCACAGAAAAGGCTGAAGATTGCTGATGCACAAGCAATGAACATACTTGCACAATCAATGTCTGATGACATTTTTCAGGAAGTTGTTGAATGTTCATCTACAAAAGACATGTGGGACTCCCTCATAGCTATGGTTGCTGGATAAGCTAAAAAGAGAATATTTGATGCTGACACTTGGAGTGACTCTGAATCTGAAGCTTCATCTTGTGCAAGTGAAGATGAAGAAGAGTCAAGACCTAGAAAATATTGCCTAATGGCAATAAATGCTTCCTGCAGCAATCCTGATGAAGAATCAGACTCTGAAGCAGAATCAGAATGTGAATCAGAAGAAGATCAGGTAATCTCTACCCTTGATCTTTCATCAAAAGAATTTAAAAATGATTTTAAATTATTGTGTAAAGACTTAATTCAATCTGAGAAGGAACTAAAACTTCTCAGAGAGAAACTAAATAATGTATCTTCTGAAAATTCAAAACTCAAAGAAGATTTGAAGAATGCTCTTGAACAAATAAGTCATTTAGAATCAATTAAAGAAAAAGATAGGTTAGACAACATAGACAAAATAACTGAAGTTTTACCAAATCAAACTAAAAATCTTCAGAAATTTTTTGCTCAAAATAATTCGTCGAACCGAGCTCGATGAAAACCACACCATTCGTCGAACAAAGCTCGACGAACTATGAATAAAGATTTCAATCTTAACTGTTCAGGAATCTATGCTCGACGAAATAAATACACTTCATCGAACCGAGATCGACGAAAATGGAATACAGAAAATAACTATCATTCTGTTAATAGAGCTCGACGAACTCAATGCCATTTGTCAAACTCAGGTCGATGAAATTACCTTAATTTGTCGAACTTAAAATTTCAGAGCAGAAATTTTAACTTATTTCAAAATCACAATCAACATCTTACAAATCCTTTTATTGAGTGGATAATCTCTCCTAGGAAATATCATCCACTTGGATACAAGGATCAACCTGTATGCTCTTTCATTTCAAATTATTATTGTGAAAGAAAAATAGGACCCAAGATAATCTGGGTCCAGAACTTCTAACATCTCTTTGCAGGAAAAGACTTCAGTCTCAGCCAATACAGAGGATATATCAGTGGCTATATAATGAGAAATTGTTTGTAAGGCTACAACAGCAGAGAGAGGTTGTGTACTCTGCTAAGTTATAAATTCTAATCAGATATGGGCAAGGAAATGAAAATAGTGGTAGACTATCTAAAGGAAATTGTCTAAGTTGTAACAGTAGTTTATTTATTTTATTTCCCAAAGCACTCTTGTACATCTGCTGAAAACCTTTATCATTCAGGTAGATTGTTTTGGCTTTATATTTTATTTATTTTTATGTAAATAGTGTCCTCACCTAAATAGGGGGAGATTGTTGGAATCCCCATTATGATTTGGGCAAGGATCACTATTAGGTTTGTTTAAATTAACCCATCCTTTATAGCTAGGGTCATGGTTGTGTTTTAGAGTCTAGGCCAAGTCCTTAGAATCAACATCACATGGACCAGCCTTCAACAGACTGCTAGAGACTCAAGTAGTTGTGTTGACATCATAAACCAGATTGTGTCGACACTTGGAAAAGGTTGTGTCGACAGCAGAAGCAAGATTGTGTTGACACACAGAAGACTTGTGTCGACACCCAGAACATCTGTGCACCAACTGTGTCGACACCAGAAGGCATCGTGTCGACAGATAGGACTTGTGTCGACACATTCCACAGAAGCTGTGTCGACACCAGAAGTTAAAGAAGAACTGTTGCCTCAGCTCGACGAACTCCAAGCTCAGGTCGACGATCGCTGAACTCAAGGCAGCTCGACGAAATAAGAAACTGAGCTCGACGAATTCTGCGTAGTCAGTTACAGTTGGCAGAAGTAATTAAGGATTAAATACAGTCAGAATTACAGTCAATGCCCAGGCCATTTAATGTTGAACATTCCTAATAGTCGTTCAAAGGCAACATTAAATGGGGCTGTTTCAGAAGTTAATTACAGATTAATTCCCAAGGCATATTCTACTCTCGAGAATGCTCCCGCCATTATCAAGATAAATGAATTCAAACGTTTGAACTTGATATAAGAGATTAACAAAAAGACAACAACAATTATAGCAGAGTGTAGAGATACAGTGAAGGTTTTTCCTTTGACAGAGAAGGAGGAACTCTGCATCAATCAATATACTCACAGAGTTCTTCATCTGCTCCAGGCTTCTCAAGAGACACACAATCAATATCAGTCTAAGAAGATTGCTGGAGACATCATCAATCTGAACGCCTACTCACCCTGAAGCAAAGCTCCATCTCCCTAAACCATTCAACATCTCAGGGGGAGCATCTGCTAACATAATATTCACTTAAGTCTTCTCAGTTGTACATTGAGAAAGAGAAGGCAAAATCATCTCTCATCCCCCCACTGTATAAAGGGTTATAACTCCCTTCAAAACTTAACCCCCTTGGTTGCAAGTCTCCTGATCAAAAGACTTGTGGATTAGTTTTTGAGCACTTGATCAAAAGCTCATTGGTGACAGTCACCTGATCAAAACCTGTAGTGGATTCCTACCAGGGTAGTAGAAGAGTGAATGTACCCAGGTTGGGGAACCACTATATATCATTGTGTCTTCTGTGTTGCTTGGTCATCTATTCCTTACTTTTGTGCTGTGATTTTCTTATTCTTAGAATATAGATATAACTCTAACTAGTGTAAGTTAAGATCTATCCCTAACTTTCAAACTGAACCACCGAGACATCGCAGAGTCTTGCTATAGGCCCCCTCGAGATTGGACTCCGACGTAAGGCCACAACGATGACATATCGTGGGGGAGTGTTTGCATATGTGTAGTGCGAGCGGTCCAACTCTCATGCGGCGAAATACGGGAATTCAGATCATAGCCAGCATCTAACACAAAGCGGTTGTCAAGGGAGGTCCCATGTGTTAGCTCTGTTGTACTTCGCAAGGATACATTACACTTACAATGATCTTGCTTTACAAGCAATGACAATCATGTGTAGCCTTGTCTCTTCGATCATCTCATGATTGTAATAGTCGAATACTCTATGGTACTCTCCATCCGTGCTTTTGCGGGGCCCACAACTCCACTGATCTTTTCCACAGGCGAGCAATGCTATAGGCCACTTGGCGCACTTGCCCTGACTGGTCAGCAATGTTGTAACCCGAGGCATGAGAGCAGTGTTTCTTACGATCCTTCTCAGGATTTCCTATGCTTTTCTCTTTTGTGCCCTTCTAAAGGATGCGTGACCAGCTCGCTTTAAGTAGGACTATACTCATGATGACCTTTCTCAGGCAAGTGATGCACATGGCCCATGTATGATCTCCTGTGGCAGCATCCAATCTTTCTTGGTCATCTCTGAGTATAGACCTATTTTTATCAACTGCCTCTTTCACAGGTTAACAGGTTAAATCTGACCTATCAAAAGGATTTGCAATATCTATTTTACTTATGCTCATCAAATATGCACTTCTTGCATGAAGTCCTATCAGATGATGATTTACAAGCTCTCTATTACTCTTATCGGATACTAATGACACCAATCATTTATCAAAGTATCTGGTTCTCTTTGATTAACAAGCCTTGCTATTGGAGTCTAATTAAGATGGGTTCTTCTTATTGATCCGGACTTCATATTCAATATAAGATCGCTATCGCAGCTTGGAATTTATTCGGTTATCAGCATAATTTGTAAGTCATTTCTTCTGCCATCGAAACATATTTATCTTATCATGTTAGCAGATAGCATTCACAAGTTCCATCCAGGTACTTACAGCTTAGCTTTTCTTTCATATCTGCTTCTAAATCTTTTCATGCAGAGTTCAACAAATACATGCAAGTTCCTTTCATGTACTTGTAGCTTACTTTCATATATCATATCTGCTTCTAACTCTTATCTTGTAGAGTTAAGCAGATGCTTGCAAGTTCCTTTCAGGTACTTGCATATTACTTTAATATATCATATCTGCTTCTAACTCTTTTCTTGCAGAGTTCTGCAGATACTTACAAGTTCCTTTCAGGTACTTGCAGCTTAATTTCATATATTATATCTACTTATAACTCTTTTCTTGCAGAGTTCAGAAGATAATTTCAAGTCCCCATCAGGTACTTGCAACATATTTTTCCTTCACACCTACCACTTTCTCTTCCTTTTGCAGAGGGTAGCAGGTACATGTAAGCCTCCATCAGGTACTTGCAAGTTATTACTCTTTTGTGCCTTTCTTCTCATCTTTGTTTTGCAGAGCTTAGTGGAAGACATTCATGTCTTCTTCATTTTGCAAAGGCAATTCAGGAACACATAAGATGTACCCTCCTTTGTTTGCTTGCATTAGCTTTTCCTTTGCAGGAAAACATAGGCATTAGCAAACTCCTTTTAAGGTGAGACATCAGGTTCTATCTCTCCTTACCTCTTACTTTTCTCAGGGGTGGATCACAATTTTCGTGGGTCCCGTACTTTTTAGAAGATTCCTTCGGCACTTAAAAAAGTGCAGGGATTATATTAACCCAAAAATCGTGATCCCTCCAAAGGTAGACATCTTGCTAGTCACGGCCTACTCCAGGTTCCCCCTGGAGGTCGCGACCAGTCTAAGTATGGGCGGACAGACTTATCTATCCGCTCAGGCTGCACGGCTAGGGCGATCTCCCCGATTTGAGTGCCCAGGTCGCGCAGCAGCCGCTTGTTCTGTAGGAGCTACGGACTGCTTCCTCAGTCCGCCCATACAGGATGCATGGTTTGATCAGCTAACTCCATCATGGTTTTCCCCATTTCGATAGGGACTACCCAGCTGTGGTGGAATTGGATTCCTATCCGCCGAGACCACCATGTTGCCGCATGCTCGACAAGAGTCACGGTCTTCACCAGCACATTCCTGCAAGACGCACAAGCAAAGCAAACTTCCACTCCACTAGATGACTTGCCTCCCGGTCGCTCAATGCCAGGCGACATGCCTCTATGTGCCCCAATAATGAGACAACTCTCAAGGTCGCCCACCAGAGAGAGACAACCTCCAGGCCTCCCAACAAGGGCCGCAAGCGTCCATTCCAACAAAGAGGCGGACTTCAGCAAGGGGGGCAACCTGTTTCTTCGGCCCGCTAGGTTGCCCAGTCGACCAGCTCGTCCTCCTACAGTTCGCGGACTATAGCTCAGTCCACCCAAGGAGCATGGACTTGCTCCAGCTCTCCGCCAAGGCACACAACATTCATCAGATCCATCACGTCTGCCGCAGGCTATGCGGACTCGTGACGCCACTCAACCCTTCAACCCACCTGCAGTAGACGGACTCCCCCAGCAGCATGGGTGGCCTGCTGTATTCAGGTCACCAACCTCTTACCAAGCGGCAAGACACCAGCAGAGGCGTACTCGTCTCGTCCGCCGCTTGTTGTACAGACTATTCTAGTCCACCACTGAGCCCTCTAGCATTCATCCAACACGCTTCCCAGTAGAGGCGGGCTTCTCAAGCAGTCCGCCACTCTGTTTTCCAGCACTGTATTCTCCCCAATAGAGGCGAATAACTCCTTAGCCCGTATACATTGGCGCGGGCTCATTCAGCACAGAAGAGGTGGACTCGTCCCAGTCTACCAACATCAGAATCAACCCCGGAAGACCAAGCCCCTAACCGTGCGGCCAAGTAATCACTTAATGTACTTTAACCTAGCAAGTTAAATTGATTAACTACTATTTATCCATCTAACCTAACAAAAGATTTAGTTTAACAATAAGGCAGATGGACTACATTATGAATTTAAAACAAGAATATAGACATGTAGATCTAACCTGAAACACCTAATATACATGGGTCATTCTGCATTCCTAACTCAAATTTGAAAGTATTGAACTTAGTCTCATCCAACGACTTAGTGAAGGTATAAACAACTTGATTGTTAGTGGGGACAACTTCAAGATAGATGACTTCACTTTCTACATGTTCTTTTATAAAATGATATCTAATTTCAATTAGCTTAATCCTGCTATGCGAGACAAGATTATCAGCAATAGAAATTACACTGGATGTGTCACACTATAAGGGTGAATGACTTACCTTGAGATTATAGTCCTCCAGGTGATGTTGTATCCATAGAAGTTGTGCACAGCAGCTCCAACTGTCTCCTGGTTCACAGACATCTTTATTTACATCCCTTACATATACTCTTTCTTTGAGTCAGCAATCATATACTCTGATGAATGTGCATCAGCCTGTATATCAGTAGCAGCATTACCTATAATAGACACAGAGGTGTCAATATTATACACTGTATCTTAAGAAGGTAGTTCATAGTAAATCTCCTCCTCAACCTCAACATTGTCCTTAGAGACAATCTGTTCTTCTACAGAAATGATTTGAACCTTTTCTTTCAAAATTGCGGGAGCTTGTTCATCCTCAACATGATTATTGAGAACTTGTCATAGAGGCACATCAGGAATATGATCTAATTTGTGTTGGATAGTCTCTAGATAAGAGTCAATATGTCCTGAATATCATACTAAACTTGTTCCCCCCTCAATAGGAGCATCTCTCTTCTCAGTCTGTAACTCCTTTTTTATCCTGCAAAGTCTCTTCTTGTTGATCCAGATCACTTCCTTTTCTTCAATGACAAAATTACCTCTGGCTCTACCTATCTATTCAGCAGCAGTAGAGGTTTCATCCAACTGAGCAACATCTTGATCATCACATTGATCTACCATCTGATCACCATATTATTTATCATACAATCATTCTTGAATAGGAGGAACGTTGTTTGTGTACTATTCAAGCCCCAATGAACCTCTGATTACATTGGTAATCCAAACAGTATTCTCCCCATCGATCATTTCCATTGTCTTAGCCTTTGATCATTTTCCTTGTCCTTTGATCATTTGTGTTTGCCCTTTGATCATTGCCTTCTCCAGTAAGGGAGTCTCTTCAGATACAGCTACAGTTATGGAGGTTTTGGCTTGATCAATCGTTTCATCCAGATAGATAGCTATCCTCTGAAATTTAAATGACATTCTCATCTTCTTGAGTAGGGAGCTCTGTTGGAATCTCCCCCTCAATCTCTACATTTCCCATAGGAATTTGCTAACTTGTATCTGTTGAAGATTGAGGACACCGGGCAGACTAGTTTCTAACAATAGCGATCTGTTTATCTCAGCAACCTGGTAGTTTGGTCCGATGGTCTTGTGGTGAACCTCGGCTTGTGGTCAGTTGGATAGCAATAGTAGCGGTCTGGGGGGATAACCGTAGCAATGGTCTAGAGGTTGGCTGTAGCGGTCTGATTGAAGCAGCAGTGGTCTAGCAGAAAGTAGCGATGGCAGGATGTTGGTTAGCCACTGCGGTCTGAATGAAGCAGCAGCGGTCTGGAAGAGAGTAGCAGCAAAAGTCTGACAGAGAACTACAACAACGATCAGGATGAAGCCACAATGGTATGGTTGAATAATACCATTAGTAGTATGGCAGAGAGCCGCAGCAGCAGTCTGGAAGAAGCTACAGCAGTCTGGTTGAAGCTGCAACCACAAACTGATGGTTAACCGCAACTGCGGTATGATAGCAACCCGTAGTTGCAGTCTGATAGCTTGCAGCAACTGCAGTTCAATGTATAGTCATAACTGTGGTCTGCTGTCAACCTGCAGTTGTGGTCTGGCGTCCTGTTCTAGCGGCCTACCCAGGGGGATTGGTGGCTTTGCTAGAAGCCGGTTGTTGTTTTATAATTTGCTATATAGTGGGCAGTTTGACAATGTCATACCGCATAGACCGCCCTGCTTGTATTTAGTCCCACATCGTGTGTTGTATTCTCTCGCCTCCCCTGATTTGTGTAAATAAGAGGACCTACCTATGTAATCTTTATCTTTTTGGAGCAATATAGTTTCTGTCTTATTTAGCTCTTTGTCAATTTTAACTTGGTATCAGAGTGAATCGGTCCTTTTCTCATGTTCGTGTGACTTATATTCTGTCCGCGTGGTTTCCCTCCCTACCCTCCTTTGTTTTTTTTTGTCTGTGCTGTTTTCTTGTCTGCGTGCTTCTCCTCCTCCTTTCTCTTCTCGCTGCGATTTCTCTAACCACTGCGTGTTCCGCATTTTGGTCGCGGCATCTTTTCTGTCCCTGGTGTATTGACAATGTAACCGTGCGGTCTGTCCTCTAGTTCGCGCGGTTTGTTTGCGTTATTTTGTCCACGCTATTTGTTAGGTTAAACTGTGTAATTTATTTCTATTTTTAATGGACACTCCTACTTCTACTCTCTTTGTTCCTGTTTCTTCTTCCCTTTCTACTTCAACTTTCTCTGCTTCTGGTAATTTGGGGACTGCTTCGAAACTTATAGGTCCAAATTGCCCTGACTGGAGTGTCTCTCTCATTTTTCTCTTGCGTTCTCAGCGCAAACATCATTATTTGACTGATGACCCTCCTCCTTCTGGATCTGTTTCTTTTGTTGATTGGGATGCCTCTAATGCGTTGGTGCGGACTTGTTTGTCCAACAGTTTATCTGACGAACTCCTTCATGTCATTTGTCATAATCTAATGGTCAAAGTTGCTTGGAATCATCTTACCGCCTTGTATTCCAAGGGAGCCCACACTTCACGCATTTATACTCTGTATGTTGATATTTTCGCTCGACCAGTCATGACTCCTTCCTTTGCCTATCAGAAGGTTTAGACTCTTGGTGCTGAACTTCTTCAGCATCGCCCTTTTTCTTCGGATCTGGCTGAGCAACACCGACCTTTTTAGGATCTTCTGGTTGTTTGCTATCTGCTTTGCCTGTCGGATTACTATGATATAATTGATCAGCAAATTCTGGGAGAGGCGGATAGTCCGGCACTGGATGCTACTGCTGCTAGAATATCTATTATTATTACTCTTCTTCAGTGTACTTTGCTCTCCTCTCCATCTCTATATTCTATTCTTGTGTTTCATCCTGCTCGCCATGACATCTCTGTTGGTCATTGTTAACCCAGAAATCGGTGATCCGTCCCAAGGTAGCCAGCTTGCTAGTCGCGGCCTGCTCCATGTTCCCGTGTAGGTCACGACCAGTCTAAGTATGGGCGGAAAAACATCTCTGTCCCCTCAGGTCGTACGTCTAGGGAGGTCTCCCCGGTCTAACCGCCCAGGTAGTGTAGCAGCCGCTTATTTTGTAGGGGCTGTGGACTGCTTCCTTAGTCCTCCCCTGCAGGCCGCGCGGTATGATCAGCTAACCGAATCATGGTTTTACCCATTCCGACAGGGACTACCCAACTGTGGCGGACTAGGATTCCTATCCGCCGAGACCGCCATATGGCCGCATGCTCGGCAGGAGTCACGGTCTTCACCATCCCTTTCATGCAAGTTGCACAAGCAAAGAACACCACCACTCCAGTAGGTGAATTGCCTCAAGGTCGCTCATTGCCAGGCGACCTGCCACCAGGTTGCTCAATAATGAGACAACTCTCAAGGTCGCCCACCTAAGGGCGACAACCTCCAGGCCGCCCAGCAAGGGTGGAAAGCATCGATTGCAACAGAGAGGAGGACTTCAACAAAGGGGGCGACCTGTTTCTTCAGTCCGCCAGGTCGCCAACTGGACCAGCTCGCCCGCCTATAGTTCGCGGACTCTAGCTCAGTACGCCCAAGGAGCGTGGACTTGCTCCAGCTCTCCGCCAAGAAGCACAACATTCCGCAGATCCATCCCGTCCGCCGCAGGCTAGGCGAACTCGTGACGCCGCTCAACCCTTCAGTCTGCATACAGTACACAGACTCCCACAGCAATAAGGGTGACTTGCTCTTTTCAGGTCGCCATCCTCTAACCAAGCGGCAAGCCTCCAGTAGAGGCAAAATCGTCTAGTCCGCCGCGGGCTGGGCGAACTCTTCCAGTCCGCCACTTAGCCCTCCAGCTTTCATCCAGCATGCGTCCCAGTAGTAGAGGCGGGCTCCTCATGCAGTCCGCTACTAATATTTCCACCACCGGCTTCTCCCCAGTAGAGGCGGATAACACCTCAACCCACATAAATTGGCGCGGGCTTGCTCAACATAGAAGAGGTGGACTCGTCCCAGTCTGCCAACATCAGAATCAACCTAGGAAGACCAAGTCCCTAACCGCGAGGCCTGGCACGGGCTCCGTGGACTCTAAGTTCTATTCACACAAATCTCCGACTTACTGGGGGTGACGTTACCAGAAGCTGTTAGCTCCTCGGGCCTATAAATAGCCCCCCAAACCTCTCATTCAGGAGGACACAGACACGAGGGCAACCTCCGACAAGGTCAAGAATCAGACCTTGCGGACTCCACTTTCCAGTCCACGCGACCTCTACCGTCCTCTCTATCGACCTCTCTTCTCAGTCCGCGAGACCTCTGGAAACTTCTTTCCTTATCCGCCAGCTTCCCTATATGTACCCTTTATTTGCTTTCCATGTAAAGGTGTAACTCAAGCTAAAATAACTAATATTAATCATAGGAAAGCCCTTCGCAAAAATGGCATTTAAGCCACGGTAGGAAAAATCTATTGTTGCCGCTGCTAGCAGCCCCCTCTTCTTCTTCTCAACTCACTCCTCACGATATCAACCTGCAAGCACAACCTTCAAAGTAATCGTCTAATCGACAGTTCATGATCAACCTTCCCTGTCATCTCCACACTCGGAACAACAACCTCTTCCTCTCCTCTATCCCTGCATCCCTTGATCAAGTACTTGTTCCACTCTCGAGCACTCAGAAGCTTAACGTCTCTGTTATCCCCACAATCAACCTCTTCACCTCATGTTCATTGCATGTAAGACCGAACACACCTGTTAGTTGTCGGTGCCGGTGACAACCTTCTCCTCTCTCCGTTTCCGTGCATCAATAGCCTTGGGGACCGTACTGGTGCCTGTGGTTCTTCCAGGTATCTTTGTTCTCATTGTGTCCGACTTGGTTACTTGGTTGATCGGTATTGGACCGAGTATCCTCATCTTCGTCCAATATCAGTTGATTCCTCCAAGCCATCCACATCTTCCCTTGCTACTTCCGGAACTGCTCAGTTGGCTACTACGGGTAGGTGGCTTATTGATTCTGGTGCAACAAATCATATGATCGGCTATTCTCGTCTTTTCTTTTCTCTTGACAAGATCAACTGGTTACCTCCGATTCTTATTGCGGATGGTTCTCCTTCTTTGGTTTGTGGGTCTGGAACCGTGCATGTTACTCACACTCTTCAGCTGCAGGACACCCTTTATGTCCTGAATTTTTCATGCAACCTTCTTTCGGTTAATGAACTTTGTAAACAATTGCAATGTGAAGATATTTTTACAGTCTCTGCTTGTGCGTTTCAGATTCGTCATTCCAAAGAGGTGATTGCTACTAGTACTGAGAGCGGTGGCTTGTTCTATCTAGATCCTGCTTCTCTTATTTCTGCCTCTTCGGCTCTACTTCAGTGGCATCTTTGCCTTAGGAATCCTCCTCCTCACATTTTTATCAACTTCTGCCAGATTTACCTCGCAGTAATTCTACTCTAGATTGTGAAGCTTGTTAGTTTGGCAAACATCATGGGTCTTTTTTTCCACTATGAAGGTTCACAGTTCTTATCTTCCTTTTGATTTAGTTCATTCTAATGTTTGGGGCCTTGCTCCTCTTCAAACTGTTGGTTGGGGTAGTTTATATTTTGTTACATTTATAGATGATTTTTCCATATGTACGTGATTATATTTTTTATGTGAACGCTCTGAGATTTTCTCAATTTATTCCGCCTTTTATAATGAAATTTGTCCACAATTTGATACCCCTATTAAAATTCTTCGTACTGATAATGTTAAGGAATACCTTAGTCATCAATTTACTTTGTTTTGTTTGGTTCATGGTATAGTCCTTCAAAGTACTTGCCCTTATACTTCCCAACAGAATGGTGTTGCTGAACGTAATAATCGCCATCTTTTACATGTGGCTCATAGTCTTCTTACTTATATACATGTTCCCCAGCCTTATTGGGGTAATGCATTTCTTCTTTCATGTTTTCTCATTAATGGAGTTCCATCTTTGGTTCTTAATGGGAAAACACCCATTTCTATTCTCTATCCTGATGGGACACCCTTTCCATTATGTCTTCAGGTATTTGGTTACATAGCATTTGTTCACGCTCCGTCTTTTGGACGTGACAAACTCTCCCCCCGTTCTGTGAAATGCATCTTTTCAGGCTAATGCCTTTCACAGAAAGGGTATCACTATTTTGATCCCATTCTTAGGCGACAGTATGTGTCGGCGGATGTTACTTTTGTTGAGAATTTTCCCTTCTTTTCTTCTTCCTCTCTTCCTTCTTCTTCGGATGGTTCTTCTTTTTCTCCTAATGTCCCGACACCTCTTCTGGAGCTTGCTCTGCTTTCTTTATCTCCTATCTTTGATTCTTCCCCTTCTGACTCCTCTACTATCCCTCCTTCTATTGAGTCGCTGCAACCAGCTCCCAGGCTAGTAATCTCTTCTTTGGATGGGGCTGATACCGTAGACAGGACCGATTTGGATCTTTCGATCGCTCTTCGTAAAGTTGTTCGCTCCTGCACCCAACATTCTATTCAGGTTGTGGTTTCTTATGCTCAAATCTCTCCTTCATCTAGGATCCTTGCTCTGGCCCTCTCAGCTAAGGTTGTTCCTACCTCATACCAAGATGCTCTTGCTATCCCTCATTGGAAGGCCGCTATGAATGAAGAGATGTGTGCTCTTACTAAATGGGGTACTTGAACTTTTGTTACCACTACTTTAGGTGCTCATGTTGTTGGATGTCGCTGGGTCTTTGTTATTAAGTTTCTACCTAATTGATCAATTGATCGTTACAAGGCCCAGCTTGTTGCCAAAGGTTTTACGCAGACTTATGGTTTGGATTTCTTTGATACTTTCTATCCTGTGCAAGGATTACTATAATTTGTGTACTATTTCTTATAACCATCAACTGAGACTGGTAAATATCTCAGTTGGATGTGAAGAATGCCTTTCTTTATGGTGATTTACAAGAAATTGTCTATATGGAGCAACCTCCTGGGTATGTTGCTTAGGAGGAGTCTCAGGTCTTTAAACTACGAAATGCAATCTATGGTCCTAAGCATAGTCCCAGGGCCTAGTTTGACAAGTTCAATGTCATAATTTCCCTTGTTGGGTTTGCTAGAATTGAAGCGGATCACTAGTTATTCATCCGCAAGACATTAGCCAGTCTTATTATTCTTGCTGTTTATGTGGATGATATTCTTCTCATAGGAGATGTTATAGAAGGTATGGATATGACAAAGAAGCATCTTATTAAGCATTCTGTCACTAAAGATATGGGGTCTATGAAATATTTCTTGGGCATTGAAATATCTAGGAAGCCAAGATTTATTGTTCTTTCACAAAGGAAGTATGCCTTGGACCTCTAAAAAGAGACATGCCTCCTTGGGGCTAATCCTACTCGTTCTCCGATGTCGTTTATAGATAATAAGTGTTGAAGTAAGGACTCACCACTTCTTGAGGATGTCATAAGGTACAAATAGTTTGTGGGGAACTCATTTATCTGACAATCACAAGACTGGATATTTGCTATGTAGTAGGAATTGTGAATCAGTTTATGCAAGCACTTAAGGAGTGTCATCTGCAGTCGGCTATAAAGATTCTAAAGTATCTGATAGGCGCTCCAGGGAAAGGGATTCTGTTTCAAAAGAGGGGTCACTTGAAGGTTGAGCATATTCTGATGCGAGCTATGCACGCGATAAGGAAGATAGGAAGTCCACATCTGGATTTTGTACTTTTGTTGGTGGGTATTTGGTCAGCTGGAAGAGCAAGAAACAAGCTGTTGTTTCCAGGTCAAGCACAGAAGCTGAGTATAGGAGCATGACTCTAACTACTTGTGAGCTGAAGTGAATATGTACACTTATGCTTGATTTTGGAGAGATTTTTGATCACCCTCTGCTAATTTTTTGCAACAAGGCAGCCATATAAATTTCAAGGAATCCTGTCATTCATGAGAGGATGAAGCATGTCGAGGTTGATTGCCATTTCAATAGAGAGGAGATTTTGAAGAATCAGGTTTGCACTCCATTTGTTACCATAGATAGAGAACTAGTTGATTTCTTCACCAAGCTGGTTACTCCTTCTGAGGAGGTTTGTAGCAAGTTGGGCATGGTTGATAAATATGCTTGTGCTTGAGAGGGAGTGTTGAATATTGAAGAGACCAGGCAGACTAGTTTCTATCAGCAGCGGTCTGTTTATCTCAGCGTCCTAGTAGTTTGGTCCGGTAGTCTTGTGGTGACCTTGGATTGTAGTCATGTGGAGAACAATAGTGGTGGTTTGTGGGATAGCCACAACAACGATCTAGTTGTTAGATAGAGTGGTCTGATTGAAGCAGTCATGGTCTGGCTGAAATTTGCGATGGCGGGTTGTTGGTTAGCCGCTATGTTTTGAATGAAGCCGCAGCGGTCTGGCAGAGAGTAGCAACAACGGTCTGGTAGGGAGCCGCAATAGCGGTTTGGAAGAGTGCTACAGCAGCGGTATGGATGAATCCGCAGTGGTTTAGTTGAAGAGTATCAGCACCAGTCTGGCAAAGAGCCGCAACAGCGGTCTGGAAGAAGCTGCGGTGGTCTGGTTGTAGCCGCAGCCACAGATAGATGGTTAACCGCAACTGTGGTCTAATAGTAACCTGCGGTTGTAGTTCGAGAGTTTGTAGTAGCTGCGGTCTGGTGGATAGCCGTAATTGCGGTCTAGTATCAACCCACAATTATGGTCTGGCGGCCTGTTCCAGTGGTCTACCCTGGGGGATTGGAGGCCTTGCTAGAAGCCGGTTATTATTTTATTATTTGTTTCATAGTAGGTGGTTTGACCATGTCAAACTGCATAGACCATCCAGCTTGTATTTAGACCCACATCATATGTTGTATTCGCTCACATACCCCGATTTATATAAATTAGGGAGCATACTTATGTAATCTTTATCTTTTTGGAGCAATAAAGCTTCCGATTTATTTCGCTCTTTGTACAATTTTTACTATATCAACAATAGCTGGAGCAATCTAGCTATTCTTGAACTGATTGTACTTGCACTCCCATGACAGGTGCAACCATTTGGGTAGTCTCTCCCTTCAACATTGGTAGAGATAATTTCCACTCTCTGCCCAGTCACTATTTCTAAAGCATCACCTTGAATCTCTTCATACTGAGTTCCACCCAATTAGTTTCTTTGTGTAGGTTCGGAAGAAGTTGAGACCTGAGCATTGATATCTCTTCTTGTCTCCTCTGTAGATTCAGACAGTTGGGTATAATGTGCCTCTTCCTTACTGCTCTCAAAAGAGTTGCTTCCTGTGTTTTCCTTTGTGATGAGTACAACAGTCATTTTCTTCTTCTCATTTATCTGCTGATGTGGTATTAGTACTTTGTCTCACATGACAGATATCTTGAACTTTAATTGTTGGATCCTACTGGTCTTCACCCAAGTCATGTGTTCTATGTCCTTCTTCAGGAGTGCACATAACATCCTCTTCCTTTTGGATAGTAGGGGGAGTATCCTTGATGGTCATTTTATCCATCTCTAACTCCATACCTGCAGGTCTTAGGTCCAATCCTCACTGGACTATGATCCTTAAGATGACACCTATTCCAGTCTTATTCCGGGAACATTCTCTGTCCAAGTACCACATATGCATTGTGTGGGCACTAGGACTATCCTACAAACATAGATTAGTTTACCTTAGTGCCCCAAGAGAAATTGCATCCTAGGTTCTTGTTAGCTTGAAAATACACATGTCTTCCTGCTGAATTCCAAAAAGGAAGACTCACCCTTACTCTTGGCACACTAAGGTTATGCCAACAATCTATAGCAAAGTAACCCACTTTACCGCAACACCAACACTCATGGATGTTTTATCTCCTCTTCTGAACAACTTTTGAAGAGTACAAGCTATTACTAGCTGCCTGTTCTGAGGGGGGAGCAGTAGTTTTCTTCTTGTATCTTTCAGTAAGAATTTGACTAAAGGTTAGTCTGCCACAAGATGTATATGACATACCCTGTGTTTTGTCAACAATAGTCTTCATTGCAGTTGACATGCTATTAATGGCATTAGAGATAGCTAAGTGATCCTTACTGACTAACTTCCCCTTGGTCAAAGTGTTTGCTAGAGGAACCTGAGAATAGGTCATAGTCATATCCTTGAGTGTGGGGGTTGGTGCACCAAATACAAATGTTCTATAATGGGTCATCTATACTTCTTCATGGGGATCATTATAGGCACTCAAGCTCATGCCCTTCCATCCACTATAGGTGTGAGCATTTTTGTTCACACTTTTGGATCTTACATTCAACCAATGACCATATTCACTCTCTTGGTCATACTTGTTGGATAGTAATAGAACCTTCTCAAAAGAGATAGCAGGCTGAATTGGAGCCTTGCACTTACTCCTATTCCTTCTTCTAGTATTCCTCTCAATGTACCCCAGCCCCTTCTTATCAGATTTGGAGGTGAAGGTATTAATGAGTGGCAATACTAATTTGGGTTTGAAGTATTGAGCCACTAGCATCCTCTTTTTGGGGAGCTTTGGTGGGCCAAAACCCGAACAGGCAAGCGTACCTGTCGAATTGTAGTACCAAGGTCGTATTTAAACACGGGGTTGTCAAGTACTTCTACTCGCGCTCTAACTATTATCCTACCGGAAGACTATTGGGATTTTGAGAATTTTTTAAGAAGTAAAATGAACGATAAATTGCGAGACGAAAACTTATATAAAAAGGGCTAGCATTCGATCATTGATTCACCATGAAATGAAATGAGAAAATAAAAGGGCATAGTTTTAAATTTGCAAATCCAACTCGGCCGTGACGGATCCGAAAATAAGACAAAATCTCGCTAGAGCATTATGTTTCCTAACTTATAGACTCTTTGATCGAAATCTCTTTACAAACCAAAGAAGCCTAAAGTTGCATTATCGAGATGATCCGCACTATTGGATTTGACTCCAATCCGGAGGATTTACGTCGTCCTATCTCTAGGGTTGCGTTCAACTCCTTCCTTCTTTGAGTGATCTTTCACATCCACGAGCCTCTCGGCTACTCGAATATGAGATCATAAGCCTACAACCGTATACCGGAAATACGGAGTCGACACAATAATTATTCAAAGAAGGACCGAGTAGAATTACGCAAAAATAAAACTATGAAATAAAAATAATTCTCATTTCAAATCATGGATCCTCATGATCAAATGCTAAGAGGGAATTAGCTATGCATATTGCAAAAGGAAACAACAAAATAAAGAGAAGAGAGAAATATTTTCATTACTTGCAAAAAGGAGTACACAAAATAAAAAAGGACAAGATTATGCTATAAAGAAAATTTACACTAATTGAAAAAAAAAACTAATACAATAATAAAACAAAAATCAACTCACAAATACTCTCCACTCTCCACTCTCCAACTCACATTCAACTTGAAACTTTACTTCTCAAAATTTTTCTCTTTTTGGCTTGAGGGAAGGGGTGGCTTTTATAGGAGAGGGAGAAGGATCTAGAAAGAAATGAAGAGGAGGAGGCTAAGGGGGGTGGCCGGCCATGTATATGGAGGAGTGCATGCATGGCATTTAATTAGGGGGAAGAAAGAGGAGGTGGGTTCAATGTATTGGTGGCAAGGTGCATGGATAGGAATTAATAAGAAAGAGAGGATGAGTGGGGGATGCATGAGGAATAAATGGAAGAGAAAATAAAGGGGAGAGAGAGGGGAGGGTTTGGCCATGTAGGATGAAAGTTCATGCATGTATTAAATGGAGGAGAGAGGGATATAATCATGGGTGGCCGGCCATGCATGAACTTTTGAATGAAAGCATATATGCAATAAATGAAAGGGAGAGAAAATAATATGATGCATGCATGGATTGAAAGGTGGCAAGAGAATAAAGGAAAGAGAGGGGGGTGGCCGGCCATGTGGGCTTAAATGGGCTGCATAGGGGGCTCGGGTTTGAGCTTGAGGGCTGCATGGGCTGCATAGGGGGCTCGGGTTTGAGCTTGAGGGCTGCATGGGCTGCATAGGGGGCTCGGGTAGGGGCTAGGGGCTTCATGGGCTGCTCCAATCTTCAAAATTCGGGCTGCTCCAAGGAAGGGGCTGCATCATGTAGGCTTTATCAATGTGGGCTGCACCTTGAAGTTGGGAAGAAGCCGGCCATGCAAATTGTGGGCTGCACCATGCTTGGACTTTGGACCTATAAATAAAACAAAACAAAACAATACAAACATTAGTTAATGATTATACAATGCATAACATACAACATATAAATAACATAACACATAAAATAAAACACACGTTAAACATATAATATAAAATTAAACATAAAACACTAAATTAAACATAACATACAAGCTATAAAAATATTTATAGATAAAGCTAAACATAAAATATAAAATAGCCACAAAACATAACATAAACATTAAATTAAAAAGAAGATCATAAGAAGCATAAAAAAACATAATTGTAACAAAAACTTAGGAAAATAAGCTACTAGAATAACCCAAAATTAGAACATAAGAAAAGTCTACACATTTCTAAATCTTAAAAACTAGGCATCCAAGATAAATGAAAATAAGGACAACAAAAAGTAGAGGTTCTAAATAAACGGCGCATTAACAAACTACTAGGTTGCTAGATAAACATTAACCCTAAGACACTCCAAGATAACCTCCAAAGAAATCCATCAATGATGGTGGCCATAGGCTTGTACGTTCACACTTTCTCCACTACGCGAAATTAAGTTCTAAGATCATTAGGACTTCTACTAGGCATTAAAACTTGGCTTAGGTAAATGATTAGGAGGTGGAATCAAAGATAAACATGAAGGTTTTAGGCACTAAACCAAGGTGAGCTCAAAAATAAACAAAGCAATAAAGAAATGAGAAATAATGAGTATGTCATTTCTCCAATATGAAACTACAACAACAAGGCCATGAAAATTTTTTTTCTTTTATAAACTTGGCCAAACATAAACTTTTTGCATTCATTTTTTTGATTTTTTTTTTTGATTTTGTAATGATATATTTTTTTTCTTTCTCAATTTTTTTCTTTTGAATAACATTTGATAAGAAAGCTCCAAAAATGAGCTTGAGAATTTCCTATTCATTTTGAAAAGAATACCCTTCCCATAAAAATAATTTTTAAGCTCAAATTTATAGTGCCAAAATAGGAAAGATATTTGGCTTTGGTGAATATAATGAAATGAAAGGTGGAGCTAAAACAAGGAAAAAAGGAAAAGGCCCAAAATTGTTTTGCAAGGGTTTTGTTTTTGGTGGGCAAGAAAAGCTCAAACTATTCAAATGGTGGCCTAAATCATTTCTAAAGAACGTAAAAACGGCGCAAATGCTTCGAGAGTGGCTTGGTACAAGTTCTAGACACCAAGAAAGACTACCTCGCAAATGAAAAAGAGCTAATGATACCTAGCAACCCTTCATAAGCAACTAACCGAATAAAAAGACATAACTACAAATTGCTACTTATAACGTAAAAATCGGATGCCTATATTTAAGAAAAAGAAACTAGAAAACTAAGCTATGTTAAACTGATACATTTAGAAAACCAATTCAAAGAAATCTAAATAGAACTAAGAAACCGCACGGGCATACACATCACTAGAAGAAACATAAAAATAAAGATAAAAATAATTTTAGGTTTTGTTTTTCAAATAGATTTTAGCACAATTTTTTTTTATTTTTGTTTTTCTAATTTTTTTTGGGTTTTATATTTTATAATTTTTTTTGGATTTTGATGACATATCATACTATACTCTACTAATATAAAACATAATATTTTGATGGCATAACATACTATACTATACGAATATAAAACATAATATTTTTCTTATGAAAGAAGAAGAACAAAAAAGAAAAGACCAAAAGACTACTAGACCCCCCATGCTTAAATCCTTCATTGCCCTCAATGAAGAAAACATAAAGAAAAAGAGAAGGGGATTGAGAATAAGAGAAAGAGAAAAATGCAGGAAAAGTAAATAATTAAGAACAGGACTTCCCCGGGTTCATGAGATGAAGGCGGATGTCGCTCCCCCATGCTTGCTTTTTAGAGTAATTGATCGTCAGCAGGTATGACTTGATCCGTCTGGTATCAGCAACGGCGGAGCGGCGACCACGAACATGGACTTGATTGGCCTCCGGTAGGAAGAGCAAAATAAAAGCAAAAAATAGATAGAGTCCATGGGCAGATGCCCGATAATGGTTTTTATTACAATCATTTAAAGTCCGAATAAAAGAGTTTCAGAATAATAATAATAAGTCCAAAACGAAAATGTCCATTAGAAAATAAGAGAACTAAGAATCAAAAAGAAGATTCTCCTTGGCAGGAGTCACAGAATCATTAGAGAAATAGAGTTTAAGTCTATGACCATTAACTTTAAAGTCCCCCTTATCGGGGTGTGAAAGTAGCACAGTGCCGTAAGGAAAAACATCCTTGACCGTGAACGGTCCAGACCATCTAGATTTAAGCTTTCCCGGGAAGAGTCGTAAACGCGAATTAAAAAGAAGAACTTGATCGCCTGGTTTAAAAGTTTTAGGGTGGCGGAGGTTCTTATCGTGATACAATTTCGTGCGTTCTTTATAAAGTTTATTATTTTCATATGCGTACGCTCGCCACTCGTCAAGCTCATTTAGTTGGTTTTTTCTATGCTCGCCGACCGAGTGCGGATCGAAATTAAAAAACTTTAACGCCCAGTACGCACGGTGTTCTACTTCTACCGGAAGATGACACGATTTTCCATAGACTAATCGGAAAGGAGTACAACCGATGGCGGTCTTGTACGCTGTCCGATAGGCCCACAGAGCATCGTCCAATTTTAAAGACCAATCCTTACGAGAAGTAGAAACGTTTTTTTCCAAAATTCGTTTAAGTTCGCGATTGACTACCTCGACCTGACCGTTAGTTTGGGGGTGATAAGCGGTGGATAATTTATGCGTAACGCCATATTTGTCTAAAGCCTTAGTGAGTTGAGCGTTGCAAAAATGACTTCCCCTATCACTAACGATCGCTCGAGGAAAGCCAAAGCGAGAAAATAATTTTTTAAAAAAATTGACAACAACGCGAGCATCATTATTTGGTAGAGCTTGGGCCTCTGCCCACCTAGAAACATAATCGACTGCGACTATAATATATTTATTTCCTAAGCTGGAGGGAAATGGGCCGACAAAGTCTATGCCCCATAGATCAAAAACTTCGCATTCGAGAAAGTAGTTTTGTTCCATTTCATTTTTATTTGAGAGATTTCCAGTCCGCTGGCATCGATCGCACCCGCCCACAAAGATTTGTGCATCTTTAAATATGCTTGGCCAATAGAAGCCAGCACTAAGCACTTTGTGTGCGGTGCGGTTAGCTTGATAGTGCCCGCCAGTCGGACCTTCATGAACATGTTTTAAAATTTGGTGACCCTCTTCCCGTGAGACACATCTCCTTACCACCTGGTCCGCACAAATGCGAAATAGAAATGGGTCTTCCCAAAAATAATACTTCAACTCCGAAAAGAATTTCTTCTTTTGGTGAGTGGAGTATTCTTTTGGAAGGACCCGGGCCACAAGATAATTGGCCAGATCGGCAAACCAGGGGGTAGGAGATGAAGAAATAGTAAAAAGACGCTCATCCGGAAAAGAATCATTAATAAAAGTTTCATTTAAAAGATCTAGATTGGGATTTTCAAGACGAGAGAGATGATCAGCTGCTAAGTTTTCCGCTCCTTTCTTATCCCGAATCTCCAAGTCGAATTCTTGAAGTAAGAGGATCCAACGGATAAGACGCGGCTTGGCATCCGGTTTAGAAAGGAGGTACTTCAGAGTGGAATGATCCGTGAAAACAATAACCTTAGAAAGAGTAACATACGGTCGAAATTTATCAAAAGCAAAAATAACCGCTAAGAGCTCTTTCTCCGTTGTGGTGTAGTTTTCTTGCGCAGAAGTGAGAGTTTTACTAGCGTAGAAAATCGGATGAAAGTTCTTAGCGATTCGTTGACCTAAAACCGCACATACCGCATGATTACTCGCATCACACATGATTTCGAAAGGTAAATCCCAAACTGGGGCGATCAAAATAGGAGCATTTATAAGTTTAGATTTAATTAATTCAAATGCCGCTAGACATGATTCATCAAAAACGAAAGGAGTGTCTTTTTCGAGAAGGTGGGTGAGAGGTTTAGTAATTTTTGAAAAGTTTTTAATGAATCGTCGATAAAAACCCGCATGCCCTAAAAAACTTCTAATCGCTTTAATATTTGTAGGCGGCGGTAACTTTTCAATTACTTCAATTTTTGCCTTGTCCACTTCAATTCCCCTAGCGGAAATGTTGTGGCCAAGGACTAAACCTTCGCGTACCATAAAGTGGCACTTCTCCCAATTTAAAACTAGATTCGTTTCTTCGCAGCGTTGTAAAACTTTTTCCAAATTTTCTAAACATAAATTAAAGGAGTCGCCAAAAACAGAAAAATCGTCCATAAAGATTTCCATAATATTCTCTACATATTTATCAAAAATGGCAAGCATACACCGCTGAAAGGTGGCGGGTGCGTTGCATAGTCCGAAAGGCATTCTACGATAAGCAAAAGTTCCGAAGGGGCAGGTGAATGTCGTCTTCTCTTGGTCCTCGGGTGCGATAGGGATTTGAAAGTATCCCGAGAGACCGTCGAGGAAGCAATAAAAATTGTGCCCGGACAACCGTTCTAGAATTTGATCGATAAAGGGGAGGGGGAAGTGATCTTTTCGAGTGGCATCGTTTAGCTTACGGTAATCGATGCACATCCTCCATCCCGTTATCGTCCTAGTTGGAATTAAGTCGTTATTTTCATTTGGTACTACTGTAATCCCTCCCTTCTTAGGAACAACCTGTACCGGACTCACCCACTGACTATCGGAAATCGGATAAATTATCCCCGCATCTAATAACTTAAGCACCTCTTCCTTCACAACCTCTTTCATATTTGGATTAAGACGACGTTGTGGTTGAACTACACCCTTAGGATTATTGTCAAAAAATATTTTGTGTGTGCAGAAGGAGGGGCTTATGCCAGGAATATCACAAATTTGCCACGCTATAGCTCGGCGATGCTTTTGTAGTACTTCGATCAACTGATCATTTTCGGATTGAGATAAACAGGCCGAGATTATAACGGGCAACCTAGAATTTTTTTCAAGAAAGGCATATTTTAGATGATCAGGGAGTGGTTTTAAATCAAGATGGGGTGGCTCATTACAAGAGTTTTTCAAATTCTTTTCTTTGTCAAAAATAAGACGTTCATACTTGCTTCTACCAAAGACAAAATCATTTTCAAAATTTGTTTTTGCGGACATAACCGTGTTTTCAAAATCATGTGAAGAATTTTCAGAAAAAGAAGAGGAAAATTCATTTGAAGAGATGTTGGAAAGGGAAAGGGAAGAAGCTTCATTTAAAACATCAATAAAGAAGCATGAGTCATCATTTTGTAAGGAATTTTTCATTGATTGATTAATTGAAAATGTGACCTCATCATCTCCCACACGCAAAAACAATTTTCCGTTACTAACGTCTATAACCGCTCGAGAGGTGGCTAGAAATGGTCGTCCAAGGATAAGAGGAACCTCGACGTCCTCTTCAATATCAAGAATGACAAAATCCACCGGGAAGATGAATTTGTCGACCTTTACTAGCACGTCCTCAACGATACCTAGTGGATACTTGATAGACCTATCGGCTAACTGGATACTCATTCTTGTAGGGCTAAGAGTGCCTAATCCTAGCTTTTTGAATAAAGAAAAGGGCATCAAATTTATGCTCGCCCCTAGATCCGCTAACGCATGTTTAACGAATAGATCACCAAAAACGCACGGAATGGAAAAACTACCCGGATCGTTTATCTTTTTAGGAAGATTAGAGTTTTTAACGACCGCCGAGCATTCTTCATTTAACGTTACATGCGATAAATTTTCTAATTTCGTTTTGTTCGTTAATAAATCTTTGAGATATTTGGCGTACTTAGGCATTTGACTAATCGCTTCATGAAATGGTAAATTAATATGAATTTGTTTGAACATTTCAAGAAAGCGTTGGTATTGATCATCTAGTTTTTCTTTCCTAAGTTGGGCCGGATAAGGGGGTGGCGGAAATTCCTTTATGATAAGCGGAGCATCATTTTGAACGTCATCATTAGAAAAAATAGAAACATCTTTTTCTTTATCTAAAGTAGATTTTTCATTTTCAAAATTCGTTTTATCATTTTCCGTAGGGGTACTTGCTTCCACAACAGGAGGGACAATCACCTTTGGCTCTTCCCTTGTGGTGGGCTCGTTAACAACTTTACCGCTCCGAAGGGAAATTGCATTTGCGTGTTCCCTTGGGTTAGGCTCAGTGTTCGAGGGAAGAGTTCCAGGTGGTCTCTCGGAAAAGGCCTTAGCGAGTTGGCCGACTTGATTTTCTAAGTTTTTCATTGATCCTGTTAAATTTCTAATAGTGGCATCGTTCGAGCTTATATATTTAGCGAGGATCTCTTCCAAAGGGGAAGGTTTTTGAAAATTTTGTTGCGGAGGTGGTGGTGGTGTAAAATCGTGCGGTGGGCGTATGGCGTTAGCGTTATTACTCCACGAGAAATTTGGATGGTTACGCCATCCGGGGTGATAAGAATTAGAAGAAGAAGAAAAACCAGGCGGAGAAGAAAAATTCGGAAAAGCAGAAAAATTGTTTGCAGAATTATTTTGAGCAGGCCTGGGTTTGTTCCCCAGATAATCCACCTGCTCGGCAGCAGCAACATTCACATTTTCATATACCTTAGCGGCGGAGGAAGCAGTCATCTCCGAAATCTTCTTGTTTAACATTTCCACTTGTAGCGCCAGTTGCGAAACCGAATCCACTTCATAGATACCTGCAGGTTTAGATGGGCGAGACCTGGACGAATTCCACTGATAAGTGTTCATCGCCATGTCCTCGATAAGCTCAAGAGCGGCTTCCAGAGTTTTGCGGTCTAAAGAACTAGCGGAAGCGGCATCTATCATTTGCTTTGTTTCTCGATTTAGCCCATTGTAAAATGTCTGAACCTGTAACCATACAGGCAGAGCATGATGAGGGCATCTTCTCAAAAGTTCTTTGAACCTCTCCCAAGTGTCATAGAGGGTCTCAGAAGCAATTTGAGAATAAGAGGTGATATCATTTCTTAACTTAGCAGTTTTGGCGGGAGGGAAATATCTAGCAAAAATTTTTCAGTTAAAATGTTCCAAGTAGTGATTGAGCCTCTTGGAAGAGAACTCAACCACTGTTTGGCCTTAGTTCTTTAGGAGAAGGGGAAGAGTCTTAGCCTTATAGCATCATCTGAGACACCATTAATTTTAAAGGTGTCACAGATTTCAAGAAAATTAGCAATATGCAAGTTCGGATCTTCATCTTGTAATCCGTCGAACTGTACATATTGTTGCACCATTTGTATGATGCTAGGCTTAAGCTCGAAGTTATTGTTCGCAATTGCAGGTCGAACAATACTTGTTTCAGTCCCCTCCAGGTTGGGTCGAGCATAATCGGACATAGTCCTTTGCTAATCCATTCCCGGTTTGGGATCTCCCATTTCAGAATAATTACAATCCCCGAAGGAATCCTCAACCGCTGTTTGAGAAGTGGAAGCCCCGAATCGTAGTTGTCTCCGAAAGGAGCGTTCGATTTCTGGGTCCAAATCAACAAGTAGCGACGGATTCGCTCGGGTCATGCACTAATAAAGAAAACGAGGGAGGATGAGAATGAAGCTTGGAAAAGAAAGAAAAAAAAGGAAAAGAAAGGAAATTTTTTTTTTTGTTTTGTTTTTTTGAAAAAAAAGATTTTTTTAGATGGCTTGGCTCTCGAACTTCCCGAGGACTACCCGGTGAAGGGTTCGCCCGGTGCTAGGTAAAATGGTGGCGCTTAAAGCCCCTTACCCTTTTCGAGAGATTTTAGGTAGGGTAGAAATTAAAATGAGGTGGGTTGATTATAAAAAATTTAAATATATAAATTATAATTTTTTTTTTGATTTTTGGAGAAGTAATAGCGCAAGCGTTTTCAAAATATTGACGAAGAAGTTCCCCGGATAATCCACCAAAAACTTGGTGGGCCAAAACCCGAATAGGCATGCGTAACTGTCGAATTGTAGTACCAAGGTCGTATTTAAACACGGGGTTGTCAAGTACTTCTACTCGCGCTCTAACTATTATCCTACCGGAAGACTATTGGGTTTTTGAGAATTTTTTAAGAAGTAAAATGAACGATAAATTGCGAGACGAAAACTTATATAAAAAGGGCTAGCATTCGATCATTGATTCATCATGAAATGAAACGAGAAAATAAAAGGGCATAGTTTTAAATTTGCAAATCCAACTCGGCCGTGACGGATCCGAAAATAAGACAAAATCTCGCTAGAGCATTATGTCTCCTAACTTATAGACTCTTTGATCGAAATCTCTTTACAAACCAAAGAAGCCTAAAGTTGCATTATCGAGATGATCCGCACTATTGGATTTGACTCCAATCCGGAGGATTTACGTCGTCCTATCTCTAGGGTTGCGTTCAACTCCTTCCTTCTTTGAGTGATCTTTCACATCCACGAGCCTCTCGGCTACTCGAATATGAGATCATAAGCCTACAACCGTATACCGGAAATACGGAGTCGACACAATAATTATTCAAAGAAGGACCGAGTAGAATTACGCAAAAATAAAACTATGAAATAAAAATAATTCTCATTTCAAATCATGGATCCTCATGATCAAATGCTAAGAGGGAATTAGCTATGCATATTGCAAAAGGAAACAACAAAATAAAGAGAAGAGAGAAATATTTTCATTACTTGCAAAAAGGAGTACACAAAATAAAAAAGGACAAGATTATGCTATAAAGAAAATTTACACTAATTGAAAAAAAAACTAATACAATAATAAAACTAAAATCAACTCACAAATACTCTCCACTCTCCACTCTCCAACTCACATTCAACTTGAAACTTTACTTCTCAAAATTTTTCTCTTTTTGGCTTGAGGGAAGGGGTGGCTTTTATAGGAGAGGGAGAAGGATCTAGAAAGAAATGAAGAGGAGGAGGCTAAGGGGGGTGGCCGGCCATGTATATGGAGGAGTGCATGCATGGCATTTAATTAGGGGGAAGAAAGAGGAGGTGGGTTCAATGTATTGGTGGCAAGGTGCATGGATAGGAATTAATAAGAAAGAGAGGATGAGTGGGGGATGCATGAGGAATAAATGGAAGAGAAAATAAAGGGGAGAGAGAGGGGAGGGTTTGGCCATGTAGGATGAAAGTTCATGCATGTATTAAATGGAGGAGAGAGGGATATAATCATGGGTGGCCGGCCATGCATGAACTTTTGAATGAAAGCATGTATGCAATAAATGAAAGGGAGAGAAAATAATATGATGCATGCATGGATTGAAAGGTGGCAAGAGAATAAAGGAAAGAGAGGGGGGTGGCCGGCCATGTGGGCTTAAATGGGCTGCATAGGGGGCTCGGGTTTGAGCTTGAGGGCTGCATGGGCTGCATAGGGGGCTCGAGTTTGAGCTTGAGGGCTGCATGGGCTGCATAGGGGGCTCGGGTAGGGGCTAGGGGCTTCATGGGCTGCTCCAATCTTCAAAATTCGGGCTGCTCCAAGGAAGGGGCTGCATCATGTAGGCTTTATCAATGTGGGCTGCACCTTGAAGTTGGGAAGAAGCCGACCATGCAAATTGTGGGCTGCACCATGCTTGGACTTTGGACCTATAAATAAAACAAAACAAAACAATACAAACATTAGTTAATGATTATACAATGCATAACATACAACATATAAATAACATAACACATAAAATAAAACACACGTTAAACATATAATATAAAATTAAACATAAAACACTAAATTAAACATAACATACAAGCTATAAAATTATTTATAGATAAAGCTAAACATAAAATATAAAATAGCCACAAAACATAACATAAACATTAAATTAAAAAGAAGATCATAAGAAGCATAAAAAAACATAATTGTAACAAAAACTTAGGAAAATAAGCTACTAGAATAACCCAAAAACGATGACTAAAACTAGTCATCAAGCTTATCATCCAACTATTTATTTACGGAGTTATTACTAGTTATGGTTGATACGTGGATAATGGTGATTGTATTAAGTTGGGATATATCTTTCCTCATCTAGCTTAGCTGTGAGATTGACTAAGTGTGTAGAGAGAGATCTTTCTTAAAGAGGAAATCTCCTTGGCTTGTCTTTTGACAAGCAACTTGCTCTTCTTTAGAGCTTCCAAGATTAACCCATAATTGTCAATCAATTAATTGACATCATCCTCAGATTCTGAGCCATCTTCATCGCATGATGAAGATGCATCAGAATTAGGACTTGTTTCATAATCAGATTCAAATGAGGAGATAAAATGAATTAGTACCTCATCTAGATCAGACCGATCCTGACTAGATTCACCATCTGTCATGGCCAAAAGTCCATAATAACCACCAACATCTTCATCCAACTCATTATCCCTATCTGAGTGTGATAGAGGGGCCCTGATTCCTATCCTTCCATCTAGATAGTCCTCATCCTCTTCAGCTATAGTAGCAGCAAACAACCCAATATAGGCTTCATCTTCTTCTTCAGAGACAGAAGATGCTGAGTCAGTTTGACTCCAACTCATCTTATTCTTGGTAATGAAGATATTTTCTTTCTTGCCCTCGTGGTTGTGGGGCTTCTTCTCATCTATCTCTTTTCTTTTGACTGGGCAATCAGCACTGACTTGGATAGGATTACTACAACAATAACATACTATGTTAGAAGAAATATGTATATTGGGTTTAGAATCATACCTGTCTCCTTTGGAACTTATTCTTGGATTTGTTGTGATCCTTCATGTAATGTGTGGAGGAGGAAGAGGTTTTCTTACACTACTACCTCTTCATCATATTCTTGAATTGCCTTGAGAAGTCAACATACTCTCCATCAGACATGTTACTGTCAGATGAATTGGACTCAGAGCTTTTTGAATCAGCTAGCCTCCTTGGGCGTGAGGCAATCCTCTCATTGCTCTTCTTAGAGCTCTCAGACTTGAAGGCCATTGTCCTCTCCTTGGCATGGTACCTGATGGTGGTCTCCTCCTCCTTCCTGGTAGATAGCTACATCTAATATGAAAGCAGCTTTCCAAACAAAGTGTGAGGAGGAGTTTTAGCAAGCTTGGCCACTTCTTTGATAGCATAAATCTTTGTGTCCTAATCTCTAGTTAAAGATCTTAGGAATTTATCATATAGCTCATAATTGTGGAAGACCCTCACATATGTCCTAAGCTGATTGACCACTCTGAAAAACTTTTCATAGTAATCAGCTATGCTATCCTTTCTTCTTTGCATGAAGGTCTCATATTCCTGATTAAGTAGGGACTTCCTGTCATCCCTAAATTCTTCAGTGCCCTCTGTAACGCCCCTGATTTTCTGCTATTATTATTTAATTGGTATCGTCATATTTATGATGTTAGGTCGTTACCTTTTAACGCATGTTGACAGCGCTGCACCGTTAGTGCATTTTCACGTCCGTTGGGTCTGTTTGACCAGATTTTGGGGTTTTTTGAGGTGTTTGAAGGTTTTTATGATGGAAGAATTGCGTTTGTGTTTTTCTTGGATTTTTGCAAGTCCAGTCTCGTTGCGGTCCGAGCATTTTGGATCCTCGGTGTGTGTTTGGATTTTTGCGATGATTTTGCTTGAGTAAGCATTTGATGATAATGCCTCGAGAATGGTGCATCAGATTCTAGGGTTGTCTACGCTTCTAAATTCGTAGAGTCGACATTATATCCTAGAATGTTAGTCAAATTCGAATTTCTGAAATTACCCTGCTTTGTTCTCGTGATTACCAACCTCGTTTTTCACGAAATGTTCTTCTGTTCCCGAGAAGTGCATACTTGTTCTTGAGAAAAGTTGTTCTATTCCCGAAAATGTCTTGTTATTCATGAGAAGTTTTACTTTATTCCCGAGAAATGTTCTTCTGTTCTTGAGAAATCCTCTTTTGTTCTCGAGAAATCGATTTGTTTTTATCGAGATGTCCAGAAGCCCTTCTCGAGAAGTCCATAGACTCTTCTCGAGAAGTCTCTTTTTGTGCTCGAGATCTGCCCTTATTCTCGAGAGGGCCCTACTTTGTACTCGAGAATAGTGTTCGTTGTACCTGAGTGGTGCTTCCTTTTGTTCTCGAAATATGACTTGTTGTCCTTGTTAACCATAGAATCCAGAACTACCAGCAGGTTAGACACTTCTCCTCTTCTGGCGGAGTCCACTTTCTCAGTCTGCTTAGGTTGACTAGACCTTGCAGATCAGAATTTCCCCAGCAGCGGACTCCAGAGTTAGTTCACATAGGTCGGCCACCAGATTTCCAGCCAGCCTCATTTATCAGCGGACTCGTTCCTCCAGTCCGCCTAGTTCGTCCAGAATCAGTTGATCTTTCAGATCGTCTGCCAACCCTTCAAGCAGATTCAAGAGTCAGTCCGCACAGGTTGCGTGCCTTCAACCAGGATAGCGACCTACATTTGTGGAAGCTCAAGCTCGCGAGCCCAGTCTGCCACTCTTGCACGGACTTCTTGTCTTTACTTTTTGATTCCTGTCACCGCTGCCCGATTCTCCTGTACCTCGGGCAGCCGGTTATTTTAGCCCTGCCCATTTGGGTAGGCCCCCAAACCTATAAATAGGGGGAAGTGGTCCACCCAAAGCACGCTGACTCGAGTCTAGAGGCCCATTTAGTGAGAGCTGCAGACTTGCATCGCGGACTTTGCAGTCTCGAATCTGTCCTGATCACCCTTTTTCCTTGGTCCATTAGTAAACGGTTGCTTGCAGTTTCCTTCTCTCTTTTTCCCTTTTTACCGGAATTTGAGGGCACATTTTATACATCAACATCAACATGCGGCCTTCAGATCCAAGCTATCGTTGAAACTCACGGACCGTGATGTAAAATCGTCGATCATCTCTTTACCATGCCCGTTCAGGTCGCTCGAGCACCTCCGACGACCTATGGAACGCACTCGATCGATGCCGGAGAGAGGCCGAACAGTCCCGAAGAGAGACCGACCAATACCTCGATGCAATCAGCCAGGCCCTGGTCTCACTTACTCAGCGACTCGATCAGCCTAGAGTGGCCTTCGCGGATGAGGCAGTCCGCCAAACCCCAGTCTGCCAAGCGCCTGTTGTGACGCCACTGCCAGCCAGCGCACCCATCCAGCCCGCAGTTCCAACAAGGCCGCAGACCGATGAGATCGCTCCACTTATGGATTTGTTCCGCGAAGTAACCAGAGGGACTCCTGCCCGTAGACTTAATTTTACTGAGGATAACCAGGTCGAGCAGCCTACTGTGATTTCTGTTGTAGCTCAAGTCGGGGAGTCCCCTTTTGTTGATAAGATCTGTCAGGAGCAGGCTCCTAATAACTTCAGAGAACCTCGCAATCCATTTTACACCGGAGAAACAGATCCGATCGCTCATCTCCAGACCTTTGAAGATGCTGTAACAATGAGGTGCTTGTTAGATGGTTTGAAGTGCAAGTTCTTAGTAACCACTTTCGACGGCCAGGCTCGAGAATGGTTTCATGAACTATATCCCGGATCCATCGCCAGTTTTGCCGAGCTACGCCAAGAGCTCCTTCTAAGGTATTCCACTTCCAGGAAGAGGAAGAGTGGACCAGCTGCTGATGAGTCCACATTTTACACGGTTTTTTGGACTCATCTGGGCTAGTTTTATCGTCTTAGCACTACACTCGAGAGCATTTATTGCTTATTTGTGCTTATGTACCTATTTCACGATTATGTGCACTGTAGGCTGGCTTCTGCGTGCTTTCTATGTTTCTATTTGGTTGTTATTCTTTAGTTCTATCTTGGGGATGTGGTGTGCACGTTCTGGTGGCCTATCTGCCCCTCCTGCTGGTACAGTGGTCGTGTGCGTGCTCCGGAACTGCTCGGGAGACTTCGACGATGCAGGAATACTGCGCACGACCACTGGACTTACTGCGCACGACCACTGGTCGTGCGCCACTGTTCGTGCGCATTACACCCCCTTTTTCATAACCCTGTCTCGGTAATCGCACGAGCACTGGCCATAGTGCGCACGACCACTGGTCGTGCGCCACTGCTCGTGCACATATATGCTGATTCTTCTTGTCCAGGTTGCAGGTTTATTTGGAAAAGACGCACGATCATCGACCTACAGTGCGCACGACCACTGGTCGTGCGCCACTGATCGTGCGCACTGCTTCTGCTGCCTCCGTATATAAGGCTCTGCTCCGCGTTTTAGGTCAACTCCTGTCATTTGCTGCTATCGGAGAGTGCGCAGGAATCGCCATTTCACTTCTCCAGCTGCTCCATCACTTCCACCTTCGTCGGGAAGCCATTTCCAACTACTCTGAAGCTTTTCAACACTCCGGCGAAGCCCTCGGCCATTGATGACTTCAACTCCAAGCTTTCCTGCAGAGTTGGTGAAGTAGATAACCTAGAGAACGGACTTAAAGGCCTTCGAGGTGACAGATCGTTGGTACCGGAAGCCTCCTTGGACTGAGCCCGGAAGCGGATTGACAACTCGCTACTCCGGCCACGACCCGCGGTGGATCTTCATTCTCTTTTGGTTTACTCCTCTTCCCCTTCCTTTGTGTTATGAATGTTTTGAGCAGTGTAATGAACACTTCCATCCCTGAACATCAAGTTTATTTTATAGTTAATGGAATGTTAGTATCTTCTTATGTTTGTGAGTTTTGTCTGTGAATGCGCCTCGCTCACCCCACATCCACTTCATTCCCGTGCCTTGTCCGATTGCAATCCACACAAGAACGCTGCAATCCATTAGCTTCCCTTCCACTCGCCCAACTGAAGTTCGGCATCGCGGCCGACAAACCCACTTCACCTTGCGAAGCGGTGCCTTCGACCCGCATAGCTTTTACTAGTTTAGTAGATCAAACATCCACAATCTCCCTAGTCCGCTATTTCCTTTTTGTTCTATTTTTAACTCTCATAACGATATTCTTGGTACTGTTGTCGTTCTACGCTAATTGCATACCTCAAGAGACCGACACTTGGGGATTTATTCCCAAAACCTTATTACTTGTGCGACCGGTGCGCTTGCCGAATTACACGCATCAAGGTTTTGGCGCCGTTGCCGGGGAATGCAACTGTAGAGCGACTTCGGATGACTTCTAATATTGTTATAAGAGTTAGTATTGTTTTGTTTTGACTGCTGTTTCCTTATAGTGTGTAGTGTTTGCCACAGTGAATGCAAGGCCGAGCTACAAGAGATTTTGTCGCCTATGACCCAGAGATCGAACGTACTCTCCTAGCACGAAGACGCGCCGCAGCCACCATTTTTGCCCCAATGGGAGACCAGCTGAATATTGATGCAGGCAACCGAGTTGGAGGGATACCTCATGTCGACAGAAATGACTACGAAAATGAAGTGAATCCTCCCCAGGTCCGCACCATGAGGGATTATACTACACCTACTGTCGGGAGCATATACCCCGGTTTCGGACCTGCTATCACCAATCCTCAGTTCGAGATTAAACCAGCTATTCTGAATATCATTCGGAACAACGCTCAGTTCTCCGGAATGGCCACTGAAGACGCCCATCTTCACCTTACAGAATTCTCTGAAATCTGCGCCACGTTCCGCTACGCTGGAATCCCAGATGAAACAGTCAAGCTCCGCCTCTTCCCTTTTTTTATTAAGGGACAAAGCCAAGATATGGCTTCACTCCCTCCCACCTGGAACAGCCCCCACCTGGGAGGATTTGACTACAAAAGTCCTAGCTAAGTTCCATCCGGTGGATCGGATCGTGAGCATGAGGCGCGCAATAGCCAACTTCTGGCAAGCCGATCAAGAAAGTTTAGTCGAAGTTTGGGAGCGTTTTAATGAGCTGCTGAGGAAGTGCCCTAATCATGGATTCCAAACGTGGAATCTCGTCGAAAGTTTCTACTTTGCTATTGATCCCCACCACCGAGCCATGATCGATGCTGCCTCCGGAGGAACCATCATGAATCTCGCTCCAGATGATGCTCTGAAAGTCTTACAAGACACCGCAACCCACAGTGCTTACTGGACCGCTGGAAGAAACATCCCACGAAGCACCAGTGGAGTGTTTGCCTTGGATATCCCCAAGCCTGCTCCTGCCGCCCCAGTGATGGAAATCTCTTGTCAAGGGTGCGGAATTACCGATCATCACAGCTTCGAATGCTTAGGAGTTGAGGTACAAGACGAATCTTTGTTTATGAATGAATCCGTTAATTTTGTTGCCAATCAAAACAGGGGAGTGCCTTACGGGAATACTTACAACCCGGGGGTGAGAAATCACCCCAACGTTTCTTGGAATCCTAACACATCTGGCCAAAGATGGCAACCGGGTCAGCATCAAAACGATGCGTATGCTTACGGTAGCCAACCGCGGCCGCCTCAACCGAATTATTCCCAAGGGCCCCCCATCGTTAAGAAAAATTCTTTGGAAGAGGTGTTCGAGAAGTTTGTTGAGATTTCCCAAACCAACATGACAAATCAGGCCGCCTCGATGCGCAAACTGGAGGCACAATTGGGCCAATTGGCTCAAGTGGTTTCCGAGCGCACCCAAGGCACCTTACCGAGCAACACTGAAAAGAACCCCCATGAACAAGGAAAGCGCCTTGGGGAGGACACTTCGGGAAACCGCAACGAACTTGTCATTAATTGTAAAATCAATAACATCGACACTCCAGCATTATGCGATTCTGGGGCGTCCAGCAACATACTCACTTTGCAAGATGTTGCAAAGATGTAGCTACAAGTTGACATTGGAAATAGGAAATCGCTTATCTTAGCTAATGGCAATCTGGTTGACATGGAGGGCGGTGTTCGGGACGTTGAAATCGAGGTTAACGACACAGGTATCACCAGTGACTTTCAGGTTTTGGGACCATAGGACAATAACTCCATTCCTATATTAGGAGTCCCATTCCTAACAGCCAGTGGCGCATCCCTCGACTTTTCCAAAGGCCGTGTCACTTGGCCAAACGAAGAGTCCACCCTCGATAACACATCCATACATTTTTCTTCCATCCCAAATAATAATTCTCTGAGTGTCACAAATGTCAAGCTGGATTCAGGTCTCCCCGCATTGGAAGCACATCTGGAGGAGACACCAAAGAACGGACTCCCTCCGGAAGTCGATGAGAAGCAAGAGCTACTTGTCCACGAAGGGATCAATTGTACCGAAGCCACGACTGCCTTTCTACTGCCAGCCAACTCTGTTGTTGAGCATGGCGAACTAAGTTTTATTCGGGAGAAATTCCTGGACAATAATTTGTATAATTCTGTTAAACGATCTGTAACTTGGGCAGATCCGATTGCCATCACGGTGCCGGATAGGCCGCCACCAACCACGACACAAGGAAACCCCACAGCCTCCCTCCATTGGAAGTCTCCCTCGGTGGAGAAACTAAAAGAGGCCAAGCGTTTACGCGAAGAGCGCTACGCTGCCTTCCGGCGCGCGAAAGAGTGCACTCGCAGTAATGGGACAATGCCTACCCCTAATGCAAAAAGACACTCTGCTGTTCTCTCGCATCCCACTGGGGAGACTTACCATAAATCTGCTTATAGCTGATTGTGCCATCCTCTTTCCTCTTTCTCGCTACTTGTTGAATGCTGGTTGCTCTACTTTTAATTTTGTTTCCTTTTGCTACTGCCAAGAACTTTCTATTTGAACTGCTAATACAAAAGGTCCACCTTAAGGACGGTAAACAAAAGGTCTTTCGGGAGACAACCCAAGTTGGACCGTTTGGTCCTATGCTGTGTTTTGAGCTCTGTTTATTTCTTCATATATATATTTGTCCATATTTTGTTTGGTTGGCATCCTTTAATCGCAGGTGCAGGAATATTTGAGGCGCGGCAACTTGGCCGCAATTGGACATCTCATTGACCGACGGGTATGCTCAATTTTTAGCATAGGTACTTCCTACCCTAGCTATTTATCCTATTTGGAATGCTGATTTTTACTCGTTGTCAACTTTAAGTCTGGGGGGAGTATGCCTGTGGTCACTACACGGCACTTTCTGTTGCATTCCAGTTTCTTGTTTACTTATTTCTTACTTTATGTTGCACACACTGAATCACCCACACGAGTGAGCTCTTACCCACGCGCACAACCCGAGTTAAATTTATTGCTTTTGTGTAAACTTTAAAATAGTGGTACTGGATTAGGATTTCAGGATTGAGTAGTTCGAAACTCCTGCAGTGCTCCTAATCGAATACTCATGGTTTGTGTAGAGTTAGGATAGAACTAATTTTTCTTTATGCTCGTAGATTTATTCTTTTCTGCACACGTAAATATTGTTTGTACTGCTCAAAATCTGAATCTGGGATAATCGAACGATAGTGTAGGAATGTGTGTAGCCGCCACTAGACTCGTATTGCTCGAGTCGGGGGGAAGGATCATCTTTCTCGGTGGCTAAGAACTTGCCCTAAGCTACTCTCGAAGCATTGATGCACGGTTAGTTAAGCGGGAGCATGACGTAGGCCTTCATTTTGGCTAGTTTGAGCCTTGTTTAGCCATTCCTACCTGTTAACCATTGCATGCCAAATTTGTGCCTACCCTTCCTTTGATCCAACTCCACTCACTTTCACCAAGGCCTGAAGCCAAACCCACCTTCGCAATCAAATGCTTGAGCTGATTTGTATTTACTGTTTTGCCGAGGTTGTGATAAGTGGACATTGTTTTTGGGGGTGCTGAATTTATTTCCGTTTTGATTGCTCCGTTTGGGGATTGCTAGCACAGAAAAGAAAACAACAATTTAAGAAAATAAAAAGCTGATTCGCGCAAAAGAGAAAAAATATATATATGCAAGAATTGCTTTGAGATTTCGATCCCCATCCTCTTTTTTGAATTTGGTCGGGTTTAGCCGTGTTCACACCCGGATTTCAAGATAGGTTTGGGGGCGTGTGCCCCATTCATTTCTAAGTGGCTGTTTTGGTTTGGGCTGTTTTCGCTCGCTTTGGTTGCATAGAGCCTTCATGTTTATCTTTGACTACCAAGCCGTCGCCTAAGCCCCATTTCCTCCTACAAGTCCTACTGATTCACGCTTGAGTCTAACCCGCGCCGTGGAGAGAGTGTGAACGTGCAAGCGTATGGTCCCCAACATTGGTGGATTCCTTTGGAGGTGATCCTGAGTCCCGAACTTTGGCAATGCTCACCTTAGTGGCCTGCCTACTTTCTTCCTGCACCTGATCGCAAGATTCTCCAGAATTCTAATTTTGAGCAATTATAATATTTCTTTACGTCTGTCGAATAGTTTAAACTACGTTGTATAATTAAAAAGTTTTTTTATTATATCTTCTATACCCATGATATATTTGATTTCTTGTCTTACTTCTTTTTGAAATTTATGAGCCAGTTAGCTATCTTCGAGTCCACGGAGTAATGATTTGCTCGGGACGTGCAAATGGTTAAGTCTGGGGGTGTGATGAGTCCACATTTTACACGGATTTTTGGACTCATCTGGGCTAGTTTTATCATCTTAGCACTACACTTGAGTGTATTTATTGCTTATTTGTGCTTATGTACCTATTTCACGATTATGTGCTCTGTAGGCCCGCTTCTGCGTGCTTTCTGTGTTTCTATTTGGTTGTTATTCTTTAGCTCTATCTTGGGGATGTGGTGTGCACGTTCTAGTGGCCTATCTGCCCCTTCTGCTGGTATAGTGGTCGTGTGCGTGCTCTGGAACTGCTCGGGAGACTCCGACGATGCAGGAATACTGCGCACGATGATGAATTGTAAATATACCTATTTTTCTGTACATTAATTTAGTCGTTTTTCTTTCTTTTTGTCGTTTTTACTTATTTTTATTCAATAAAATGCTCCTATTTTTGTAAATATTATACTAACTTATTTTATATTAATTTTCAGGAAAAAATCAAAAATCTGCCAAAATTTGACATGTCACGCCCGTGACAAATGGGTCACGCCCGTGACCAGGGCGTGACACGTCAAAAGCCGTGAAATCAGCAATTTTCTGAAGTTCAAAGCCTGTCACGCCCGTGTCACCCGAGTCACGCCCGTGACCCAAGCCCGTGACACTCCACTCGACGATTTCATCTCGACATTCGTCGAGTGTCGACACCCGCCTGTCACGCCCAGAGTCACGCCCGTGACCTGGGGCGTGACCTTTCCAGCTAGCCCGACAAGACCCGCGCGGCGACTTTTTGGCGCACCGCGCCCAGATCCACCTGCCTGTCACGCCCCCTGTCACGCCCGTGACAAAGGGCGTGACCTCTGCGAGACCGACACGTGTCCAGGCCGAAGTCAACTTTCCCGTCAAATCGCCGGCCGCCTTCCAAATAGTACTGTCACGCCCCCTGTCACGCCCGTGACCAAGGGCGTGACCCTTGTAAATTTTTTCTATAAATTCAGAGCTGCTGCTTAGGATTTCTGTTCTCCTTTTGGACCATTTTGTATAAGGTGTTGTGCTGCTGGATTGCTTCCAAGGTCTATGTAAGGGATATTTCTCCCCCTCTACTTAGTTTTATTTTCGTTCCTTTGTAACCGGTGTTTTTACTTAATAAAAAATATTTCTTTTTCTCTTCTTATGGCTTTGGAATGGATTCATGCACCTCTTCCCTTATACAATCTTATTTATTTTTGTTTTAACTTAGTTTATGTTCTTCTTTATAGGCGTGTGTGAGTGTATGAGTATAGTTTATTTACTTTTATGTTTTCATTTTCTTACGTAGGGTTGTTAACTTAGGTTTTTATAGCTTTCTATCTCATTGTTATAAACCCGTAAAATTGATTTCAAGGTGATTTTTATTTCTTTTAACTTAGATTTTTCTTTTTAGGATGTAAAACCTTTTCATTATTTTCAGTTTATTTTCACTTTTTAATCAGTTTTACGGAGTTATAGGAATGATAATATAGTCGTTTTAATTTTTCGTGCACTTCGATTTTTTCGTTTTAAACTTTTGTCCGTTTAATTTTTTCGTTCTCTTTTTTATGCATTTCTACCGCATTTTAGCGGTAGAAATGTATTCGTTTTTATTTTTCGATCACTTTCATTTTTAGTTTATTTGCAAAACTTTCTTTCCGGTTAATTTTTATTTCAGCTTTTTATGCATTTCTACCGCATTCTAGCGGTAGAAATGCATTTGTTTTAATTTTTCGTTAACTTAGTTTTTTGCAATTTTTTATGTATGCGCATTTATTTCCGCCTACTCGTTAAGAGTTAAATGGCGCCTGCTTATTTTACTTTCTGTAGAGTGCGTGAGTTTGTAATTTTCCTTTTTTCCGCCTACTCACTTAAGTTTAATGGCTGGATTTTATTTCGGTAGAGTGCGTGTGTTTTCATTTATGTCGAGAGAGAGTGTGTGTGCGTTGCATTTATTTTGTCCTACTCGGTTGAGTAGGACCCGTATTTATTTTCTCCTACTCATTTGAGTAGGACTTGCGTGTGTGCGTTTTACTGCTTTCATTTCTCCCGCCCACGCGTTTGCGCCGGGACTCGCACTTTACAGCTTTCTTCAGTCCTACTCGTTTGGGTAGGACTTGCAATTTACTGCTTTATTTTACTGCATTCATTTTATCGCTTTCATTTACTGCTTTCTTTTTCTGCTTTCTTTTCTGCTTTTCCCGCAAGCCGTCCCCATTCCGATGAGTGGCTAACAGTTCTTAGCCCTCGGTATCGAAGAGCATTGGGACAGATAAAATAGCTTAAAATAATTAAAGGTCTAATTTTTCTAATTAATTAAAAGTATTTAAGGTTTGCCCGGGGTAACGACGCGTAGGACCACATATCGATGTGTGGGCCCTATTTCCGTTTTCCATACGCTCGCCGAGAGGCCGTGCGTATGGACAGATCACACGACCACTGGACTTACTGCGCACGACCACTGGTCGTCCGCCACTGTTCGTGCGCATTACACCCCCTTTTTCATAACCCTGTCTCGGTAATCGCACGAGCACTGGCCATAGTGCGCACGACCACTGGTCGTGCGCCACTGCTCGTGTGCATATATGCTGATGCTTCTTGTCCAGGTTGCAGGTTTATTTGGAAAAGCCGCACGATCATCGACCTACAGTGCGCACGACCACTGGTCGTGCGCCACTGATCGTGCGCACTGCTTCTGCTGCCTCCGTATATAAGGCACTGCTCCGCATTATAGGTCAACGCCTGTCATTTGCTGCGATCGGAGAGTGCGCGGGAATCGCCATTTCACTTCTCCAGCTACTCCATCACTTCTACCTTCGTCGGGAAGCCATTTCCAACTACTCTGAAGCTTTTCAACACTCCGGCGAATCCCTCGGCCATTGATGACTTCAACACCAAGATTTCCTGCAGAGTTGGTGAAGTAGATAACCTAGAGAACGGACTTAAAGGCCTTCGAGGTGACAGATCGTTGGTACCGGAAGCCTCCTTGGACTGAGCCCGGAAGCGGATTGACAACTCGCTACTCCGGCCACGACCCGCGTTGGATCTTCATTCTCTTTTGGTTTACTCATCTTCCCCTTCCTCTGTGTTATGAATGTTTTGAGCAATGTAATGAACACTTCCATCCCTGAACATCAAGTTTATTTTATAGTTAATGGAATGTTAGTATCTTCTTATGCTTGTGAGTTTTGTCTGTGAATGCGCCTCGCTCACCCCACATCCACTTCATTCCCGTGCCTTGTCCGATTGTAATCCAAACATGAACACTACAATCCATTAGCTTCCCTTCCACTCGCCCAACTGAAGTTCGGCATCGCGGCCGACAAACCCACTTTACCTTGCGAAGAGGTGCCTTCGACCCGCATAGCTTTTACTAGTTCAGTAGATCAAACATCCACAATCTCCCTAGTCCGCTATTTCCTTTTTGTTCTATTTTTAACTCTCATAACGATATTCTCGGTACTGTTGCCATTCTACGCTAATTGCATTCCTCAAGATACCAACACTTGGGGATTTATTCCCAAAACTTTATTACTTGTGAGACCGGTGCGCTTGCCGAATTACACGCATCAGCTGCCCTCTTCAAGATCCAACAAGCAGACAATGAGTTAGTAGCATAGTTTGTGGAGCGCTTCCAGAAGGAGAAACTGGGTGTCAAGAATGTGGATCCCGAGTTCTATAAGATCACCCTAATCAATGGACTCAAGGAACGGCCGTTGAAGTTTGAAGCAACCACCAAAGATACGGCCACCTTCCAGGATCTGATAGCCTTGGCTAACACCTTCATTGAAGGAGAGAGTGCCAACCCTTCATATGTATCCAACTTAACTACAAAGGCCGAAAGGAGGGTCACCACAAATTCCTCTGCAAGTGATCGAACATCCAGACACCCTTTACCAGAGTATCAGGCCCCGACACACAAGGGAAGAAATTTTCGGCACAAGTGGCCTTATCAAAATCATCAACAGTTTCATGAGCATAAACCACTACTGGCCGCTACCCCTGCTCCTATGGCTCCTCGGATCCTGCCTGTCCTTCAAATTCGGAACGGCTCATTCTCAGATGATCAGCAAAGCCACGGTCCTGTGGAAGAGCTCACTGCTATGGGCCTGACAGAAGATGAAGTTCTCCAGATCCTGCAGAAAAAGACTGAGTTAAAGAAAGAATTGCAGAAGCCAGAAGGAAAGACTCAAAACTCGGATCTTTTTGTGTATTCCACAAGGAGAAAGGGCACCCAACTGAGTATTGTAGAGCTCTCCGACAGCTTGTGGAGAGACTACTTGCCGCAGGGAAAATGAAGGGTCTCAGAGTAAAAGAGGCCTTATCAAAGCCGTCCACCTCTAAAGACAAGGATATGGCCGAAGTCTTCTGGGACAATGAAGACATTGAGAGAGTGGGATACTTTGGCAACATCAAGATTGGAGAAAGCATCGACGCAGATGACGTAGGCGCCCTCGGTGATCTCTTTTGCATCCACAAATGAGTGGGTGCAAAATCAAGCAGGAAGTCTTCTTTGGCAAAGATCTCATGGCATGAAGTAGCTATGAATTCCACAGCTCCACCAATGGAAATAGTTAATTTTGAAACGAAAGAACCTACCCTGAAGAAATACTTAATGCTGGTAAAGGCGGAGATTGGAAAGTTTAAGAGGTTCACTATTGATTATGTTTCAAGAGTATACAATGCAGAGGCAGACGAGCTAGCAAAGTTCGGCCTCCCCTCGGGAGAGACAACTTCAGAGCTTTTTTACCCAGCTACGGAAGAAAGGGAATTGATGCAAATAGAACAACGACCCTCTTGGATGGACTCATTCAAATCATATCTCTCGACAGGAGAATTGCCGCAGGCGTTGAAGGATAAGAGAAGATTCAGAATGAAAGCAGCCAATTACAAGCTTATCTCTGGAATTCTCTATAGGAAGACTTTACTCTCTCCAATGGCGAAATGCGTATCTGAAGAAGAAGTTCCTGTGGTGCTCCGAGAAATTCACTCTCGAGAGTGTGGCAGCCATTCAGGGACCAGAAATTTGGAGAGAAGAATATCGCGATAAGGATACTTCTAGCCCACAATGAGAAAAGATTCTAAATCCTATGCAAAGAAGTGTGCCCAATGCCAAAACTTTGCTCGGCTTCAACTCAAATCATCACAACGACTTGTGTCAATCACCACGCCCTGGCCTTTCGCAGTTTGGGGAATGGACCTCCTCGGGCCATTTCCCATGGCGTGCGGACAACGACGCTTTATCTTGGTTATGATTGATTACTTCAGCAAATGGATTGAAGCCAAGGCACTAGCAAAGACAACAACCCAGGTGATAAAAAATATTTTGTGGGGGAGATAATTTGCAGGCATGGGATCCCGATGGTAATAATTACGGATGATGGGCCGCAGTTCAACAATGAAGAGATGAAGAACTTTTGCAAACAGGTCGACATAGAGCTGCGATTCTCGTCAGTTCATCATCCTAGAAGCAATGGCCAGGTATAAGCTGCGAATAAACAGATACATAATTTGCTAAAAAATGAAAGTGCAGAATCTGAGTGGCAACTGGGCAGAGGAGCTTCCTTGAGTTCTATGGACCCTCAGAACAACCCCTTCCACAACTATCAGAGAAACTCCTTTCAATCTATCTCACGGTTCAGAGGCTCTCATCCTGGTGGAATTTGATGTTCCGACTCCTAGGGTCTTACTGGCCAGGCAAAGTTTGGAAGACTGGCTTGAGATTAACGACGAGAATATGAGACATAACTTGGATCAAATTGAAGAAATGCGAGATGAAGCCACCATCAGGCAAGAGGAAGTCAAGCGAAGAATGGACAAATATTTTGACAAGATTATCAGGATCAAGCATTTTTCAGTGAGAGATCTCCTCCTGAAAAAATTAGAAGCATCCGCAAGAACTGGTTCAATGGGCAAGCTGAACCCGAATTGGAATGGACCATTCATCATTAAGAAAGTCTTGAGGAATGGAGCATATCAACTACAAACCTATTATGGAGAAGATGTCCCCCATACTAGTAATGGCGATGATTTAAAGAGGTTTTATGCTTAAGTAAACACTTATCATCTGTGTTCATTTCAAAGATTATGGCAATAAGAATTTCTGGCTAATAATTTTTTCGTACAGGGCACAATCACTTTCTCCTATCTACAATGCAAAGTAAAAAATCACCACACCAAGAAACATCGCCAACTCTAGCTTGGACCCCCCCCCCCCCCCGAATTGTTGTGATTAGCATAACACCACGATGATCACATATTGTGGGGAGATTTCACACCGTGTAGTGGGAGCTTGCAGATTCTTGCGAGGTGGGCTACTGGATTTTGGATCCCAGCTAGTACCTGACTCCACCTCTGCATTTTTGGACGGACAAGGTGGTTGAAAGCTCTGCTAAGCTTGCAAGGCAATGCATACACCTTGATGATCTCTTTGAGGAAGTCAATACCATCCGTCACCTGCCCATAGATCATCAAAGATTGTACCCTCGAATACTCTCTGGTACCCTCAAGCGGTGCCTACAGGAGACCCACAACCTTGTTGATCTCAGAGGAAAGCAATGGCGCTCCGGCCGCACCTGCCGAAAGATCAATTTAGGCTGTACTCCAGGCAAGAGGGCAGTAAACCTTTCCATTGAGCTTACAGCTTGTATGACCCCATGAGGAAAGCAATGTCACTCCAGCCGCACTTGCCCACTTGGTCACACAGGCCTGTAGCTCATTCTTCACAGGAAATTGACAAGGTGCGGACTGTAAAATTTAAGTCCGCTCAGTCCGCCAATACTTGGGTTGATCTTACAACCTCTGTGACCCAGTGAGGAAAGCAATGCCGCTCCGGCCGCACCTGCCCGCTTGTTCACCTAGTGCTATGAATCATTTTAATATCTATTACGGACTGCATTATGGTGTCTACGCAGTCCGCCAACTATTTCGAATTTTCCTATATCTGACATTGCAAGGAAAGCAATGCATTATGAACCTGCCCGCTTGGTTAGGTTTGGAATTTTTATCCTGGAGGACTGTACTTGGTTATCTGCGTAGTCCGCCGTTTATGCCAGAATCTTGTAACTGACCTTGCGAGGAAAGCGATGCATTATGCACCTGCCTGCTTGTTTAGGTTTGGAATTTTTATACACGAGGACTGTACTTGGTTATCCGCACAGTCCGCCATTTATGGCGGAATCTTGTAACTGACCTTGCGAGGAAAGCAATGCATTATGCACCTGCCCGCTGGGTTAGGTTGTGGATCATGTCTTGGAGCGGACTGTATGTTAGTATCCGTACAGTCCGAAAAGTTCGGATTGACCTTGAAGTTTTTGTTACCCAACTATGAGAAAAGCAATGCAACATGCACCAACCTGCTTGGTAATTTAAGTCTGCAACCAATCACTCTCAGCCCGCAGAATCCTATTTATAATTTTCTCAGTTTGCAACAACAATCATCGATCTTTCTTAACTCGCAAAAGTTTATTTAATGCGGACTGGAATTGGTATCCATCAGAGTCCGCCTGTTATGTCTTTTTTGACAAGTTATAAGCACTTGGCGAGCTGCAAATAAAATCTCACGGCCTGGATTATTGTCGGCCTTAGTTATCGTCAGGCTATACTCATCCTAAGCAGGCGACCTAAAATCTAAGTTACACGGGCTAGTTAATCGACAATGATTATTGATCGAATATAGAACGAATCTCATCAAAGCATAAAAGAAGCAAAAAATGAGCAATAAAAAGTAGCAGAATGCGCAGACTGAACAAAATATCCTTTATATTCATTGCAAAAAAAAAAAATATTTGCATGTTTATCTTTTGGCAACCTTAAATGAAGTCCGTCATTCTACAGTAAAAAGAAACAAAAGAACTCTTTTCATTCTGAAATCATCTTTCGCATTTTTTCCGCAGGCGCGTCCGAGCTACGTCCGTCAATATTAACTTCAGGAGAATATCCTCCTGAGTCGCTGCCACTACTGCCATTATAGCTCGAGCTATCCGTGGACTCCATCTCCGCGCTACCATCAGAATCCAAAGAAGAGGCAGCCTACTCTGATTGATCACCCTGCTGCCGTCTTGAAGCGGCATCATCAGGAGCTCCATCATCAGCTAATTCTTCTTCCTCGTCTTCTTCCTCTTCTTCCTCAACAACAACTACTTTCCATTTTGTAGCCCTCTCCCATTCAGCAACCCTCTCCTTCAGATCGGGGAAGAGCTGCAGGATAGGAACCTTGTCCACCCCTTCCTTCACGTAGTCGTCGTTGACAAGGCGCTCAATGGCGATCTTAACGCTTTCCTTCACAAAAGGAAACATGGAGTTTTGGAGGCTAAGATTGGTGACATCATACGCGGACTGTAAAAAGAAATGAACGAAGTCAGTCCGCTGCGGATAAGTAACAGAGACCGCCGGGAATATCAAAAATTTACTGCTGCATCCTCTTTAAACTGGTTGACCTTTTTCCCTAACTTTACATTCATGTCCTTTAGCAGCTTGTTTTCTCGCAGAAGATGCTCGTTCTCCCTAAGCAGGTCGCAGTTCAGGCGACCCATAAAATGGTTGGTGACGACGCTGTTCGCGCTGGCTTGAGCAGCGAGCAGGGGGATGTCGGCTGGGTCCACTCTCTTCAGGTTGTTTAAGTTATGCTTTCCGTAAAGCGTGGAGATCACCACGTGAGCATGACGGGAGCCCTGCGGACTCCTCCAGGAGGGAAGGGCAGTGGAAAGACGGACGTATTTATTTTTTTCGTGCTAGTGGATCATCGGGTTGCCCCTCAGATCCTTCTGCTTTTGCCCAAAGCCTTGCATGTCAAAACTTTCTGAGGAGGAGTAGTCTGTGGCGGGATCCCCCTCCTCCCTCCTCTTTCTCGTAATTTCCTTCTTCTTTTCTCCTTGAGTAAGAGTCAGCCCGCCCGGTGTCTGAGGCAGATTAGCTGACACTGCCAAGGTTGCTGCAGTAACAAGGAAAACTGAATCCGTGCACTGCAGGTCGCGGTGGATATATTCCAGAATGCGGTGGACACTTACTCTCTTGGCGGGCTACGGTATCCAAGCTTGGCAGGAGCGAAATGTAGTAATCAATGTCGAGCCACTCCCCTGCCAAGAACTCGACGATGTAATCCTCCATCATATCCAGCTGCACGCATTTAAAAGCAAAGCCCTCCTATACCTGCGGGATTTTTATGAGCGAACCCTAAGTCACCCTCGATGATAAGATACCTCAAAGTACAGTTATGGATCTTGTTCGGCAAACCTATAACCTTCATCCCTCGGCAGTAGAAGTATATGATGCCTTTATATTGGCGGCCTCCGGAGGGAGTCACTTAGCGGGTTGTAAAGATTTTTCAAAAGATATTCAATGAAAATGTGATTTTCTCAGCTCGCAGATAAGAAAGATAGTTATAAATGGCGGCCAGGGTGTTCGACGCGAGCTGTCCAAAAACCATGCCGTAGTGTATGAAAATCTCCGCGATCTTGCATAGCAAGGGAAACTTGAACCCACTCTCGAAGTGATCAATAGGCACTGTGATCTGCGTTGTAGTAGAGAAGTTTATTCTCTCCTGCTCATCAGGCAAGCGCGCAAGCACTGGCGAGCCCGTCATGTTCTTCTCCACGAATGCGTCCAGCTCGGCCTCGGTCAATTTACATTTCTTATGATCGGCAGTATGGAAAGCAGTCGCAGCATCAGCACGTGCGGAAACCATTTTTGCAGGTCGCATGAACTTCTGCTTCAATCGCATTTCTTGTGTGGAAGACTGGGGCTCTATTTATAGAAAAACCAGTCTGACAGCTTTCAGCCTGTCCGCGAGGATTGATCGATCAGTCCTCCCAGCTCGCAGTTTTCATTTTTCCTCCAGATTCAGAGCAAAAAATTGACAAGTAATTGCGGACTCAAAGGCTCTGCCCAGCCCGCAATTTTCGATATTCACAATTCAAAAATAAAATGTGCGGACACGTAGTCAGCCCACATAGCTCACATTCAACATCAGGAAAACTTTTCACAGCATAGATTGCAACATTTTTCAAATCACATAGCAAGATCATACAGAACAAATAAGAATTCACATCACAGTACAAATAAAACAAACAAGCACTGTTCAAAGATCGCCACAAATTATACAAATCAAGTTTTGCTAATTCGCGGACTCCGCTACCTCTACGATCAAGATGGGCAGGTCGCTGCTCCCTATCCTTCCCGAGATAGGCCGCCTGGTCACTCCCTCGCAAAATTTCTCTGTACATCTGCTGGATGAGATGGTGCATGGTGTTGAAAGTATGGTGTATGGGAGCGGTGTCCCTATTGATCCGGCTAACCAGGACCACAGGCTCGCCTGCTGTCCTCGGCTACTCATTTGCAGTGGGCTGCCCACTTGCTGCTGGAGTTGAAGCCCATACAGAAGCGGGCAGAACTGTTGGTTGCGGCCTCGTCACGACGACCTCCGCGACCTGCTTCCTTTTCCCTTCCTGTACCAGGGCCAAGTATCTTCCTCTATAGTGGCGGGCGTCCTCACTCGACCGTTGTGAAAGATATGGTACCTAAACACCTAGAGGGGGGGGGGGGTGAATAGGTGACCTAATCCTTTTTCTATCTTTGTTGGCAGTCAAACAGTTATATCACAGATTTCTAACAAGTCAATTTCAGCAATCAACAATAATCAAATAAACACAGATCATCCACAGCACAAACACAACACAGCACACAGTGATTTATAGTGGTTCCCCAAGATCTGGGTACATCCACTTTCCCCCTTCGCCTATCTAGCAGTGTACTAGATTCAGCCTAACTTCTCCACTGTCTCAGAACCCAAATTGGTTCCTACCTCAGGCCCAAAGCCTTACACCTCAGCTTTCTCCAAAGCCTACACTCAGCCACAAAGGCCTACACTCAGCCAATCAAGGCCTACACTCAGAGTTCTTTAACTCCTACACTCAGGCTATCAAGCCCTACCCTCAGCCTTTATAAATTTAGGCTTACAATGCACTCAGATCCAAAGATCCTACAAGTTAAAATAGTATTACAACAAATAACTCAACAACTCAGAAAATAAGAGAGGAGTTGTGAGTTTCTTGCTGAGTTCTTGGAAGAACTCAAATAGATCCAAACTGACTTAGCTTCCTTCAAAGCTTCTTGAGTAGAACTGAATAAGTCTGAATCCTCTGCAGTTGTTCCTTGACCTCTGCTTCTTAAGATCCAGATGCTTCTGAATTCTTCTTCTCAGCCTAGTTCCAAAGACTGAATTCTTGATTGGAGCTCTCTCTCTCCAACTTCTTAGATCTGCCGTTGGACAGCAAGATCTTCTTGATTTGTATCACTTGGATAACTTGATCAGCAACCACTTGAACAAATCTCTTAGATTAATCTGAACTCAATCAGAACTTAATCTTCTTTTGTTAACTCTTAACAATCTTAACAACCTTTTCTGTAAACAGTCTGTGCCTATTTATAGGCCTTCTTCATGGTAACCGGCTGGTCCGGTTCATAACTGACTTCTGAGATCTCTGACAAGTGCTGTAGACCGGCTGGAACGACAGCTGTCATGTCATCCAGTCAATTCTTGAAATTCTCTATCTGTCTGATAGTGTCGAGACTTTCTGTTCTTAAGTGTCGACACTTATAGACCAAGTGTCGACACATGCTGTGTAAGTGTCGACACAAGTCTACAAGGTGTCGACACAACTCCTTGTATGTCTCGACACAGATTCTTATTCAGGTGTCGACACTTGGAATTGAGTGTCGACACAAGTACTTGATCTTCTGTAACTTGTTAAATTCTTCTAAGTGTCGACACATCTCCTTTGTGTCGACACATCTTCATGTATTGAAACTGTCAAGTGTCGACACTGCTTCTTCGTGTCGACACAAATCTTCAATATAGATTCTTCAGCTGAGTGTCGACACATTCCCTTAGTGTCGACACTTGTACTTAGAATATTTTTGTAGATATTTCTGTTCTTTGCTAAGTGTCGACACATCTCCTTGTGTCGACACTTTCTTTGAGTCTTCAACTGAGTGTCGACACATTGTGCTGGGTGTCGACACTTTCTTCAAGTGTTGTCTCTTCTGGTTGTGTGTCGACACATTGTGCTGAGTGTCGACACATACTTCAAGTGTTGACTCTTTTGGTTGTGTGTCGACACATTGTGCTGAGTGTCGACACATACTTAATATGTTGACTCTTCTGGTTAAGTGTCGACACACTGTGCCGAGTGTCGACACTTACATCAAATGCTGACTCTTCTGCATAGTTTCGACACATTGTGTTGAGTGTCGACACTTGTACTTAGACTCTGCAGGCTTTTGCCGAGTGTCGACACAGCTCCAAGTGTCGACACTTTCTGATGTAGACTCAGCTCCTCTAGGTGTCGACACTTCTGCTAAGTGTCGACACTGCTTCTCTGCATTCTTCTTCACTGAGTGTCGACACAGCTCCTTGTGTCGACACTTTATGTCTGGTGTCAACTCTTCATCCCAGGTGTCGACACAATGACTCCAAGTGTCGACACTGCTTGTCTGGGTGTCGACACAAGCTTTCTCAAGTGTCGACACTTTCCCTCTGGGTGTCGACACATGGACTTAGAAAGTTTTAGCGTCAGTCCAGTGAATACCTAACCTGCACAGGTAACTCAAACATACATCAAATACATTATGATGTATATCATTGAGTTGGGTGAGGCTTCTTCAAATCAGGTACATTTAACCAATGTACCCAACAATCTCCCCCTATTTGGAGAAGTCATAACCTTTAGTCAATGATATACACCACTCATAATTAAAAATTATAAAATGATGTAAAGCAGGTATATTTCAACAGGGTAAACTTAAACATGTAATAATGCACACCTGTATACACATTAATCATTCCAGAATAAACAAAAAATAGACACATTTCAGAACAATTATACTATATTAATCATAAATTGTTCTAACATTTTTCTAATACATCTTTAATGATTTACAAAAATGTTTCTCATACAAAGGACTACAACAACCTTCAAATTAATTCCTAATCTATTTCTGATCAGGTTCTTTGATAACAATTCCTTTGCCAGCTAGGACTTTAGCCTTGACAGCAGCAGCAGTCGGCTCAGCATCAGCAGGCTTCTTGCCTTTTGAGTCCTTCTTCTTTTGTCCTTCAGCCTTGATTTTCTGCCTTTCAAAATAATGATAGGGCTTAGGAAAGTACTTGCTAGGCTCCACTGCAGTAGGAGGTAGCTTTCCTAACTTAGCCTTTCTTCTGTACTGGACAATGGCTTCCTGCCTGATCTCATGCTTCCTCCATTCTGCTTCAGAGAACCACTTGTTTCTATCATTAGTGTTGTCTTTAGCAGCTTTCCAGGCAGTTAGAATGATATTTCTAGAGGTAGGGCTCCAATGTTCAAAGTCTGGCTTTAGTTCAGCTTGTTCCCTAAACCTCTTCTTTGACAACCTTGTCTCTTCTTCTTTTTCTAATGCCTCTTGCATAGCTGCAGTAATAGGTTGAACAACCTTTTCCAGAACAACATTTGACTTTCCTGCAGTTGGGCTATACATTGTGCTGGCATCTGCATGAATCATTTCAAAATCTGGAGGTGGATAAATCACTTGAGCTACCTCTGGTTGCTCACCTCCAAGATATGCACTTTGAATCCCTGATTCAGCAACATTATCATCATCACAGAGTGGAGGATAGCCTAGGGTAGCTCTGATGGAGTTAGATATCCATTTGGCATGATCAGAGCTAGCCTTGACTAATACTCTCTCCCCCTTTATGACTTCTTGGGCCACATGGTCTCTTACATAATCCTTTTGGAATCTAATCTGACTATCCAAATACCTGATTCCATCCTTAAAGTAGGGTTTAAGCTTTGTAAGCTGTTCTGAGATGGCTTTCTGGGAATCCTGTATTGCAGTCTTTACAGCTTGGATTTCTTCTTGGAAAACTTTGTCAAATCCAGCCTTAACATCAGCAGATGTAGAAGATTCAGCAGTCTTATTCTTTAATTCAGTGACTATAGCATTGTGGGATGCAGTCAAATTATCATTCATCCTTAATTGATTTTCCAGCACATAGCCTTGCTTCAATGCTATATCATCTACTTGTACTTTTATTTTCTCTTGGTGTGTAGCCAGAAACACCACAACATTTCCACCCTTGTGGAAGCATTCATTCATCTCTTTCTTGTTGAGATTCATCTCAAACCTTATAGATTTTATATCTTGAGCAAGATCAAACTGTAATGATCTGTGCCCAGCATCAACATAAGCCTCTATGGCTTTCCGTTGTTCATCCATTTTGATCTGCATGGCTACCATTAAGGCACTGTAATCAGGTGATGGAGCTTGTGTGACTAAGGATTGTTGAGCAACAGTTTGTAGAGCCTTCTTGTAGCTCTGACTCCGTCTTTTGAATACAAACAATTTCTTCTTCTTAGCCCTAGCACTCTCCTCATCTTCAGAGGCAGAGGTGCTGGCAATCTCAACCCTATCCTTAGGGCTTTGTGGTTTTTCAGCTTGCACATCTAGTGCCTTCTCAGTGTCTAGCCTTAAAGGCTCTTCCAGAACTGTCATGTGCTCCCCCTCAGCAGCAGCACCCTTCTCTTCAGCAGCAGCAACCTTATCCATGTCAAAGTCCTCTTGATCTAAATTCAAAAACAAATCTTCCATAGTATATTCATGAGGGGATGGAGCTGGAGATAGTCTTTGTTCTTCATCCACTGACTCAGGTACCACTTCTTGTTCAGCAGATTTGTCTTCTAAAACAACATCTGGAACTGGTTTGTCTAGCTGAGTTTGCTGATGAACATCAAACAAATTAGCCTCTTCTATAATATAGTCTAAAGTTTTTAAGTCAGTGAGTACCTCTTGGATAATGAGGGTGGCTTGCTCACTGTCCAGAGTAGATGTTTCTTCTATTACTGGAAGCTCCCCCTGGCTGTGATCCCTATGGATGGGGCTAGCTGGAGGCAGCTCCCCCTGGATCTCAGCTACATCTGGAGGAGCAGGAGTCTTCTCTGCAGCCACTTCTTCATGGTCATCAGGTGTGAAAACAACCTGTTCTTCACTATCAGAACTGCTGGAGGACTCTTGTGTCACAGCAGCAGTCTTTCTCTTCTTCCTGGGAGGAGTAACTTTCTCAGAAACTGGCTTCTCAGGGGTAGGCATGTCCTTTGACAACACCCTTTCCCACCTAGAAAATATCCTAGAATCCATCTTTCTCATATGATTGATCTTGCTACCTGCAGCAGTGCTCATTACCTCTCGTATTGTACCAGCCAGGTAGAGACTTATAATTCTGCCCAGATTGGGCTTCTTCAGACTTTCCTTGATCTTTTCATAGATGACCATTGACCAATCTGTTTGTAGGGTGAAGATGATTCTTGTCATGATATTGAACATTGAGGCTGACACCCTGTCATGCCCTCCAGGTTTACTGAGAATGACCTTGCCCACTATCTCTGACAGAAATTTTCCTTGACTGTTCATGCCTTTTCTGGTAAAGACAGAACCTATCTTCATCTTAGAATCAAGACCACACCAGACCAAAGCTTCCCTGGTCTTGGATGTAGAAACTTCTTCTTCTTCTTGAGTCTTAGGTAGCTGAAGTACCTTTCTCAGACTTTTGGGTGATACCTTGACCTTGGTTCCATGCACTCTGGATTTGATTCTGTATCCAGAGTCATCCACAGTTGCTCCAGTAAGGAATTCAAGCACTTCCTTCTTCCATATCTTGGTTGGTTCTGAAACCAAGTATTCTAGTCCTGAATCGCTGACTAGGGTAACCACTGACTTGATATCTTGATCGCCATCGTCGAATGCGCCGCGCACAAGTTCGTAGCCTTCGTTAACGTTTTCCTCGAGCTTAGGAGCCATTAGGGTTTGGAGAATTAGGCTTGAGAAAAGAGAAATGTCGACACAAGAGTTTTGGTCTCGAAACTTTGAAAGCGTGTCGACAATCAAAGACAGAACCCAATTTATACCTGTCTATTTTTGAAGATGAACAGGCGGGACAGCTAGCTAAACATGTGTCAACACTGGAAATAAGTGTCGACACTGACTCATAATGTCTCGACACATATGTGTCGACACAAGTTTAGTCAACAGATATTATGTGTCGACACATGTTTATGTGTCGACACCACTCTACTCGACGAATAGTCGAGACTTTACTTAGAAAATTCTGAGTAAAACTTAAGTGTCGACACCACATTGGATGTGTCGACACCTACTCGACATGTGTCGACACTAACATTCTGAAGTGTCGACACCAACATCCTAGATGTGTCGACACCTTTTTCATGAAGTGTCGACACTTTTATTCTGTGTCGACATAGACTTGTCTATGTGTCGACACCTTTTTACATAGCCAATTTTCTATTCTGTAAACTTAGTCTAAGTTTATCATACCTAGTTCAATTTTGATTCTATTGAACTTAGCTTCTTCTAAGGGCTTAGTAAACATGTCAGCTATCTGATTATCAGTTTAAACATATTCAAGTGCAATATCATTTCTTTCTACATGCTCCCTAAGAAAGTGATATTTAATCTCAATATGTTTTGTTCTACTATGAGATACAGGGTTGTTAGCTATTGAAATAGCACTTGTAGAATCACAGTAAAGTGGAGTTCTACTTACCTGAAATCCATAGTCCACCAGCTGATATTGAATCCATAGAAGTTGAGCACAGCAATTTCCTGCAGCTACATATTCTGACTCAGCTGTGGAGATAGCCACACTAGTCTGCTTTTTGCTGCTCCATGAAATTATTCTTCCACCTAGGAATTGACAGGTTCCAGTTGTGCTCTTTCTATCCTCTTTGCATCCTGCAAAGTCTGCATCTGTATAACCTGTTAGATCAAAATCTCCATTCCTAGTGTACCAGAGGCCTAGATAGGGAGTGCCCTTTAGATATCTCAAAATTCTCTTGACTGCAGTCAAGTGAGACTCTTTAGGGCAGGCTTAATACCTGGCACAAACACATATAGCATACATAATGTCAGGCCTACTTGCAGTCAAGTATAGTAAGGAGCCAACTATCCCTCTATACAAGGTTTCATCTACAGGTTTCCCTGCATTATCCTTACTAAGAGACATACTTGACCTCATAGGTGTCTTCATGGTACTGGATGAATCCATACCATATTTCCTTATGAGTTCTAGGGTGAACTTGGACTGACATATGGACAAGCCACTTTCAGTCTGTTTAACTTGGAGACCCAAGAAAAACTTTAGCTCTCCCATACTACTCATCTCAAATTGACTTTGCATAAGCTTTGCAAACTTTTTGCAAAGGCTACTTTCAGTAGACCCAAATATAATGTCATCTACATATATTTGGACAAGTATGACTTTGCCTCTAGATTCCCTAAGGAATAGAGTCTTATCTATTTTCCCCCTTGTGAACTTGTTCTCAATGAGGAAACTAGATAGGGTTTCATACCAATCTCTAGGAGCTTGTTTTAACCCACACAATGCTTTCCTAAGTCTATAGACATAATGAGGTTGAGTTGGATCAACAAAACCTGAAGGCTGCTCCACATAGACTTCTTCCTTAAGATTACCATTTAAGAATGCTGACTTGACATCCATCTGGTAAACCTTGAATCCTTGATAGGTTGCATAGGCCAAGAACATCCTTATGGCCTCCAGTCTGGCTACTGGGGCAAAGGTTTGATCAAAATCAATACCTTCTTCTTGCCTATATCCTTTTGCAACAAGTCTTGCTTTATTCTTAATGATGACCCCTTATTCATCTAACTTATTTCTGTAGATCCACTTAGTTCCTATTACATTGTGGTCTTTATGTTTAGGAACCAGTTCCCAAACCTTGCACCTTTTAAACTGATTAAGTTCTTGCATAGCTTCAGTCCACTGTGGATCTTGTATAGCTTCTTCAAATTTCTTAGGTTCTATTTGAGACAGAAAACTAGAATATACTGCAGCATTCTGATTTCTGCTCCTTGTCTGAACTCCTTGTCTTGGATCTCCAATAATCAGCTCTACTGGATGATCTCTTAGATGCCTGTGGGCTGGAGGCATCCTAGCTTCAGGTTGAACTTCTTCAGCATCTGCATCATACTGTACTTCTCGTATTTCTTCAGCTATTGGCACATGTAGTTCTCCCCCTGGACAACTGCTATTGCCTTCTACTCGCTGTCTTGCAGCAGGCATCTCTTCTATAGTAAGCTTGTCCAATTTCTTTGTCAAACCTGTGGGACTGCATACATTGCTAGACAACTCATTGTTAATAAGTTTTGTCTCATCAAAAACTACATGCACAGTCTCCTCTACAACTTGTGTAATCAAGTTGTATACTCTATAAGCCTTACTATTGTTGCTGTACCCAACAAAAATTCCCTCTTGGGACTTGGCAGCAAACTTAGTTATGTAAGACTTCCCATTGTTAAGTATGAAGCATTTGCAACCAAAGATCCTAAAATAGGATAGGTTTGGTTTCCTGCCTTTCACTACTTCATAGGGGGTCTTGTTTAGTCTTTTAGTGATGGTAGCCCTATTTATCACATGGCATGTAGTGTTAACTGCTTCAGCACAGAAATACTCAGGCAGTGATGTATCACTAAGTAGGGTTCTACCAGCCTCTATCAAGGTTCTATTCTTCCTCTCAGCAATGCCATTTTGCTGAGGTGTTCTAGGTGAAGAGAATTCTTGAAATATCCCAAAGTCTTCACATAGTTTTGTCATGCTTTCAGATTGAAACTCAGTACCATGGTCACTTCTAATTTTAACCATAGTACTATTTAGTTCATTCTGAATTTGCTTGACAAAGCTGTAGAAGACACTAGGTGTTTCAGATTTCTGCCTTAAGAAGAACACCCAGGAAAACCTTGAGTAGTCATCAACAACTAAAAAGGTATAGACCTTCCTACCTAAGCTGTGAACTGGCATTGGACCAAAGAGATCCATATGCAAGAGGTATAAGCACCTCACAACATCTTTGTTCTCAATGCTTTTAAAGGTGGATTTGGTCTGCTTGCCCTTTTGACAAGCTGAGCAAATGCCATCTTTAACACACTTAACTTGAGGACCATTCCTCACTAACTCTTTGCTAAAGAGTTTGCTAATAGTCTTGTAGTTAAGATGAGCTAGCCTCTTGTGCCACTTGACACAATGAGAGACTGTCTCATCAGCTACAAGACAAACAGGAGAACCATTGTTCTCAATCATGATGTCTAGACAGTAGACATTCCTCTTTCTATATCCTGTCAAAATGATCTCTTGATCACTTGACCTCTTGATATGACAACCATTTTTAACAAATGAGATGTCATACCCTACATCACTTAACTGACTTATACTTATAAGGTTGTCTTTCAACCCTTTAACATAAGCCACTTGAGTAATGGTAACAAGGTTTGAAGAAATGTTACCAAACCCTTTGATGATTCCTTTTTCAGAACCACAAAAGGTCACTTTAGGACCATTTTTGATTGAAATATAGTCCTTCAGTAGTCCCCTTGTTCCAGTCATATGTCTGGAACATCCACTATCCAAGTACCATGTTGGGGTATGACCACTTGGATTCACCTGCAAAACAAATTAATGAACCTTAGAACCCAAAGTAAACTTGGGTCCTTGGTGATTGTTAGTTTGCAACATGACACAGCTACCTACTGGCTTTCCACCAGGTAACTTGCTACTCAACTTGGCACTGGCATTGTGCCAACAATACAAGGCAAAGTGGCCAACCTTGCCACAACACCGACATTCAAACTTATTGTACCTTTGCTTAGGTACAGACTTTGCTGTCTTAACTGCAGCTGACTTATTGAATGTTGGGGCCTTGCCCTTGGGCTTGGACTGATCCTGAACAGTCCTGGCAGGTTTAACAAAACCCAGTCCAGCCTTACCTTTGTGATGAGTAAAATCATCAATCAAAGGTAGAACTGATTTAGGCTTTGAAAACTTTGCAACCAGTTCTCTCTCTTTCTGAAGATTTTTCTCCAGTTTCTTAATTTGATCATTCTTAAATGTGATAGTACCCATCTGAATCACTGTAATGTGTTTCAGCCTAGCTACCTCATTCAGTTTTTGATCAAATTGCTTCTCAAATTCTGTTGCAGCAGCCTTGAGATCAGCAATCTCCTTTGCCTGACTTTTGGCAAGGGACTTGCTTTTCTTATAAGCCTGTAACAACACCTTATATTCATCTATGAGCTGATGAATATCATCCTCAGACTCAGAACCACTTCCATCATTTGATGAAGATGATTCTGATTCTGAACTAGAACAAGAAACTGAACTTAGAGTTGGACTTTGTACCTGACTAGGTCCTGGCTGCTCCAGGATTTTGGTACTTTCAGTCAATGCCATCAGTCCTTGGCACTGGCAGTCTTCTTGTTCATAAATTGACTCCAAGATCTGCATAAATTCTTCTTCTTCTTCTTCAGCAAATAGCCCTATGTAGGCTTCAGCATCAGTATCAGTGTTTGAAGAAGAAATATCTGAAAGAGTCTTCTCATTCTTGGCAACAAAAGACTTCTCTTTCTTCCCTTTGAAGTGAGTCTTTTTCCTGTCACTTGATTCTTTTCTTTTCTCAGGACAATCAGCAATGACATGACCCTGTCTATTGCAGCAGTAGCACACAATCTTTGATCCAGTTGCCTTGCTTGTCTTTATCTTCTTCCTGTCCTTCTTAGAAGGCTTTTTCTCCTGATACAAGACTTCTTTTCCCTTGTAAGTAGATGGTCTGGACCTCCACTGTTTCTTTTTCAGGAATTTCTGAAAGTGTCTAGTGAAGGCAGCAAAGTCTTCATCACTTTCACTGCTTGTAGACTTTGTACTGACAGACCCTTCTGACTCAGATTCAACTACCTCTGGAGGTGGAGTTGATGACTTAGTTCTGCATTTTCTGGGAACTTCTGTCTTGAAAGCAACAGTCCTTTCCTTGTGCTCAGTCCTAGTAGATTTCTCCTCCTCTTTCCTCACTGTCAGCTGCATCTCATATGACAATAACTTGCCAAACAGTGTAGGAGGAGGAATTTCTCCCAACTTTGTCATTTCTCTTATGGCACAGATCTTGGTGTCCCAATCTTTGGTTAGGGACCTTAAGAATTTGTCATTTAGTTCATAGTTGCTGAACTCTCTTCCATAAGACATGAGTTCATTAACTATTCTATAGAACTTCTTGTAGCATTCAGTGATGTTATCTCCCTTGCCTTGCCTAAAGCTCTCATACTCTTGATTAAGCAAGGACTTCCTATCTTGCCTAACTTCTTCAGAACCTTCCATATAGACAATGAGGGTATCCCACATTTCTTTTGCTGTTTTACAGTGAATTAAGTTCTGAAAAGTTGCATCATCAATGGCACTCACTATTATGTTTTGTGCCCTCTTGTCCATAGTGGCTAGGACAATTTCATCCTTGGTCATCTCAGAGAAATCCTTTGGAGTCCTCTGATTTGCATCCAATACTGAGATCTTCATTGGCACATAAGGCCCTTCCTTTACTGTGATGTATATTCTAGGGTCTGAGACCTCCATGAATAGCCTTACCCTCTCTTTCCAGATCCCAAAAATTTCCTTTCTGCAAATAGGTAATTTCATGGAACCCAATTCTTTATGATTTTCAAAGGAACCCATGGTTCTTGATTTTCTTGAAGCTATTTTCTGACTTAGACTGTTTCTGCCAAACAGGATCTCCTTAGACTGTTAGTCCTTGTTTTGAGGAACCTGGCTCTAATACCACTTGAAAGATATGGTACATAAACACCTAGAGGGGGGGGGGGGTGAATAGGTGACCTAATCCTTTTTCTAACTTTGTTGGCAGTCAAACAGCTATATCACAGATTTCTAACAAGTCAATTTCAGCAATCAACAATAATCAAACAAACACAGATCATCCACAGCACAAACACAGCACAACACACAGTGATTTATAGTGGTTCCCCAAGATCTGGGTACATCCACTTTCCCCCTTCGCCTATCTAGCAGTGTACTAGATTCAGCCTAACTTCTCCACTGTCTCAGAACCCAAATTGGTTCCTACCTCAGGCCCAAAGCCTTACACCTCAGCTTTCTCCAAAGCCTACACTCAGCCAGAAAGGCCTACACTCAGCCAATCAAGGCCTACACTCAGAGTTCTTTAACTCCTACACTCAGGCTATCAAGCCCTACCCTCAGCCTTTATAAATTTAGGCTTACAATGCACTCAGATCCAAAGATCCTACAAGTTAAAATAGTATTACAACAAATAACTCAACAACTCAGAAAATAAGAGAGGAGTTGTGAGTTTCTTGCTGAGTTCTTGGAAGAACTCAGATAGATCCAAACTGACTTAGCTTCCTTCAAAGCTTCTTGAGTAGAACTGAATAAGTCTGAATCCTCTGCAGTTGTTCCTTGACCTCTGCTTCTTAAGATCCAGATGCTTCTGAATTCTTCTTCTCAGCCTAGTTCCAAAGACTGAATTCTTGATTGGAGCTCTCTCTCTCCAACTTCTTAGATCTGCCATTGGACAGCAAGATCTTCTTGATTTGTTTCACTTGGATAACTTGATCAGCAACCACTTGAACAAATCTCTTAGATTAATCTGAACTCAATCAGAACTTAATCTTCCTTTGTTAACTCTTAACAATCTTAACAACCTTTTCTGTAAACAGTCTGTGCCTATTTATAGGCCTTCTTCATGGTAACCGGCTGGTCCGGTTCATAACTGACTTCTGAGATCTCTGACAAGTGCTGTAGACCGGCTGGAACGGCAGCTGTCATGTCATCCAGTCAATTCTTGAAATTCTCTATCTGTCTGATAGTGTCGAGACTTTCTGTTCTTAAGTGTCGACACATGCTGTGTAAGTGTCGACACAAGTCTACAAGGTGTCGACACAACTCCTTGTATGTCTCGACACAGATTCTTATTCAGGTGTCGACACTTGGAATTGAGTGTCGACACAAGTACTTGATCTTCTGTAACTTGTTAAATTCTTCTAAGTGTCGACACATCTCCTTTGTGTCGACACATCTTCATGTGTTGAAACTGTCAAGTGTCGACACTGCTTCTTGGTGTCGACACAAGTCTTCAATATAGATTCTTCAGCTGAGTGTCGACACATTCCCTTAGTGTCGACACTTGTACTTAGAATATTTTTGTAGATATTTCTGTTCTTTGCTAAGTGTCGACACAGCTCCTTGTGTCGACACTTTCTTTGAGTCTTCAACTGAGTGTCGACACATTGTGCTGGGTGTCGACACTTTCTTCAAGTGTTGACTCTTCTGGTTGTGTGTCGACACATTGTGCTGAGTGTCGACACATACTTCAAGTGTTGACTCTTTTGGTTGTGTGTCGACACATTGTGCTGAGTGTCGACACATACTTAATATGTTGACTCTTCTGGTTAAGTGTCGACACACTGTGCCGAGTGTCGACACTTACATCAAATGCTGACTCTTTTGCATAGTGTCGACATATTGTGTTGAGTGTCGACACTTGTACTTAGACTCTGCAGGCTTTTGCCGAGTGTCGACACAGCTCCAAGTATCGACACTTTCTGATGTAGACTCAGATCCTCTAGGTGTCGATACTTCTGCTAAGTGTCGACACTGCTTCTCTGCATTCTTCTTCACTGAGTGTCGACACAGCTCCTTGTGTCGACACTTTATGTCTGGTGTCGACTCTTCATCCCAGGTATCGACACAATGACTCCAAGTGTCGACACTGCTTGTCTGGGTGTCGACACAAGCTTTCTCAAGTGTCGACACTTTCCCTCTGGGTGTCGACACATGGACTTAGAAAGTTTTAGCGTCAGTCCAGTGAATACCTAACCTGCACAAGTAACTCAAACATACATCAAATACATTATGATGTATATCATTGAGTTGGGTGAGGCTTCTTCAAATCATGTACATTTAACCAATGTACCCAACACGTTGCTTCTCCTTCTTTAGTTCCTCCACCTCCACTGAAAGTTTGGCAAACTGAGCCTCCAGAGCTTTTTCTCGCTCTATCCGCATCTTTAGTTCTGCTTGGACTTCATTCAGCTTTTCTTCACATTTTCTTTCTAACAATACATATTTATCCAGGCCGGATAGTTCGCCATGTGCGGACTCGTCGAAGGAGGCCGTCCAAGCTCGCACCGATACATCTACCTCGTATAACGGCACAATCTCACCAGCTTCAACCGAACCGGGTGGCGACTTCCGCACTGCAGCAAAGAAAACATAAACATTAATTCTCAAGTTGCGACGAACTCAAAAGGTAAGATTAAATCACTTTTTGTAATCATGGAAGCGCTCTGGCGACTATCCACAACAGATCGCCTCACGCCCTCTTGGTCAAAAGCACTTAGGAGTTGCTTCCAACCACGATGAACATGTGCTCTTGTTTCGGCCATTGATCTACTTGAAGCGACTATATCTTCGGTCTCCTTAATAATTTTTATTGGACGGGACTTCCGGGGAGGAGATTTGTAAAGCCACGAACTCTGAGATCGCCTAAGTGCCGGTCGCAGTTTACCTGACCGCATCAGCTCAGCCGCAATCCGCAATTCCTTAGCCCGTTTGTCCACATCCAGCTTTTCTGAGGCTGCCTCAACCTTGGCCTTCATAATAGCGAGTTGTTCCTTCGCCGTATTCTCTCCTTCCTCAGCCACAACCGAGGAGGGGGGATCAACAGCTTTATCTCCCACAATCTCAGCATCAGGCCGCAGTAGCTCCAATAGAGATTGGTTCATATCAGCAAGCTACTCGCTATCAATACTGTCGAGTATTTCGGTAATGGACAAGCTGACCATTGATAAAGGATCGCCTCCTACTATCAAGGCATCTGGAGTAACTAAGCCGATGTCTGGGACTTCTTTTTCTCGCTGCCTGTACTGCAAGCTCGCAGCCCCAGTCCGTGTGTAGATGTTCTTCTCCTTCTGAGCTCGCAACTTCTTCTCCACTCGCTCAGCCACTGTGGACTTGTCCCTTTTCCTCTTTTTCTTCTCGGGCGTCTTCTCTAAGTTCATGACGACCTGTTGAGAGTCCGCCAGGCCCTCGCGGACTGAGATTGGAGCGACAACCAGAGCCATGGAAGACACTGGTGTATTGGCTTGATTTTCAGTCAAATCTTCAGCCGGTTTTTCCGCTGGCTCATCGGCTCGCTCCTCAAATACCTCCTCTATTTTCTTCTCCACATGTTCATAAGCAGGCCGCTTCACCCCAACATTTGGCTGTCGGACTATTGGTGACGAAACCTCCCTATCTAGATCTATCCGTAGCATGACAGTTCCTGAGGCAGAAGGGACTATTTCGATGCCCCCAGAGCTCACAGGATTCTGATCAGAAATGGACGGCAGATTCGATTGTCGATCAATAATTTGGGCTGGAGCAGCAGGGGCAGTCGCAGCTTTCTCGCGATCAGTACTACGAACTGAATCAGTCTCCTGACTGGCCGTGAACTTTACCCTACATGTCGGACAGACGTCCCGCTCCGGTGGATGACATTCTTAGTCCTTACGTTCACCTTAGGCTTCTCTAAGCTCAAGGTGAAGTTGCCAAAGAAAGCACCAAGTCTTGCCATATCGGACTGGAAAATACAGACCGCAAGGGGTGAAAACCGACCCGTGGCATAGACAGTTTTGCCTGAATACAGCGCTTCCAGAAGTATTTATAGCGGTGAAAGCATATATGACGGTTGCGGATTCGGCGGATTAAGGAAACATTTTCAAAATTTCTTGAAATTTAAAAATATGTGGGGATCATGTTAACCCTAGAATCCACAATGACCAGCAGGTTAGACCCTTCTCCTCTTCTGGTGGACTCAACTTTCTCAGTCCGCTCAGGTCGACTAGACCTTGCAGATCAGAATTTCCCCAGTAGCGGACTCCAGAGTCAGTCCGCATAGGTCGGCCACCAGATTTCCAGCCAGCCTCATTTATCAGTGGACTCGTTCCTCTAGTCCGCCTAGTTCGTCCATCCTCAGTTGATCTTTCAGATCGTCTACCAATCCTTCAAGAAGATTCAAGAGTCAGTCCACACAGGTCGCGTTCCTTCAGCCAGGATAGCAGCCTACAGCTGTGGAAGCTCCAGCTCGCGAGCCCAGTCTGCCCGTCTTCCGCAGACTGCTTGTCTTTACTTTTTGATTCCCGTCACCGTTGCCCGATTCTCCTATACCTCGGGAAGCCGGTTATTTTAGACCTGCCCGTTTTGGCAGGCCCCCAAACCTATAAATAGGGGGAAGTGGTGCACCCAAAGCACACTGACTCGAGTCCAGAGTCCCATTTAGTGAAAGCTGCGGACTCGGATCTCGGACTTTGCGGTCTCGAATCTGTCTTGATCACCCTTTTTCCTTGGTCCATTAGTAAACGGTTGCTTGCAGTTTCTTCTCTCTTTTTCCCTTTTTACCAGAATTTGAGGGCGCATTCTCTGCATCAACAGTTCCCGAGTACTCTTCTACTTGTTCTCGAGTGCTCTTCTACTTGTCCTCGAGAACCCTTCTTTTGTACCCGAGAACATTCTTTAGTTCTTGAGTTACCTTCCTCCTAGTTCTCGAGAAATTTTGATGTTCTTGAGAACTGCCCTTCTAGTTCTCAAGTAGTTTTGTTGTACTTGAGAACTGCATGTCTAGTTCTCGAGAAGTCTATTTCAGTACTCGAGTGGTCATGCCTTCTACCCGAGTAAAGCTCCCTTCTGTTCTTCTTGAGTAATCCACACTTCTTCTCGGGAATGCCGGTTTAGCCGAACCTTGTTTCTTCTCTTAAGTGTACTAATATTTGTACTATATTCATTATATAAATACATGTATATATATAAGAAACCACTTCTTCCTCCTTAAGCCGATTGAACTTATGTTCATTTTCCCGAACCACAGTGGCGTGAGCTGTTGGGAATCGTGCCCTGCAATGTTCCTCAAGATTTCAAGGGGCATCACCAATCATGCTAAGGAGAATAATGTATTTGATTTGTGCTTTAGTTCATGCATGCAGGTTGTCCATGATTGGACAGGTGAAGAAAAATGAGTTGGGCAGTAAACTCAAATTTCGTCGAACTCAGCTCAGAATTTGTCAAACTCATCTCGTTATCATTGAGCACAGCTCAACATTCTTCGGGATAAGCACAAGAGTTCAGGTTTCAACTTTCGTCGAGCTCAGCTTACAAATCGTCGAACTCAGCTTACTAGTCGTCGAGCTCAGGTCAACATTCTTTGGGATAAGCACATGAGTTTAGGTTTCAAATTTTGTCGAGCTCAGCTTGAAGTTCGTCGAGCTAGGCTTACAAATCGTCAAACTCAGCTAAACAATTGTTAAACTAAAACTAGAAAAATCTGTCTAATGTAAAAGTCCTGAGACTGTTAAGAAGAAGGCGTTGAGACCGCTGAAATAGCTGAGACTGCTGAGAAGATTGCACTGAGATCGCTGAGACAGCAGAGACAAAATTGGCTGGATTTCTCTAAGTCCAGAATCGTTGAGTGAAGCAGATTCACTCAACGCTTCTTATAAAGCAGGAAATGCTGAGACAGTTAAGAGGTAAACAACTGAGATAAAACTAGCTGGAGTTTTTCTAAGTTCAGAAGCGTTGAGTGAAGCAGGTTCACTCAAAGCTTCTAATAACGAAGGTTGACTAAAGCCGTTGAGACAGTTAAGAGAAAAAAACTGCTAAGACAGCTGATAAGAATACAGCGCTGAGACAAAGGTCGGTCTCAGCTGATGATGAAAAACCGCTGAGACAGTTAAGTGCAAAAATTGCTGAGACAACTGTTAAGAAGAAAGCGCTGAGACAAAGGCTTGTCTCAGCTACTGCTGAGACAAAGGCTTGTCTCAGCTACTGCTGAGACCGCTGTGACAAAACAACTGAGACAAAGCCATGGAAATTTCTAAGTCCAGAAGCCCTGAGAGCCAAGGCTGATGGCGTTGAATGTCTCAACGCTTGATGGAATTCTATAAAATTTTCTAAGTCCAAATGTTGATGACCACTACTGATGTCATCAAAGTCAAAATTGAAGGAAGCCATTGCGGGAAAGCTGTTGCAGCGCCGACAGATGTTTTGTCCCTTTCTGATGGAGATGGTGCTCACCAATCCTTGGTGGGCACACATTCTATTATGTCGTTGATTCAAATTAATGCATATAAAAATGAAACTGTAAATGATTTAGGGTTAACAAATACTCGAGTATCAAACGCAGAAAATATTGAAAGAGAAAAAGAAAGAGGCGGCTGGACATCTTCTTCCCCATCAAGCATGAAAGCTAAAGTCCAGCCAAGATAGCCCGAGGGTGGATAAAGATAGTTGAAGCACTTCAAAGTTCAGCAAGTTAGTTCTCATCAGAACAATGTAGCTGATACATCTCTTCAGCAAGCCGATTGCTGCTTAGCTGTGCAGCAGTAAAGTGTTAGCTGTATAAAAATGCTAATTCCTTCTACAGCAAGTTGACTGATTGATATCTGCTCAGTACAAAAAGGTTGACTCAGAGAAACTTCTCTTAGTTAGTTGTTCTATTTTCTTCTGTAACACCCCAAAATCCAGAAGTGGGAAAAATATGAGTGACACGGCCTGGGACACGGGCGTGTCCCAAGGCGTGTCATTCCTGGGTGAACGGTCGACGAATGCTACAGTTGAACTCGGTCGTGTCTGGTGCCGTGTATGGGCACACGGCCTGAGACACGGGCGTGTCACAAGGCCGTGTGAGTCTCGGGTGATTGTGAGTTTTTGCAGCCTGAGGAACAGGGCCACAGTCACGGCCGTGTTGGTAGGCGTGTCGGGGGACACGGCCCATGACACAGGTGTATCACATGGGCAAGTACTGGAGTTGATATGTCGGTTGAGCACCGCTTAGGGAACACGGCCATGGACACGGGCGTATCACAGGCCATGTCTGGCAAAATTTATGATTTTTAGTAAAATCATGGCAATCCATTCCTTCAGCATGGATCAAAGGGCTGAGAGGCCTCCCTATCTTCTTCAGGCCAAGAATGAGCATGAAAAGCTCATTTGGCTTTTGGCTTCCTCTTTCTACATTTCTAGAGAGAGAAAGAGAGTGGAAGAAGGAGGAGGAGGAGAGGGGGCTGATCACCGGTTGTGCTGCGGTTTGTCGACGAGAGATCAGAGGCCGACGTTGTGGAGGAAAAGCTCCTGTGCGTCGTTCGAGCCAGCTTGGAGCTCATGGCACCGAAGCAGTCTTCGAGGGTAACGACTTTTCTTCATAGCCATGTGAAGGCTCCCTTTTTGCATATGCACATGATTCCCCCACCAGCAGGTGGTCGGTTATGGGGATCATTGGGTTGATTCATGAAATGCCCAAGTGGTTAGCATATTAATCCGGAAGTGAAAGTACGGAATAGGCATGTTATGTGAAGCCCATCTGTACAGGTTGGTCTGGATTGGTGATGTTGCATACGAACCGGAGAAGACTCTATGACAAACTTGTAGTTTAGGAGTCGACGAATTGGACCTGTGAAGGAAGTAGCATGAAGTATTGGAGTGCTAGTCCGGGAAATATCTGTGTCATGCTTGTGCTATTGGGTCATACCTGTGAAGAAAATAGCAGGAAGTACCAGATTGGATGTCCGGGAAAGGACTTTTGTGATGCTTGATGTTTAGGTGGTGCATGTGAAGAGAGTAACATGAAGTACTGACATGATAAGCTATGAAGGACCCTTGACATTTGTGATATGCATGGTGTGGCACCTGTAGAATCAGGAAGTACTGGTATACACAGGAAAGACCCGCCGACGTGTGTTATTTGTGGTGTTGTACCTGTTAAGACAGGACGTACTGGTGTGACCAGGAAAGACCAGCTAATATTGTGCTATAAATGGGTGTAAGAACATAACCAGGCTTTGATGCCAAACAGGATCGGTGAGACCAACCTGCGCCTTTTATTTAGCCGCGATACGTGATACTCGGTGATGGAAAAGGCGATTTGAGCACCGGGGGGTGGAGTATCCGACCTGCGCTATGTCCGTTTGACATGAGACCTGAAAGTGTGGTCTGTTGGAGCGCATAGTGAGAGTCTTAGGCCTTCGAGTCATGTCACAATGGGGGGCTATGAGCCATCCCGGTGCGTTAAGACTAGAACTTCGGCTGCATGCCATGGAGTAAATGCTCAAGTGATTTGTCGTTGGGTTGGGACCCTGATACAGTGGTGGGAAAGTGGTTCGCCGGTACACCAAGAATGTGCCTTGAGTGCACGGATCGTTGGGCCGCGTGGCTAACGATTGTGATGGAGTGTATGTGCGTAAGTGCACATTGACTGAGCTATATATATATATATATATATATATATATATATATATATATATATATATATATATATATATATATATATATATATATATATATATATATATATATATATATATATATATATATGCTTGTGAAATTCTATACTTGCAGGGAAGAATACCGCTGCCCCGAGAGAAGGGGTAGGGTCGTTATAATTTGGTCAGGGGAATGCTGATCGTTGCCTCTTTTGCCACCCTTGGGTGGCCTGTCCCTGTGCAGGCGTTGCAAAGCCAAGCGGGACGCTTAAGGGCTGAAGTCCCTGTTATTGCTGATGCGGCCGCCGCTAGCCCTCGAAGGCTAAAGAAATGAAAGTGTGATGTTTTCTTTTGTGTGGCCGGCCTGCGCACCATTGTTTATGGCCACTTGTATGAAATCCCTGTAAGGCCTTGAGGCCAACTCTTTGTCATGTATGTGTTGTAAGACATTCCTATGAATATATAAAATATGGGGTTTTATATGTCGGACATTCAGGTGTGGAGTTCAAATATACTGTATAGGCTTCCGCTTGAATGCAATGGGTTAGGGTACGATGCGCTACTCTGGTGCCATACCGTGACTTCACCGCTCGTTTTGTGGTATATGCTGTGGGGCCCTGGCCGGACCTTCTAGTATATACAATATGAATGGATGGGGTTGTTACATTTTTGGTATCAGCTGTCTTGGTCTTCCCCTCTCGAAGTTGTGGTCGACTTCTTTTGTGGGGTGGCGAGCACGTGTCTGTGCAAACCAAATTAACACGATTGAACTCCTGAATGTCCATTATAGGAATGCAAATACATGTGTTTGTGTACCTGTGCGCTCCTAGTATTGGTTTTGGGCACTATGCTCGTTGCTTCCTTGTGTATTTTTACGACTGTAGGCGACGAGTACGACTGCATGACAGCAGGAACCGCAATACTCTATGGGAAGCATGACAACCATTGTGGCACCAACATCTCCTCCATCGTTAGAGACGGCTCGATTGATTGATGATGTGGTTTTTGCAATGCTCAAGCCTTATCAGGAGGGACAGGTTAAACCCTCTGATCCGGTATTGCATCCTATGCCGGGTAGTGAAATTGAGCAGTTAGCAAGGGGAAGCGCATCGACTTTGTCGGTGAGTTTGTGCTTGATCCAAGGCGAGGACACAATTGAGCACTATTTTCATGCATTTGTTGCAATGAGACAATAACCCGAGTTTGTGTTTGAAACTGAGGAGATGAAGATAATTCAGTTTTACGACGGGCTACGTCAGGAACTTCGTTTCTTGTTGATGGGTCCGAAGTTATTGGGATTCCAACCATTGGTGGAGTCAGCTAGATTATTGGAGATGGACTTGACAAGATCCCATCAAATGCCTGTGGCCAAGAAAGTTAGAACTCCAAGGGTTAGAAAGTCTGAGCCCCACAAGAGGAAAAGAATCGAGAAGCGTACTTGTTATACTTGTGGCCAGGTAGGACATATTGCTCAAGACTGTTGGGATGGTGTTCAACAGCCATAGAAGAGCTACAAGTGCTATTCGTGCGGTCAAACAGGACATAAAGCCCAAGATTGTCGCGTAGGCTCTTAGCGGGCAATGAATGTGAAGGACATGTCGACTTGATGATGTACATAAATAAATGGGCTACTCCTGTAATGTGGACTATGCATGTGTTGTGTGTACAGTAACCAGTTTGGAATGACAGTTTTACTGTTGTGTTTGTGCTATATGATTACAATACATGTCTGTGGGGGATTAACGTGTTTGCCTGGTTAACTCATTGATGTGTTCTTCTATGGGGATACTTTCGCTCATTAATATGAGAAGCGGGCGACATCTGGTTGAGCAGAAGATAGGAGCGTCTTATGGGGAGACGTGAAAAGCAGTGGTGGAGTCCGCCGCATCCCAGACGCACTCCTGCGTGTTACCAGTGCGCGATAATTGTATTGATTGCATTTTGATTGCATACTGTATATGTAACTTGGGTTTGTTATGTGCACCACATGCTTTGCAATAATTGAAAACACGCTGATGCGAGCACTGTTTGATACAGATGCTTTGTCTTCATGTCTATCTAAAGATTTCCCAGTGTGGTTTGGGTAGACAAAGAGCGTCAGGGTGGTGTTGCCGACTGTTGTCTGATGCTTGCTGGTGAGGTTTGCGATGTGGCAGTATAATGAGGAAGTTGGGACTCTGTTTGATTGCATCTGTATGGCCGTGCAGATATGTGTCCAAAGAATCTCCCTGGGCTACCACCCCAGCAAGAGATTGACTTCACGCCAGAGCTGGTGCCAGGTGCAAAACCCGTGGCCCGCTCAGCATATCGTGTTGCGCCAAAGGAGATGGCGGAGTTGAAAGTCCAACTGCAAGAATTGCTGGAGAAGGGTTATATACGCCCAAGCATGTCACCTTGGAGCGCCCCTGTGCTTTTTGTGAAAAAGAAAGATGAGAGCTTGAGGTTATGTATCGGTTATTGCGAACAGACTAAGCTCACATAGACGAATACATGTCCGAGTCCACGGATTGATGATGCGTTGTTCAATCAGCTTGTGGGATCGACTGTCTACTCCAAGTTGGACTTGAAATCTGGTTACTACTAGTTGAGAATCCGGGAAGGTGACATTCCCAAAAACATATTTGGAACATGTGATGGGCACTATCAGTTACAGTGGTGCCTTTTGGACTGTGTAATGAGCCCTCGATGTTTGTGGGCTTGATGCACCGTACGTTATGAGAGTACCTATATCTGTTCATGATATTGTTCATCAATGACATCCTAGTGTACTCCACGTTGAAGGTTGAGCATGAGAACCACTTGTAGTTAGTATTAAATACATTGAGGCAGATCAAGCTCTTTGCCAAGTTCTCGAATTACGAGTTTTGGCAATCGTCGGTAACGTTTTTAGGCCATGTGGTGAGTGGAGCGGACATAGTAATGGATCCTGCAATGATAAGGGCCATAGAGGAGTGGTCATTGTTGTCTTCAGTGGCCAAGGTCAGGAGCTTCCTTGGACTTGCGGGCTACTATCGAAGATTTGTTAAGAATTTCTCGCGGATCGCTTTGCCGTTAACCACGCTGACGAGAAAAGATCAGAAGTTCTTCTGGACACCAGAGTGCGCATGAGCTTTTGAAGAGCTGAAGGTTCGGTTGACCACGGCGCAGGTGTTATCTTTGCCATGTGGAATCGATGGATTTGTAATCTATAATGATGCCTCAGGGAGCGGCTTAGGCTCCGTTGTTCTACAGAATGGAAAAGTGATTGCTTATGGCTCACACCAGCTGAAGGTGCATGAGAGAAATTATCCTGTCTATGACTTAAAATTGGCGGCGGTAATTTTTTGCACTAAAGCTGTGGCGACACTATCTTTATGGAGTGAAGGTGGAGATCTATACAGATCACAAGAGCCTAAAGTACCTATTGGAACAGAAGGACTTAAACATTCGACAACGAAGGTGGTTGGCGTTCCTTGGGGACTACACTTTCGAGATTCACTATACTCCCAGGAAGGGAAAAATCGTCGCAGATGCATTGAGTCGGAGAGCTCCGGCAAGAGCGACTTGGTTGCCGAGGCATGATGAACGTCTCATCCAGGAGCTAGAAGCGTTAGAGATTTCTTGTGTTGACAATAATTCCACCGCCAATACATGTCTGAACTGGACGGAGGTGCAATGTGACCTTGCAGATCATAGTCGACGAGCAATGAGGTTAGATAAAGATCTCTTCTGTTATGTTAAAGAGGGGCCAGAGGGCAAATTATCCGGGAATGGCGGTCTTTTGCGGAAAGAGGGTCGTTTGTGCGTCCCGAATGTGGGTAAATTGCGGGAAGAACATATGTATGAAGCGCATTATACAAAATATTCCATTCATCCCGGGAGCGCGAAGATGTTCAATGATATGAAAAAGCTATTCTGGTGGCCAGGGCTAAAGGGAGATGTGGCTCTTTATGTGGCCAAATTCCAAACATGTGCGATGGTCAAGGCGGAATGCCAAAATTCAGGCTGTTATTTAAAGTAGCTGTCGATTCCAGAATAAAAGTTTGATGATATTTCCATGGATTTCGTGCACAGGTTGCCGAGATCTTAGCAAGGGAATGATTCCATCTGGGTGATTGTCGACCGATTAACCAAAGTAGCACATTTCCTTCCGAACAGGCGGGATGATTCGGCTGAAAGTTTGGCAAAACTATATGTTGACCAGATTGTGTGGCTTCACGGTGTTCCTCGAAGCATCATAAGTGATCGAGATGGACGGTTCACTTCAAATGATCGGAGGCTAGTTCATCAGCGGTTCGGCACGAAGTTGACATTCAGTATGGTATTTCATCCCCAGACGGATGGCCAAACTAAAAGGACAACCAGAATCATGGAGGACATGCTCAGGATGTGCGCCCTAGACTCCGAAAAGAGATGGGAAGATCATCTCTACATGGTGGAGTTTGCCTACAATAATAGCTATCAGCCGAGCATCGGTATGGCACCATATGAGGCTCTGTATGGACGGAAGTGTCGTACGCCTGTAGCTTGGGTAGAGGCAAGCGAAGCCAGAGTGCATAACAAAAATGAAGTCGATGAAGCGATTCAATGATTCATACTATTCGTGAACGGCTATTGATCGCTCAAGATTGACAAGACGGAACGTGGAGTTTGTGGTAGACGACTGGGTATACTTGAAAATCAAACCCTTCAAAGGCGTCTCCAGGATTCGATGGCTGGAAACGTTGAGTCCAAGATACCTTGGTCCATTATCAGTGGCTGAGCGAGTTGGGGAAGCTGTATATCAGATGGCTCTGTCGGCAGACTTCGGTGGCTTACACGATGTGTTTCCTATCTCCGTGCTGCAGAAAGCTTTTAAGGATCCATCCCAAGTGATCACGGATGATCAGGTGCTGGTGTAGTATGGGCTAACGACAAAAGTGAGGCCCATTCGGATCGAGGATCGAGCCGAGAAACAGTTGTGGAACAAGACGGTCAGGATGTTGAAAGTCCGGTGGGACAACTGCGGCCGTGAAGAGCTTACATGGGAGTGAGAGCAAACCATGTGAGCTGAATTTCATGAACTGTTTGTGTAAGAGTTACGCAGTGTGTATCGACTTATATTGTGGAATGTAAATCATTGTGTTTGAGTTCCTTACTTAGTGCAAATTTCAGGGACGAAATTTTTGTAAGGAGGGGAGGGCTGTAACACCCCAAAATCCAGAAGTAGAAAAAATATGAGTGACACGGCCTAGGACACGGGCATGTCCCATGACATGTCCTTCCTGGGTGAACGGTCGACGAACGCAACAGTTGAACTCGGGCAAGTCTGGTGCCGTGTATGGGCACATGGACTGATACACGGGCGTGTCATAAGGCCATGTGAGTCTCGGGTGATTTTTATTTTTTGCAGCCTGAGGAACACAACCATAGACACGACCGTGTTAGTAGGCGTGTCGGGGGACACGGCCCATGACATGGGCATGTCACATGGGCGTGTACTGGAGTTGATAAGTCGGTTGAGCACCGCTTAGGGAACATGGTGATGGACATGGGCGTGTCACAGGCCGTGTCAGGCAAAATTTATGATTTTTGGTCAAATCGTGGCCATCCATTCCTTCAGCCTGGATCCAAGGGCTGAGAGGCCTCCCTATCTTCTTAAGGCCGAGAATGAGCATGAAAAGCTCATTTGGCTGTTGGCTTCCTCTTTCTACATTGCTAGAGAGAAAAAGAGAGAGGAAGAAGGAGGAGGAGGAGAGGGTCTTATCACCGGTGGTGCTGCGGTTTGCCGACGAGAGATCCGAGGCCGGCGTTTTGGAGGAAAAGCTCTTGTGCGTCGTTCGTGACAGCTTGGAGCTCATGGCACCGAAGCGGTCTTCGAGGGTAACGAATTTTCTTCATAGACATGTGAAGGCTCACTTTTTGCATATGCACATGATTCCCCCACCAGCGGGTGGTCGGTTATGGGGATCATTGGGTTGATTCATGAAATCCCCAAGTGGTTAGCATATAGATCCGGAAGTGGAAGTACGAAATAAGGATGCTGTGTGAAGCCCATCTGGACAGGTTGGTCTGGATTGGTGATGTTGCATACGAACCGGAGAAGACTCTGTGATAAACATGTAGTTTAGGAGTCGACGAATTGGACCTGTGAAGAAAGTAGCAGGAAGTACTGGAGTGGTAGTCCAGGAAATATCTGTGTCATGCTTGTGCTATTGGGTCATACCTGTGAAGAAAATAGCAGGAAGTACCGGATTGGATGTCCGGGAAAGGCCTTTTGTGATGCTTGATGTTTAGGTGGTACCTGTGAAGAGAGTAACAGGAAGTACTGACATGATAAGCCAGGAAAGACCCCTGACATTTGTGATATGCATGGTGTGGTACCTGTAAAAGCAGGAAGTACTGGTATACCTAGGAATGACCCGCCGACGTGTATTCTTTGTGGTGTGGTACCTATTAAGGCAGGAAGTACTGTTGTGCCCAGGAAAGAACCGCCAATGTTGTGCTATAAATGGGTGCAAGAACATACCCAGGCTTTGATGCCAAATAGGATCGGTGAGACGAACCCGCGCCTTTTATTTAGCCGCGAGTACGTGATACTCGGTGATGTCAAAGGCGATTTGAGCAACGGGGGGTGGAGGATCTGACCTACGCTATGTCCGTCTGACGTGAGACCTGAAAGTGTGGTCTGTTGGAGCGCATAGTGAGAGTCTTAGGCCTTCGAGCCATGTCACAATGGGGTGCTACGAGCCATCCCAGTGCGTTAAGACTAGAACTCCGGCTGCATGCCATGGAGTAAATGCTCCAGTGATTTGCCGCTGGGTTGCGACCCTGATACGGTGGTGGGCAAATGGTTCGCCGTTACACTAAGAATGTGCCCTGAGTGCACGGATCGTTGGGCCACGTGGCTAACGGTTGTGATGGAATGTATGTGCGTAAGTGCACATTGACTGAGCTATATATATATACTTGTGAAATGCTATGCTTGCAGGGAAGAATACCGTTGCCCCGAGAGAAGGGGTAGGGTCGTTATAATTTGGTCAGCGGAATGCTGACTGTTGCCTCTTTTGCCACCCTTGGGTGGCCTGTCCCTATGCAGGTGTTAGAGAGCCAAGCGGGACGCTTAAGGGCTGAAGTCCCTGTTGTTGCTACTACTACCTCCGCTAGCCCTCGAAGGCTAAAGGAATGAAAGTGTGATGTTTTCTTTTGTGTGGCCGGCCTGCGCGCCATTGTTTATGGCCACTTGTATGAAAGCCCTATAAGGCCTTAAGGCCAACTCTTTATCTTGTATGTGTTGTAAGACATTCCTATGAATATATAAAATATGGGGTTTTATATGTCGGACATTCAGGTGTGTAGTTCAAGTGTACTGTATAGGCTTCCAATAGAATGCAATGGGTTAGGGTGCGCTGCGCTACTCTGGTGCCATACCGTGACTTCACCGCTCGTTTTATGGTATATGCTGTGGGGCCCAGGCCGGACCTTCTAGTATATATGATATGAATGGATGGGGTTGTTACATCTTCAACATCCTATTTTATTTCTTGTAGGACTCAGCTTTCATGAATATGAGTGTAGGGCACTTTGTGCCTGAGGTAGGCGACAAATTTGTCACTGAGGTAGGTGCCATGTTGGGGTACTGAGGTAGGATCCAACTGAAGATCTAAGCTATAGGGCTTAAGTGCTTGAGGTAGGAGAGTGTTGCTCTTTGAGTTTGGATCCAAGTGTGGATGTGAGGTAGGGTTGTCCTCCTAGCCTGAGTGTAGGGCATTGTGCCTGAGGTTGGTGACCGAAGAGTCACTGAGCTGTAGGTGACAAGATTGTCATTGATATTGTAGGCCTTGGAGGAGGCTGAGCTGTAGGTCACTGAAAGGGTACTGAGTTGTAGGAGTGCTGCAGCACTCTAAGAGTAGGGCTTTATTCCTGAAGCTGTAGGGCTGAAAAGCCCGAGTAGGACATAAAAATAAGGCTGCGGTAGGTGATGTGTGGATCACTGAGCTATAGGAGTACTGCAGAGCTCTGAGGTAGGAACCCTTGTTGTTCTGAGTTGGATTGTGAGAAGAATCTGTGTGTAAGGCTGAGGGCCTGAGGTGTATGCTTTGAGGAGCATAAGTGGAGGAGTTTGTGCCAAGTCTAACAAATAAGTTGGATAGGTGGAAGGGAAAGTGGATGTACCCAATTGGGGAACCACTATAAATCCTGGTGTTTGCTGTTTGTGTTTTTTTTTCATTGTGATTGCAGGATTTAAGGACAAGCTCTAGATAGAATAACTTGAAAATAGCAAAAGATCTATTAAAAGCTCAAAGACCTATTCACCCCCCTCTAAGTGATTGACAAACCTAAAGTTAAATAACTTTTAAGTGGTATCAGAGGGAGGTTACTCAAAAAGAATTTAACAATCTGAGTAAACCTCCAAGGTTAGTTAAAAGGGTTACACTTGTGGGTTCAAAAGAGAACTACAAGAAGTGGAACTTCAAGTCTGCAAAAAGGAGAACTTTAAGACTTGGAAAGAAAGGGTCAAGTAAATCATTGAAGCCTCTGATCCTAGGGTCCTTGCAATAGTTCAAGAAGGACCTTTCATCCTCATGAAGGTATTAACATCAGATGCAAGCATCTGGACTCCAAAGAGTTATGCAGAGATGTCTAAAGAAGAAAACAACTTTGTATCTATGGACAAGAGGGCACAACACATCATGGTGAGTGTTATAGATGACTCAACCCTCATGAGAGTGGTCCAATGCAACTCAGCCAAATAAATGTGGGATTCTCTCACTGGCTATATGGAAGGGATAGAGAATGTCAGTCTTTATGATAGTGGTTTAGAGTCTGAAGATGAGAAGAAGAAGAAAAAGCATCACCACCACCAGAAGGGCGGGAAGGAAGAAAAGTCCTTTGTGGCTAAGAAGGAGAGAAGCTGGACAAATTCTTCATCATCTGATTCTGAAGATAAAGAGGAAGAAGCCTATATAGGGCTGATATCTGTTGCTGTAGATCCATGAGAAGAGGAGGAATATCATGCTGCCAGGATAGGAATCAGGGCCCCTTTGTCACTCTCAAACAGTGACAATGAGGAAGATTAAGAAAACTATGGATTTCATGGGTTGATGGCAATGTCAGCAGAAGAAAGAAGTCAGGAAGAATCAAAATCAATCAAGGTACAATATCTCTCAAATTCGGCATCTTTCTCTGATTTTGAATCTAGTCCAGATACTGGTACATCTTCATCCTCTGATAAAGATTGCTATGACTCTGTGACTGATGTTAATCAATTGATTGACAAGTTTGGACTACAACTAATTTCTCTAAAGGAGAGCAGAATACTTGCCAAAAGTCAAGCCAAGAAAATAGAGGTCCTAAAGCCTTATAAAACTCTCTATAACAATAAATCTATTGAATTTTATAAGAAAAGTCATGAGGTGTCTGAGCTCAACAAAAAATTTGAGTGTCGGACCATGCTTCTAAAAGAAAAGAAGAAGCACATTAGATATTTAGAACAAAAGTTCATAGAGAAAATCTGGATTGTGATTAACCCTTCTCACTCACAGGGTTAGTTGCCAAAAGATGCAACTTGCCAAGTCCCTGAGAAGCTGGGTATTAACCACATTAATCATCATTTCAAATCTGATTTCCCTGATAAGAGGATAGTGTTTTAGAAGGCAAATACACCTTCTAAAACTGTCAAGTTTGCACCACTCTAGAAGGATCAATCAAATGTGTGCTCCACCAGTTGGGTAAAGGTACATGATCCAAGAAAGAGTGACACTATCCACTTTAGCCACAATGTTCAGGAGAAGATCTTTACATTTGGTTACAAGTATCCTCTGTCTAAGGAAATGAGAATGTCCACTAGATGGCAGGCTTTAAAAATACATTAGGCCCATTTTGGACAAGCTATATTTAGTTCATCAACAACTTCACTCAGGAAGAAGGGGGAAACATCATGCAATGCACATCCAGCAAAGTATGGTATTGCTCACATCTCTCATGGACAACAATTTTGTGATGTCCGGAAGAGAAGATACAACATTCATAAATGTTGGTTCTGTGGAAAAGTGGGTCACTTTGTCGTTGATTATTGGCATAACATGAATGTGACTATTGGACAGAAAGGTGCTCAGGCCAGGCAGAGAGTGGGGAAGATGTTTTATGATGCTAACAAGAACATAGCACCCAATTATCATTGGGTGCTTAAGGGTAAATGAATTCTGTTTTGCAGGATAGTCCAAGTACCTGTCAATTTAAGACTTGGTATTTGGACATTGGGGGTTCTAGGGAAATGACTGGGACAGGATAGTTGCTCTTGGAATATGCTCCAGAAAAAGCAACAAATTATGGTTGAGGTTGTCAAGTAAGTAATCCTCAAAAGCTAGAGGAAGTAAGCCTCAAGGTATGTCTCCCCATCTTATAAAGAGATGAAGTTTGAAATTTGTTAAGTTATGTTAGTTGTGCTCATGATGAATCTAATTGTTGGGTATTGTATCTACAATGCACCTGATTTGAAGAAGCCCCTGGACAAGCTAAGGTCAATAGACTATGTATTTGATAAAATCCTTCTAGTTGTGCTTGCAGTTTTTCCACGCTAAGTGCACACCAATGTCAGGGTGCAGTAGGTCAATATACACGGGTCTGCACGACGTAATCCCTCGTTGAGCAGATTAGTGTGTTGGCCTACGTGTACTCTCTCTATTGGAGTGCACTTATTTTCAAGCACAGGGCTGTAAATGTGCAGGAGCAGACAAGGAGCAAGGATGGGTCAAGGAGCATCTCATAGGTGGAAAGACGAAAATTCGTCTAAGTTAGAATCGACGAGAATCACCAAGTGATTCTCGCCGATTCGGCGAGAATCACTTGGGATTCTCGCCGATTCGTCGAGAATCAGCGGTTGATTCTCGCCGAACACGTTCCAGCAACTTCTAAGCAAGCACCTCTGAGTCTAAGTAAGAATCGACGAGAATCACTTAGTGATTCTCGCCGATTCGGCGAGAATCACTAGTGATTCTCATCGAATCGACGAGAATCACTGGTTGATTCTCGCCGTCTCGACCTGGCTTAAAGCAGTGCGTGCAACCAAGGCAAATTCGACGAGAATCATCTTTGATTCTCGCCGAATCGTCGAGAATCACCTTTGATTCTCGGCGACTCGGTGAGAATCACTTTCGATTCTCACCGATTTTGACTTGGCGTTTTTCTGGAAATTCCTGAACCGGATTCTGCCGCTGTTAAATTTCTGGACCGGGATTTGGGGATTCCTTTTGTGGGTCCCACAAACGGTCTTATTGGAGGTAGCTACAGTATTTATACTTGGGTATTTTGAACGGAAGCAAGACACAGAAAGAAGCCGAGCAAGCGGAAACCCTAATATCGCGATTTCTCTCCTCCGCCGCCGTCGCGCTCGGGCAAGTACGTCGCCGCCGCTGATCGTTCATCTTCCCGATCTCCGGCGACAGAAGCTTAGCAAAGCTTGCGTCTCACGTGTCTATCCAGAGATCTCTTGTCTCTCGATTTGTTGACCGGGAAAAACTCCCCCGTCCGAATCGATCGAGACGACCGATCCTAGAGTGACCGTTGGTAGACCTAGTTTGCTTCGCAAAGAAGTTTGGATCTCAAAGCACTGCAGCAGCGCACCTTCGTTGCCGCCGACTCCGAACCAAGCCGCCGCTCGGATTGCCGCCGCCGGTTCCGGGAGATCCTCTCCAAGAGAGACCAAGGTTGTAGACTCTTCATCGACTTCAAGAACACGTCGTCGAACAAGAGGAACACCGTAGTCTCCAAAAGAAGTTTATATCACGCATACATTCTATATTTAATTTTGTTGTAAAGGAACGTTTGTTCCGTATTGTAAGGGTTGGGTGCAACCCGTTTTGTGGGAGTGTTGACTCTCATTTGTGGAAGGGCTCCTTCCGTTAGTGAAGGGATTGGATTTCAATCCCGTTGGAGAAGTGACCGAGTCGTCCCTTGTTGGGGAGATAGGTCGAAGGGGGAAAGTGGATGTACCCAAGTCGGGGAACACTATAAATTTGCTGTGTATTCTGTGTGCTGTGCTTGTTGTTTTTATTGTGCAGGTACATCCGTAAATTCCGCAAAAGAACCACACGTCACCTATTCCCCCCCCCCCCCCATAGGTGCACATAGCTGACACTAGGTGGACTTTCAAGTGGTATCAGAGCGAGGTTGCTCATTAATAAGGTTAACACCTTGAGTTGAATCCTGCCCCTAGTGTCAAAAGAAGAAGACAGATATCTACTATGGACGGGCTCAAGTACTCCGGCAAGATCCCAGTGTGCAACAGACTCAACTTTCCGATCTGGAAGGAAAGAATCAGGTTTTACATGGAAGCGGTCGATCCTCGACTCTTCATGATTGTGGAGGAGGGACCTTATATCCCCACTAAGGCCTCCAACATCGATCCCACCAAGAAGGTGCCGAAGACACTTTCTGAAATGGACAAAGACGAGATGGTGTTGGTGGGACTGGACAAGAAGGCACGAAACATTCTGGTGAGCGCAGTTGATGATTCTATGATGTAAAACTTCAGCAACTGCAGGACAGCTCAGGAGATCTAGCAGTGCCTGATCATCCTAATGGAGGGCACGGATGAAGTGAGGGATGATCGGAGATCCCTCCTGAACCAAAAATATGAGGCCTTCAGGCAAGGGCCTAAGGAAGAGATCGGAGTCACATACGAGAACTTCCTGAAGATTGTCAACGCCCTCAAGGGCTACGGAAGAGTGTTCACCAATGGTGAACTGAATGACAAATTCCTTAGGTCCCTTACTAAGGAATGGGACACAAAGATCTGCGCCATCAGAGAATTTGGCAGACTTGCAGAAACTGATCCACAAATCCTGTTTGGGAAGCTGATGTCCTATGAACTTCAGCTGAACACCAGGAAGGCAGAGGAAGAAGCAGAGAAGGCTGCTGCAAAAGAAAATACTGTGGCCCTAAAAGCCAGTTACTCCAGAAAGGGCAAGGGTGCGATGTCATACCGTGCGAGGAGTAAGGAAGAGGAGGAGGACTCTGAACCATGCTCCTCCGGCTCAGAACTGTCGGAGGAGGATTTCTCCCTCATCACCCGAGAGTTCAAGAAGTTCCTCAAGATGAGGAATCAAAGAAAGAAAGACAGCTCCTCCTCCAGGCATCAGAAGAAAAATTATTCTTCTGACAGGTATGCATCTAAACCTAACAAACATCGTTCTTCTGATATTATTTGCTTTGGATGCAATAAGCCAGGTCACGTCGTGGCCGACTGCCATCAAAGTAAAAGAGAAAAAGGGAAAGGAGAGGAGCTCAAATCCTCCAGATATAAGAAGAAGGAGCGGAGCTACATCGCAAGAAGACCAAAGACACTAAGTGAGTCTGATTCCTCAGACTCCAGTGATGATGAGGAAGCCTACTTCGGGCTGGTGGGTCGCTCGGACTCAGAAGGAGAATGCCCCCCATTTACTGGGAAGGTAAAAGCTGACACCCCTCTCTCCGACTCCGACTCTGATCCTGAGTCTCAGGATGATGAACCTGAGGATGGCCCTTGAGCCCGTGAAGCTGAGCTCCTCGAGAAGTATGAGCTTCTGCTCAACACTTTCGATGAGTACCGAAAGAGACTGAAGGCTGAGAAGAAGGAAGTAAAATTCCTTAAGGGTGAATGTGTATCCCTAAGGGAAGAGGTCACTAGCTTGATTTCTCTCCGACAGGAACACCTTGATCTGACGTCCAAGCATTCAGAGTCTTTGAAGCTCCTTGATCTAAAGCAGGAGGAAGTCGACAAGTTGGAAGAACTACTTGCGGCAGAAAGGAAGATCGTCAAGAGCTTCTCCATGCCAAAAACAGTTCTTCCAGTCGTTGATACCTTCTCTGCTCAGGCCAAAGGACCTGGCTTGGGGCATATAGGGGTACCTGGTTCTTCATCTAGGAGAAACAAGAACCAGAGGAAAAATAAGGCCGCCAAGAAGGCCTCTGCTGATGAAAAGGGTAAGGCTCCTCTTAGTCCTGTTGCGTTCAGAAAACTTGGCTTTCCTTGCAACCAACACGACTTTGAGTCAACTTTTGGGCATCATTTCCGGCCCTCGGCTGCAAAGCCAAAGAGCCGGTATGACGATTGGAACTTTCCCCGGAACTTCGGTGAGAGTGCCTTCAAGGCACCTTATGAGGAAATCCACATAGGAAATTATGGTCCGTTCTCTAGCGGCCATAATGGAAAGCAGGCACCAAAAGCCAAGCCTGTTATACAGAAGGTGACAAAGTCATGCGACTGTTGTCACCATGAGGCCTCCACCTCCAGATCCAAGGCCCCAGCAGTACCCACCGTTCCCAGGGTAAGGCAGGAGCCTAGGAAGAGGTACAACAAATTTGACTGTTGGTGCTGTGGCAAAGTCGGTCACTTTGCCGTGGATTGTTGGTTTAATCTAAGGAACTACGAGACTCCCCGTGTTAGCAATGCGAGACCGACCACTCGTAGGGTTAACCAACCGAGGGGGAGTGTGCTAACCAGGAATCTAGGACCCAAGTTCGATTGGGTTCCTAAGGCAAATTAATTTTGTTTTGCAGGAATGTCCAAAGGCCACCAAAACGCCGATCTGGTATTTGGACAGTGGATGCTCCCGGCATATGACCGGGACAAGAAGCCTGCTGCGTGATTACACTCCAGTCAAGAATGGACCCAACATCATCTTTGGAGGGTCAGATCGAGGAGTCACCAGAGGTTATGGTATGATTTCCAACGGTATAATCTCTATCACCGACGTGGCTTATGTTGAAGGGTTAAACCATAACCTGATCAGTGTAAGTCAGTTATGTGATAAAGGTTATGACGTTAAGTTCTGCAAGGATAAATGTCTGATAATTTCACGTACCTCTTCTGAAACGGTATTATCAGGCATTAGGAGCAGAAATATCTTTTGTTTAGATTTTCTCAGTTTAGATTCATCTACCCCCGTATTCCTTGTGGCAACAGGCAGTGCATCTCTTTGTGAACAATGGCAGAAGAGATTGGCACATATTAATTTCAAGACAATTAGTATGCTATTTTCTAAGGACTTGGTAAGGGATGCTCCCAGTATCAAGTGCATCAAAGATAGCCCATGTCCTGCATGCCAGATGGGCAAACAGACTCGGGCTACCTTTAAGAGCATCGCTGACAAAGACTCTTCCCGATGTCTTTACCTTTTGCATATGGACTTGTTTGGTCCAATGCAAGTTCATAGCTTGGGAGGCAAGTCATATATGCTAGTGATAGTTGATGATCATTCTCGGTTTACATGGGTGTTCTTTTTGAAACGAAAGTCAGATACGCTTGACATCTTCACTAATTTTGTCAAGCAGGTTCAGAACGAATTTAACTGCTCCGTGGTCAAAATCAGAAGTGACCATGGAACAGAATTCGAATCTGGTGCAATGACAGAATTTTGTGAAGAACAAGGTATCTTTCATGAGTTTTCCTCCCCGCGCACTCCTCAGCAAAATGGAGTTGCGGAGAGAAGAAATAGAACTCTCATTGAAGCCTGCACGACAATGTTGAAAGATGCTTCTCTCCCGGAATACTTCTGGGCAGAGGGTGTCAATACGGCATGTCATGTACAAAACCGAGCATTGATCAACAAGCATCATCGTAAGATGCCCTACGAGCTACTGAAAGGCAGGAAACCAACCATGTCCTACTTAAGGATTTTTGGTTGCCAATGCTATGTACTGAATAATGGGAAGTACCCGCGTACTAAGTTCGGTGAAAAATGCTTCGAAGGCATATTCATGGGCTATAGTGCCCACAGTCGGGCATATAGGGTCTTCAATAAGAAAACCCTAGTGGTAGAAGAATCAATAAATGTTGTATTTGATGAAGGAAGTTTGCTTAACAGCAACTCTTCCAGTAGTATTCTTGAAGATGCAGGTGCACGACTGGAACAGCTGAGTCTGTATGAGACCGCTAAAGTTGACGCTCCTAAGTACGTCAAAGTCTCCACCTCCACGTCATCTGAAAGTGTTGAAGATCAAGATAGAACAAATCTCTTAGAGGAAAGAGAAGCCCAAGAAGTAGTTGAAGCTCCTGACGCCTGACTACTAGAGGTCCGGCACGTGAGGGATCATCCTAGAGATCAGATCATCGGGGATCCTCGTGTCGGGGTCAGAACTCGAAGAGGTACAATTAATGAGGTATTGCATCTTAGCTTCCTGTCACAGGTTGAGCCAAAGAAGTTCGATGAGGCGAACAAGGATGCGGCATGGATTCTGGCCATGCAAGAGGAACTACATCAATTCGAGCGGTGCAAGGTTTGGACTCTGGTTCCCAGACCATACAAGCAGAATGTGATTGGCACAAAGTGGATCTTCAGAAACAAGCTGGATGAACATGGTGTCATCGTAAAGAACAAGGCCAGGCTGGTGGCTCAAGGTTACAGACAGGAGGAAGGGATTGACTTTGACCAGACCTTCGCACCAGTAGCAAGGCTCGAGGCAATCAGGTTGTTCCTGGCGTATGCTTCACACAAAGGATTCACAGTCTATCAAATGGATGTGAAATCGGCATTCCTGAACGGAGACCTGAAAGAGGAAGTATACGTCGCTCAACCCCCAGGTTTTGTCGATCCTACTTATCCCAATCATGTTTATTTTCTTAATAAGGCCTTATATGGGTTGAAACAAGCTCCACGAGCTTGGTATGAGACTTTATCTAGTTTTCTTCTTGAGAACAAGTTCTCCAGAGGTAAAATAGATAAAACATTGTTTCTCAGGGAAGTCAAAGGCAAGATTTTGCTGGTGCAAATCTATGTCGATGACATAATATTCGGCTCAACGGATAACAATCTTTGCAAAAAGTTTTCTAAACTTATGCAAGGAAAGTTTGAAATGAGCAGTATGGGAGAGCTCAAGTATTTCTTAGGACTTCAGGTGAAACAGTCTGAGGATGGAATCTTCATCTCTCAGACGAAGTTCACAAATGAACTCCTTAAGAAATTCGGTATGGAGAGTGCAACCTATATGAGGACTCCAATGGGATCCACCATGTCTCTGGATAAGGATGAGAAAGGTAAACCTTTCAATGAAAACAAATACAGAAGCATCATTGGATCCCTGCTCTACCTTACTGCCAGTCGACCGGATATTATATTCTCCACATGTGTCTGTGCCCGATATCAGGTGAACACTAAGGAATCTCACTATGTCGCCGCAAAGCGAATTCTGAGATACCTTAAAGGTACTCCTAATCTTGGCTTGTGGTACCCGAGAAACAATGACGTCGAGCTAATAGGCTTTTCAGATGCTGATTTTGCAGGGAGCAGGGATGACAGGAAAAGCACCTCCGAGACGTGTCAATTCCTCGGCAGGAGGCTTATCTCATGGAACAGCAAGAAGCAGAACTGTGTGGCTACCTCCACAGCAGAATCTGAGTACATCTCAGCAGGCAGCTGTTGCGCGCAACTCCTTTGGATCAGAAATCAGTTGGCCGACTACAACCTTCAGTTCAAGGAAGTTCCAATGTACTGCGACTCCTCCAGTGCGATTGCCATTGCCAACAATCCTGTCTCGCACAGCAAAACGAAGCATATTGAAGTGCGCTACCACTTCATTCGGGAGCACGTGGAAAACAAGGACATCTCTCTCTGTTATGTCCCCACGGACAAGCAGATTGCTGATATATTCACAAAGCCCTTAGACGAGGCCAAGTTCACTCTTTTCAAGACTGAATTGGGGATGCTCAATTATGAAGCATGAAGACTTCAGAAGCTCCAGACTCGTACATGATCTGAGGGGGAGCAGAGAACTCCAGCGTGAGTACAGCTGCAAGAACTGAGGGGGAGCTAAGGGCCAAAGGTTACAGACCCCGATTTTCCGAAGCCGAAAAGGGGGAGATTACCCTCTCGGGGTCAAGGCTAAGGTGGCTCCAGCTTGCTCCCAAGCAATCGGTATTGGTAAGGGATGACTCCACTCGATGTTAAGTTTATGGCTTTCATTTGCTTTCATTTCCATTTATTCTATTCACCTTAGCTTGTAGGGTTTAGGCTTCTTCAAATAGGGGGAGATTGTTGGGTATTGTATCCACAATGCACCTGATTTGAAGAAGCCCCTGGACAAGCTAAGGTCAATAGACTATGTATTTGATAAAATCCTTCTAGTTGTGCTTGCAGTTTTTCCACGCTAAGTGCACACCAATGTCAGGGTGCAGTAGGTCAATATACACGGGTCTGCACGACGTAATCCCTCGTTGAGCAGATCAGTGTGTTGGCCTACGTGTACTCTCTCTATTGGAGTGCACTTATTTTCAAGCACATGGCTGTAAATGTGCAGGAGCAGACAAGGAGCAAGGATGGGTCAAGGAGCATCTCATAGGTGGAAAGACGAAAATTCGTCTAAGTTAGAATCGACGAGAATCACCAAGTGATTCTCGCCGATTCGGCGAGAATCACTTGGGATTCTCGCCGATTCGTCGAGAATCAGCCGTTGATTCTCGCCGAACACGTTCCAGCAACTTCTAAGCAAGCACCTCTGAGTCTAAGTAAGAATCGACGAGAATCACTTAGTGATTCTCGCCGATTCGGCGAGAATCACTAGTGATTCTCGTCGAATCGACGAGAATCACTGGTTGATTCTCGCCGTCTCGACCTGGCTTAAAGCAGTGCGTGCAACCAAGGCAAATTCGACGAGAATCATCTTTGATTCTTGCCGAATCGTCGAGAATCACCTTTGATTCTCGGCGACTCGGCGAGAATCACTTTCGATTCTCACCGATTTTGACTTGGCGTTTTTCTGGAAATTCCTGAACCGGATTCTGCCGCTGTTAAATTTCTGGACCGGGATTTGGGGATTCCTTTTGTGGGTCCCACAAACGGTCTTATTGGAGGTAGCTACAGTATTTATACTTGGGTATTTTGAACGGAAGCAAGACACAGAAAGAAGCCGAGCAAGCGGAAACCCTAATATCGCGATTTCTCTCCTCCGCCGCCGTCGCGCTCGGGCAAGTACGTCGCCGCCGCTGATCGTTCATCTTCCCGATCTCCGACGACAGAAGCTTAGCAAAGCTTGCGTCTCACGTGTCTATCCAGAGATCTCTCGTCTCTCGATTTGTTGACCGGGAAAAACTCCCCCGTCCGAATCGATCGAGACGACCGATCCTAGAGTGACCGTTGGTAGACCTAGTTTGCTTCACAAAGAAGTTTGGATCTCAAAGCACTGCAGCAGCGCACCTTCGTTGCCGCCGACTCCGAACCAAGCAGCCACTCGGATTGCCGCCGCCGGTTCCGGGAGATCCTCTCCAAGAGAGACCAAGGTTGTAGACTCTTCATCGACTTCAAGAACACGTCGTCGAACAAGAGGAACACCGTAGTCTCCAAAAGAAGTTTGTATCACGCATACATTCTATATTTAATTTTGTTGTAAAGGAACGTTTGTTCCGTATTGTAAGGGTTGGGTGCAACCCGTTTTGTGGGAGTGTTGACTCTCACGTGTGGAAGGGCTCCTTCCGTTAGTGAAGGGATTGGATTTCAATCCCGTTGGAGAAGTGACCGAGTCGTCCCTTGTTGGGGAGATAGGTCGAAGGGGGAAAGTGGATGTACCCAAGTCGGGGAACCACTATAAATTTGCTGTGTATTCTGTGTGCTGTGCTTGTTGTTTTTATTATGCAGGTACATCCGTAAATTCCGCAAAAGAACCACACGTCACCTATTCCCCCCCCCCCCCCCCCCCATAGGTGCACATAGCTGACACTAGGTGAACTTTCACTAATCTAGCACATTAAATACAAAAACAATGATTTAATTATGCACACTGTTAATTTTTGTAGGCTTTACTCAAAAATTCAAATAACTTATTAGCAAAGCTTTCGGGCAAAACAATACATAATTTGGGTGCCAATGGAACTGGGCTCATTGACATGTTAGGTCCCCTTCCATTTAACTTGACAAAATTTTTACTAAGTCAAGTAAACTGTACAACCAATTAGTAACGAAAACCACAAATTTAACATGTATGGAACAAGTAAAAGAATAGCTGAGGGATATAGTAAAAGCACAAAGTGCCCTATATCATAACATGAATCGTTGAGTAAGCCGTAAAGTCTAAAGTGCTTATTTTAATAGTCAAATGAAACATTTCATAAAATTAATTAAATCTTTTCATTACGTATATAAAGGCGACAAGAAACAAAAAGCCACATCACTCTCTAAAGCCTTAACCCTAGCTGTCGAGACCAAAACCGTCTCAGCATCTTGCCGCTCTATTACAATGGTGCCAAATGTCGTCAAGGAGCTCCAAGATGGATAAGAAATAGTGAGGGATGGATTCAATCATGCCTCTCCTGAGATCAAGGCCGTGTTAAGAATGATTTAGGTCGTATGTTTGGAATACACCCATTCCGAACCCTCCACCATTCTTTGAAATGAGGTCATGGAATTCTTCTCAAACATTAAGATGTCCCCATCTCAAAACTCTCTTAGGTCAAAGATTGAAGATATCAAAATTAAGGTAAACCCTAAGAGGTTAGGAAAGGCACTTCGTATCCCCTCCGTCAACCATAGCGAGGAAGATGAGCTCACGTCACGGACATAGACAGTGCTCTCACATGGTGTGGATACAATGAGGCCAAATCTGGGTCTCTTAAAAGGAAATTCTTCAATTAGTGGGGAAAACTGCTAGAAGATATTGTAGGGAAAACCCTCATCTGCAAACCTGGATCATATGACACCATCTCCAGGTTCATGTTTGAAGTCATGACCAGAATTATACCGAATAGAAAGACCTCATGGACTTCTCTCATATATTAGAGAAGAGTAGAATGTATATCCTCTCCAAATATGGGAAGAATTATTTCCTTATACCTAGTGAACACCTATCCTGACACTTTAAAACAGGAACATGGGGTGAAGATTCACTACCTAAACAATAATGGACATAAAAACTTTGTATAGATTCACTAGAGTCCTACCATCGAGTTAACCTTTAGGAATAAAGGAGTCCTCCAAGGGTACAAGGAAGAAACCTACTGAGGAAGAAACAACTTCTAGCCCTGAACCAGGGCATGGATCATCCTCTCCAGCTGAGGCTGGTTTGCAGGTTGACTTATCTCTTAGTCAATCCTCTACAAACATTCAACTCAAGGATGTTCTTGTGCATGTTTATAAAATCCATGCCATCTCAAGGTCAGGACAAGTGTCAAAGAATGCTGTTGAAGAAGAGGTTACTACAACAGATGAAGAAGACATGGGTTATACTGACGGTATTGCAGCAAGTGAAGACATCCCTGCTGCAGAATATAACAGGGAGCCTCCCGAGACTTTAGATACTTATTTTTAATTAGTCAAGCCTAGAGAAGGATGCCCAGCCTTAGGGGGATCATGATCAAATGGAGTTGACAGACTTGGCTCAAGTTGTCAATAGAATTAGTTGAGTCAACACCCTCGGTAGGTAAAACTCATTACCTCTTAATTAATAATGTTAAAATAGCTTTATCTAAGAAACGTTTCCTTCTATAGGTGTTCTAGTTTAGGGGGAGCCTTCTCAGATCTCTACCCAGAATGCTATAGCTCCTCCTATGAGCCATAGTTCATCTACCCACAAATCAAATAAGGAATTTCAGAATCAAATTAAAGCACTCATGGGCGCTCAGACCATAACCCTCAAGGAGTATGTTGATCAATTCGTTGCCAAACTGAGGGATGAACTATCAGCTAAAGTAAATGAAACTAAAAAAGAAATATCACACTTAAACAAGCAGGTCACCACCTGGTTTGACAAGGCCGGAACTACTCGACTCAAGCTGACCAACCTCATGGAATCTTTGGACACAAGCCAAAAACTCACTACAACTGACATAGCATATGTCAAGAATTATGTGAGTACAACTGATGAGGTGATCAAGGGTGCAGTAGACCATGTCAATCAGCATGTCACCAAGATTGCTCTCCACTCCATGGACCAGGCAATTCTCTTGAGGAATGAGCTGCTTACTGATAATGAGAGAATACTCCAATCTTTATCAAACAAAACTGAAGCCAACACCTCATTACTGCAGAAGACAATATCTGAAGAAGTTATAAAGGGGGAGAGCAACCATGCTAAGGCGGCATCACTCATTGAAGATCAAGCCTTCAATGTAATTCAAGGCACCACGGTGGCACTACACCTTCCCCTCCTGGATAGAAAGAGGCCAGAGGACCTAGACTTCCCAACACAAGCTAGAATTGCACATGATGCACAACTTGCTGTCAGAAGAAAGCTGGAAGGAACTCAAATGGCTAAAGAGTTCATGGCAAAGAGGAGAGCTGAGAACAGAGATCACCCAGACTATGAACACCTAAGTGAGGCCTCTGAGTCCATCATTATCAATGTCCAGGTAAGCCATGGACAAATCTTGAAGAACATTGATAGTGTATATACTTCTGAGGAATGGATAAAAAATCTGGAAAGACATTCCTTAAGGGAAAGAATATTCAAGGAGAATCTGGTAAGGAAGAGCAACTCCAAGAAAATTCCTCCCAAATATATTCCAAAGCCATTCCTCTACTTCAAGTGGCAGAAGAACAAAGTTGAAAACTTGAAGAAGTCTACTGCAACCAAGGATGCTGGTGCAAGTTCACCAAATAATAACTGATAAATGACTGCAAGACCTAAGCTTGTTTAAAAAAATATTGTCTGATCCATGTCTCGTAATGAATGTCAACAGTGTAAAAATTTCAAATTTTTATCAATGAAATTAATATGAGTTGACACTGACTATATTGATGTGATAAATGTATATTTGTGATAAATAAATATGTTGTTCCTTCATATAAATCCTGTAATCACATGTATACTGCTAGTGTTTGGCTAAGTTAATGATTAGGTTCATCTTGATCATAATGTTTACCTTATTAATGATTAATAAAGATTGTGTTGTTAATCATACCATCACACTAAAAATAATTGTTAATTAATACGTACCATTGATCTGTCAATCATAGTGTTAAGACATCCCATCTTGGGGGAGTTTTCCTATTCTGGGATGGTTAGTTGTCATGATAATATTTCATTGACCTATCATGACATTTCTTGTATTGATGCACCTTAGCATGGATATGTGTTCTGCCTTCTTCAAATAGTGGGAGATTGTTGGGATTTGTGCCCTATAATGTTTCTCAGGATTTGAAGAGGCATCACCAGTCATGCTAAGGAGCATAATGTATTTGATGTGCACTCTAATTCATGCATGCAGTCCATGATTGGACAGGTGGAGCAAAATGAGTTGGGCAGTAAACTCAAATTTCGTCGAACTCAGCTCAGAATTCATCGAACTCATCTCACTAACCGTCGAGCACAACTCAACATTCAGTGGGATACGCACAAGAGTTCATGTTTCAACTTTCGTCGAGCTCAGCTTACAAATAATCGAACTCAGCTTACTAGTCGTCGAGCTCAGGTCAACATTCTTTGGGATAAGCACAAGAGTTCAAGTTTCAAATTTCATCGAGCTCAGCTTGAAGTTCATCGAGCTCAACTTACAAATCGTCGAACTCAGCTCAATACTTGTTAAGCTAAAGCCAGAAAATTCTGTCTAAGGCAAAAGCGCTGAGGCCGCTGAGAAGAAGACGTTGACACCGCTGAGACAGCTGAGACAAAATTGGCTGGATTTCTATAAGTCCAGAAGTGTTGAGTGAAGCAGATTCACTCAACGCTTCTTATAAAGCAGAAAACGCTGAGAAAGTTAAGAGGTAAATGACTGAGACAAAACTAGCTGGATTTTTTCTAAGTTCAGAAGCGTTGAGTGAAGCAGGTTCACTCAATGCTTCTAATAAAGAAGGAAGCGCTGAGACTAAAGCTGCTAAGATAGTTAAGAGCAAAAACTGCTAAGATAGCTCATAAGAATACAGTGCTGAGACAAAGGCCTGTATCACCTGATGATGAAAAACCGCTGAGACAGTTTAGTGTAAAAACCGCTGAGATAGCTGATAAGAAGAAAGCGCTGAGACAAAGGCTTGTCTCAGCTACCGATAAGACCGCTAAGACAAAACTGCTGAGACAAGACCGCCGAGACAAAGCCAGGGAAATTTCTATGTCTAGAAGCGCTGAGAGCCAAGGATGATGGCATTGATGACCACTACTAACGTCATCAAAGTCAAAGTTACAGGAAGCTATTGCGGGAAAGATGCTGCAGCGCCAAAAGATGTTTTGTCCCTTTCTGATGGAGATGGCGCTCACCAATCCTTGGCGGGCCCACATTCTATTATGTTGTTGATTCAAATCAACACATATAAAAAGGAAAATGTAAAAGGGATTAGGGTTAATTAATACTCGGGGATCAAACACAGAAAATATTGAAAGAGAAAAAGAAAGAGGTGGCTGGACATCTTCTTCCCCATCAAGCTTGAAAACTAAAGTCCAGCTAAGATATCCTGAGGGCAGATAAAGATAATCGAAGCTCTTCAAAGTTCAGTAAGTTAGTTCTCATAAGAACAGTGTAGCTGATACATATCTTCAGCAAGCCAATAGTTGCTTACATGTGCAGCAGTAAAGTGTTAGCTGTAGAAAAAGGCTAATTCCTTCTACAACAAGTTGACTGGACTGATATCTGCTGAGTCCAGCAAGGTTAACTCAGAGAAACTTCTATGTGTCAGTTGTTCTATTTTCTTCAACATATGTTTTATTTCTTGTAGGATTCAAGTTTCCTGAATACGAGTGTAGGGCACTTTGCGCTTGAGATAGGGGACAAATTTATCAATGAGGTAGGTGTCCTGTTGAGGCACTCAGATAGGATACAAGTGAGGATCTGAGTTGTAGGGCTTAAGTGCCTGAGGTAGGAGAGTGTTGCTCTCTGAGGTAGGATCCAAGTGTGGATCTGAGGTAGGCCTGTCCTCCCAGCCTGAGTGTAGGACCTTGTGCCTGAGGTCGGTGACTGAAGAGTCACTAAGCTGTAGGTGACAAGATTGTCACTGAGATTGTAGGGCTTGGAGGAGGCTGAGCTATAGGTACCTAAAATGGTACTGAGTTGTAGGAGTGTTGCAGCACTCTGAGAGTAGGGCTGTGTTGCTGAAGCTACAGGGCTGAAGAGCCTGAGTGTAGGCCTTAGAAATAAGGCTGAGGTAGGTGATCGGTGGATTACTAAGCTGAGGGCCTGAGGTGTAAGCTCTGAGGAGCATAAGTGGAAGAGTTTGTGACGAGTCCAACAAATAAGTTGGATAGGTGGGAGGGAAAGCGGATGTACCCAATTAGGGAACCACTATAAATCCTGGTGTTTGCTGTGTGTAGGATTTAAGGACAAGCTCTAGATAGAACAACTTAAAAACAACAAAAGATCTTTTAAAAGCTCAAAGACCTATTCAGCCCTCCCCCACCCTCTAGGTGATTAGCTAACCTAAAGTTAAATAACTTTTATGAGCGAGAGAGAGAGAATGTCCATTCGTGAATCTTCCGGTGGCCGCCGAAGGTGCTCCGTTGCTCGAAATCTTGAACCAAACATAGATCCAAAAAGCTCTCAACGAGAGCTACACCATTGTGGTAAAATCTTCTCCATTTCTTGAGTTTTTCTCGTTAGTGTTTTTGGTCGTAACCTCTATTTCAGCCATTTTCAGATTTCGGTTTCCCCCGTCTTCCTTAGTCCCGATCTACGTCGTGGTGGGATTTGGAGGTCTTCTCCATCAAAACCAAGGCAATTGATGCTTTCTCCCCTCTTCCCTTCTTTCTCCTGATTTGCTGAAATTTCTAGCTTCTTTTTGTCATTATGACTAATTGCTTTAAGATCGCTTCCCCTTTTCTCAAGCTCATTTTACCTCTTCTTGCAGGATGCAGCTACGACCAACTGCCTAGGTTTCCAGATCGCCAACCCTAAGATGGAAAAGGAGGCTTTGCAGGCGCGGGTGCGGAAACAGGAAGCCATAGCTCTTCCACTGGCCTCCCGTAGTGGCTGCCAGCTCGCACATAGCACAGAATATGAGCTGGAGGAGATGATGCAACAGAATGCAGCCAAGGCCGCGAGATACATTCTCGAAGCACTACAGCGGGCGGGCCTCATCACGAGCGAAGGCACGGGCCTTTCGGCAAGCGAGGTGGTACTAGAACTATTCCTTCCGGTACCAAAGTCGGGCGACAAGTCCTACCAACCTCTCTAGGAGGGCTGGCCGCCCGAGGGCTCACTTTGCTGAATCCCTGCGCCACACTCTTTTTGCAATGTACTCTTATTTATGCAACGTAAATATGGTTTGTACCCTTATTGTAACTTTGAAATTGATATTATATGCCTTTTGGAACTGTTGCTTATAATGTCGCTTCTCTGAAATGTTTATCCCCTCATGTTATCTTTTTTGTACTCGCGGCCTGTTTCGATCTTCCTACTCGTGGCCCCTCGTGTTAACTTTGAAATGTTGATCCCTGACAATGTACGAGCCTTCCCAGTTGGGGTTAAGCTTCCCCACTACCGTTGATCTCCCTGTTGCATCTACCATCTTCAGGACCAAGTCCCCTTTCGTGAACTGCTTGACCCTGACGTGCTTGTCAAAGTACTTAGCCATTCTTCTTTTCACCTCTTCCTGTCGGATGGCGGAGAGATCACGCAGCTCCTCCACCATGTCCAGCGAGAGCTATAGATCCTTCTCGTTTTCAGCTTGCTATTCTTCTCTGCCTACCTCTGCCTCGACCACCCGAGGCGTTCAGACTTCAAACTCTATGGGAAGCACTACATCGCATCCATGGGAGAGCATGAAGGGGGTCTCCCCCGTGGCGGTGTTGGGAGTGGTTCTCAGGGCCAAGAGAACCGAAAGAGGTTCCTCCACCCAGCTACACTTCAATTTCTCGACCTTCTTGTTGAAGAGGTTCACGATGATCTCGTTTGCCACCTCCAACACCCGTTGCTCCTGAGATGGTGGACCAAGGAAAACCTGAGGTTAATCTCAAGCCGCCCACAGAAACTGATGAACTCGGTGCTCGAAAATTGATGCCCATTGTCCGTGACGATGCCTTGTGGCAACCCGTGCTGGCAAATGATCTCCCCCCAAACAAAGTTCCTGATTACCTGGAAGGTCACCTTGGCCAGCGCCTTGACTTCCAACCACTTAAAAAATAGTCTATCATGACATGCAATAACCACCTCTGCCCGCTGGCATGGGGGAAAGGCCCTTGCATATCCTTTCCCCAAATGGTGAAGGGCCAGGGGGCTGTGATACTACTGAGCCGCTGATCCGGTTGAAGTTAGAGGGGGAAAATAGCTGGCACTTGTGGTGTTTCCTGTTGAACTCCGCTGCATCCTGACTTAGGGTCAGCCAGAAGTACCCCTTCCAGACTATACTTCCCTCCAAAGTTCTGCTCCCCGAGTGGCTTCCACGCTCTCCTGAATCATCCTACTCCAAGATCCCCTGAACCTCCCTCTCGGCCACACAACATGCTAGCATCCCTGAGAGAGTCTTCCAATACAACTGCCCGTCGAGCATAAGATAATATGTCAACTTATGCTTGAACTTCTTCTTGTGCATCCCTTCTAGGAACTCCCCTGTGGATAGGAATGTTGCGAAAAGATCCATCCACGAGGGGTGCTTGTCCATCTCCATCAGCTACCCCTCCATGATGGATGGATGAAATAGGTCAGTGATTGTAATGCCCACCCAGGGACCATGGTTGGATAGATGATCAACCTGCTCATTCTCCCCCACTGCATGTTGGATTGAGAAGGTCTGGAATATGTTGATAATCCCCTTCACCTTTGCCAAGTACAACTGGAGAGTAGGTTCCCTTGTCTCAAACTCCCCATAAATTTGAGAAGCCACTACCATGGAGTTAGTGAGGACCTCCACATCATGCACCCCTAACTCCCTTGCTAGGCGCAATCCTGCTATAACGGCCTCATACCCGGCCTGGTTTTTGGTGAAGGGAAAGTGCACCACCACCGTTTGCTCGATCATCGTTTCCCGGGGGCTCTCCAAGAACACCCCACCCCCAAATAATGTATTCCTGACACGTCGTCTACCATAACCTTCCAGGGAATTGGGTGAGTGAGTTCTTCCTCTGCCACCTCAACCACATAGTCATCCAGAAAGTTGGTCATCGTCTGGGCCTTAATCGAGAGGCGCAAGATGAAAGAAATATTGAACTCACTTAGCTCCACCGACCATTTTGCCAACCTTCCTGAATGCTCTACCTCCTAGAAGATGTTGTAGAGGGGATGGTCAGTCACCACTCTAATGGAGTGTGCTTGGAATTAGGATTGGTGCCTCCGATCCGAGATGACCAGAGCAAAGGCCAGCTTCTCCAAGATGGGATAGCGGAGCTCTGCCTTCCTCAGGACCCGAATCATATAGTATATGGGTAGACGCCTCTTCCCCTCTTCCCGAACTAGGAGGGACCTCAAGGCCTCTACTCCGACCCCGAGATACAAAGACAGGACCTCCCCCTCATTTGGCCATTAGAACAGCGGGGCCTGAGTTAACTGCTTCTTCAAGGCCTGGAATGACTCCTCTCACTCTTTAGTCCATTCAAACTACGCCCCCACTCAAATATTTTAAGAAAGGGGAGCACTTCTCCCCAGCCCAGGAGAGAAACCTGCTTAGCCCTGCCAACTTTCCTGTCAGTCACTGGACCTCCTTAGCATTCCGAGGCAAACACAACTCCACGATTGTAACACCCCCCTATCCGTCGCATAGCATATAACAGTAGGTTTAGAACCCAGCCATATACCACAGATAGACCGGAAGGTTACTCAATGGAAACTGATGAACTGTAAATATGCGTATTTTTATGCACATTAATTTAGTCATTTTCATTTATTTTCGTCGTTTTTACTTATTTTTGTTCAATAAAATGTTCCTATTCTTGTAAATTTTCTCCTAACTTGTTTTATTTTATTTTGCAGAAAAATTCCAGAATCTGCCAAATTTTGGGAAGTACACGCCCGTGACACATGGGTCACGCCCGTGACCAAGCCGTGACCGTGCATTTCCCGTGAAATCGGAAAATTTCTGAAGAAAAGGCTTGACACGCCTGGCGACACGCCCGTGTCACCCGACACGGGGCGTGACCCAAGCCCGTGTCCTCTCCTCTCGACGAATTCCACTCCACGATCGTCGAGTGTCGACACCAACTGTCACGCCCATAGTCACGCCCGTGACATGGGGCGTGACCCAATTTCAGCTCAACGATTTCGACTCGACACTTTCCGCTCGACATTCGTCGAGTGTCGACCCGACTGTCACGCCCATAGTCACGCCCGTGACATGGGGCGTGACCTTTCCAGCTGGCCCGACAAGATGCTGCCGAGGACATTTGACGCAACCCGCGCCCGGTTCTACCTCCCCGACACGCCCTAGGTCACGCCCGTGACCTGGGGCGTGACTGCTGCGAACTCAGCCCGAAGTCAACTTTGCTGTCCAATCGCCAGCCGCCTTCATGAATAGTACTGTCACGCCCCAATGTCACGCCCGTGACCGAGGGCGTGTACTTAGAAATTTTTTCCTATAAATAGCCCAGTTCTGTAAGGTCCAAGGGTTCAGATTTTTGGGCCAAGTTAGTGTCTTTTTGTGGGCTAATCCGTGGATTCTAGTGCTATGTAAGGAGATTTCTCCCTTCTTATTTCATGTTTTGTTTTTGATTTACCTTTTAGCTTTGTAATAGCTTGAAAATTTTAATAAAAATGTTAGATTTTCTCTCTTTATTTGGCATGAAAAATTCATTTGGATGGCTCACCTCTTTCCCTTTTTATTCTTTGTTCTTCACTTGTTCTTCATTTATGAAAAGTGTGTGTGTGTGTATGAGTGTAATTTGCTTACTTTACATGTTTTTTTTATTTGTTTTCATGCTTAGGAATGTTATGTTTTCCTCTTTATATGCCTTTGATTTTTCAAAATAGGTTTTGTTAGAAACTCATGAAATGATGAATTAGGTTTTCCTTTTTTCTTGTCTTCTTCAACATCTTCACTCTTATGAGTATGTAAAAGAGTTAAAGTTTCCTTTGTTTTTTTTTACTTAGCTTCATTTTGGAATGAAAACCTTTTTCCTTCTTTCACTTTTATTTCAACCTTTTTTGCTCTTTTATGAAATCCTAGGAATGAAAATGTTGAAATTTTTATTTTTCAAAAACTTTGGTTTTTAATTTATTTTGAAAAACTTTTGTCTTCAAAAATTTTAATTTCTTCTTTTTATTTGTTTTTGGCAAAACCTATGCTTGAAATAGTTAAAGTTTTAATTTTTAGGTAACTTTGATTTTTCATGAAGTGTGTGTGAGTGTAGGTGTATAATTTTTATGCTTTGATTTAAATTGTGTAGAGTGTGTGAGTGTAGGTGTTAGCTTTTCATGCTTTCTTTTAATGCTTTCCTTTTAATGCTTTGATTCAAATTATGTAGAGTGTGTGAGTGTAGGCGTTAGCTTTATTGCTTTCTTGAATTTCATATGGGGTGTGTGTGTTCGTGTGCATTTATTTCCGCCTACTCGTTAAGAGTTAAATGGCGCATCGTTTTCATTTTCAGTCCTACTCGTTCGAGTAGGACTTGTAATTTTTCTTTCTTTATTTTTCCGCCTACTCACTTGAGTTTAAATGGTCGGACTTTATTTCAGTCCTACTCGTCTGAGTAGGACTTGCAATTTTACTTTCTTTATTTTTTTCCGCCTACTCACTTGAGTTAAATGGCCGGACTTTTTAGCCCTGTAATCGCATTTATTTTCTCCTACTCATTTGAGTAGGACTCGCTTTCATTTCAGTCCTACTCGTTTGAGTAGGACTTGCAATTTTCAGCCTTTATTTACCGCCCCCACTCGTTTGAGTGGGACTCGCAAATTTGAATATGCAATTTTCTTTTATGTGTAACTTAGTTTTTGTTTAATTTATAATTTGGAGTGTGCGTGAGTTCTCATTTAGTTAACTTTTTAGCTCTCTAAATATTGTTATTTTTCTTTTGTCTCTTTCTTATAATCGTTTAGCATTTAATTTCGAACTCGCGCCTCACTAAATTATAAGCCGTCCCCATACCGATGTGTGGCTAATCGCTATTAGCCTCGGCATCGAAGAGCATTGGGACATTTAAAATGATTTATAATAATTAAAGCTCTTCATTTTCATTTTAATTTAAGCACTTAGGGTTTACCCCGGGTTTACGACGCGTAGGACCACATAATCGATGTGTGGGCCCTATTTCCGTAGTCCATATGCTAGCTAGCCGAGAGGTCGTGCATATGGACCGATCACCCCTGGGTAAATAGAGTTGCGTGCGCCCCCTCGAGAGAGGACAAGCGTAATTCTACCGGATTGGGTCCCCCACCCAATAGCGGGGTTCTTAGCGTAAAGCGGGCGTTAAGAGGAATCCTTCGTCGGACTAACGTTCGGTCGAATAGTCTTAACGTTTAGGTGAGCGATATCCCTATAGCTAGGTGAGCTCACATTTGTGGAACCTCCACGGCCAAGTTGCCTTATTATTAATTTGAAAATTAAGTCTTTTTATTATTAAAAATTATTTTAGTCTTAATCCGATTCGATGCCGAGCGTTAACCCTTCATCGAATATTCTCTAAATCGTTTTTTCGCTCCTTTGCTTTTCCGCCTTTTTATTAAGTAAAAAAAAATCAACCTTACTTTCAGTAAAATAATAGTCCTCCCGGAGGAGTAAGAATAGTCAACGCGACCCCGAGAACAATACGACCTCGGTATTCCCCCGAATATCGAGTACTACTTGCGATAGGTGCACTTGCCTACCCGAGCAAGCCCGCGGCGATCGACTCACCGAACCAACCACAGTAAGAGTCTGTTCGCGGGCCCATCAAGTTTTTGGCGCCGTTGCCGGGGACTTCTCTTTTCGAGTTGCTATTTCGAATTCCGGAGTCTATTAATTTTACTTATTTTCTAAAAAACAACAAAAAAACTAAAAACTTTATTTTAAAAAAAAAAAAAAAACAAAAAAGGTTTATTTTTTGTTTTATTTTTGTTTGGGTGTATGACCCGAGGACAACCCTCAGAGTCTGAAGATTTAGACTTCGACCCTGAGATCGAACGCTCTCTTGCGCGTATCCGATCTCATCGCCGAAATCCTTCTTTAGATCCCGAGGAATCTATCGGAGAACCCACTGCTATAGTTATGGCCGCCCCTAACCTTCCCCCGGCGGCCGAGCGTACTATGTCTTATTACGCCCGGCCTAACCTGGATGATTCAGGGTCGAGTATTGTTCGCCCTGCGGTGGCCAATAATAATTTTGAAATAAAGTCAAGTGTCATTCAAATGGTCCAAAACGCCGTGCAGTTCGATGGACTGCCGGATGAGGACCCGAATGTCCACTTGTCCAATTTCTTGGAGATATGCGACACCTTCAAGATCAATGGCGTCACTGATGACGCCATTCGTTTGCGCTTATTTCCTTTTTCCCTTAAGTCCAAAGCCAAGGCGTGGTTGAATGCCCTCCCGCGAGGATGTATCACCACGTGGGCTGAGTTGACGGAACGGTTCCTAACGAAGTACTTTCCGCCCGCCAAAACTGCAAAGTTGCGGGCGGACATTTCTTCGTTTGTGCAGAACGATCCCGAGTCTCTATACGAGACTTGGGAACGATTTAAGGAATTCCTCCGCCGTTGCCCGCACCACGCGCTGCCAACGTGGTTGCAAGTTCAAATTTTCTATAATGGGCTGAATTTTCAGACGCGTCAAATGATTGATGCGGCTGCCGGGGGAACGCTTAACAACAAAACCCCCGAGGCCGCCCAGGCTTTATTCGAAGAGATGGCTATGAACGCCTATCAATGGAACGTCCCGCGGGGACGGCCAAAGCCGGCGGCTGGTCTTTTTGAAGTGGATGCCACTGCTCTCTTGACCCTTCAAGTTGAAAGGTTAACAAAGCAGGTGGCGGAGATGTCTGCTGCCTCCTCCACTCCGCCTTGTTTTATTCCCCCCAACGTCTGCGTAGCTGAAGAGTTCGTGGACTTCATGGGAAATTCGGGTCGTCCTCCCTTCAACCCCAACAACAACCCTTATAGTAATAACTATAATCCGGGTTGGAGGAATCACCCCAACTTCTCGTGGAGCAACCCGAATAATGCTCAGCGTCCCCCTATTTCTTATGCGCCCGGATTTCTTCCTCCCCCTCCTCTTCCGAAACCCTCCCCGATGGAGGAAAATTTTTCGAAGTATATTGCGTCCAACGAGTCAAATATCCGGAACATCACCGGATCGCTAAAAACACTCGAACAACAGGTTGGACAGCTGGCGAGGATGATGTCCGAGCGCGCGCTCGGGGCACTGCCGGGAAACACGGAGCCGAATCCGCGGGAGAACGCCAACGCTATAACCCTCCGTAGCGGAAAGGAGGTGGTCGATCCAAAACGGACCGACCCTCAGGTACATATTTCACCTCCGACCCCTCTTCCTCTTTCTTCGCTCACGCCACCTTTACCTATTATAAAAGAAAAAACTATTTTAAACAAGGCTCTCCCGTATCCGCATAAGTTAGAAAACGAGCGTAAGGACGCGCAATATGAAAAATTTATTTTATTATTAAAACAAATTCACATTAATGTTCCTTTTTGCGAGGCTATCTCGCAAATGCCCAAATATGCGAAATTTTTAAAAGAACTACTTTCTAATAAACGCAAATTAGAGGATATTTCGCATGTGTCTCTCAACGCTGTCTGCTCGGCGGCCCTTACTAATAAATTGCCCGCAAAACAAAACGACCCGGGACGGTTTTCCATCCCGTGCCTTTTTGGCGATATATTAGTAAAGTACGCCTTAGCTGATTTAGGGGCTAGCATTAATCTGATGCCGTTCTCGCTCTTTTCGCGTTTAGGTTTGGGTACTCCTAGTCCTACGAATATGCGCATCCAATTAGCGGATCGCTCGGTTAAGTTCCCTATCGGGGTAGTGGAGGACGTCCTTGTCCGAGTCGACAAGTTTACCTTCCCGGTAGACTTCGTCATCTTAGATATCGAGGAGGACGCCGAGGTACCAATAATACTCGGTCGCCCTTTTCTCGCCACCTCCCGCGCACTAATAGATGTTAGTAATGGTAGCCTTCTCCTCCGAGTAGGCGATGACCAAGTTACTTTCTCTATTAATCCCTCGATGGACAATTTGTCATCGAGCGACGATTTCTGCTATTCTTTAAATACTTTTTTCGGAGATCGTTCTTCTCCCATTTTCGAGTCCGTATTTTTAAATGACGATATTTATGCGCTCGAAAATTTTAACTGCGATGAGGATACGTCTATAGACTTGCCTTTCGAACCAATTGGTAAGAAAGACATAGGAATTAAAACCTCCCTAGAAGAACCGCCCATCCTAGACCTCAAACCCTTACCCGCCTCGCTCAAGTACGCCTTTTTGGGAAAAGGTGATACGCTCCCCGTTATCATTTCTTCGGACTTGAGTGATTCGGAGACTTCCGATTTATTGGAAGTTTTATTTAAACATCGCCACGCAATTGCGTGGCAAATCTCTGACCTAAAGGGGATTAGCCCCTCCTTTTGCACCCATAAGATTTTCCTAAACGATAATTGCCGCAAAACGATACAGCCGCAGCGTCGTCTTAACCCAAACATGAAAGACGTCGTTAAAGCCGAAATCATTAAGTTATTAGATGCGGGGATTATCTACCCTATTTCGGACAGTGCATGGGTTAGTCCCGTGCATGTCGTGCCCAAGAAGGGCGGTCTTACCGTAGTGGCGAATGAGCATAACGAGCTTGTCCCAACTCGTACTGTTACGGGTTGGCGAGTGTGCATCGACTATAGGAAACTTAACGACGCCACCCGCAAGGACCATTTCCCTCTGCCATTTCTAGACCAGATTCTAGAGCGTTTATCCGGTCATCCGTATTATTGTTTTCTTGATGGTTTATCGGGGTTTTTCCAAATCCCCATTTCCCCCGATGATCAAGAGAAAACAACTTTTACTTGCCCGTTCGGCACCTTCGCATATCGAAGAATGCCATTTGGACTCTGCAACGCGCCAGCTACATTCCAAAGATGTATGCTAGCGATCTTTGGCGAGCTAGTAGAAGACATTATGGAAGTCTTTATGGATGACTTCTCTGTTTTCGGACGCTCTTTTCCCGATTGCCTTAACAATTTAGATCGTGTCCTTCAACGGTGCGAGGACACAAGCCTTGTTTTAAATTGGGAAAAATGCAACTTTATGGTTCGAGGAGGTTTGGTCCTCGGCCATATGATTTCGTCTAAGGGGATAGAGGTGGATAAGGCCAAGATAGAAATTATAGAAAAACTTCCGCATCCAACAAACGTAAAATCTATTAGGAGTTTCTTAGGCCATGCGGGCTTTTATCGACGCTTTATTCAAGATTTTTCAAAAATAACAAAGCCGCTAACTCACCTCTTGGAAAAGGAATCACGCTTCATCTTTAGTAGCGAATGCGAGTCCGCATTTAATTTGATAAAACAAAAACTTATCTCTTCACCAATATTAGTGGCCCCTAATTGGTCCCTTCCGTTCGAAATAATGTGCGACGCTAGTGATATTGCCTTAGGTGCCGTTCTTGGCCAACGCGTAGAAAAACATTTTCATCCTATTTATTACGCTAGCAAGACGCTCACTTCCGCACAAATAAATTACACGACAACGGAAAAGGAACTCTTAGCCGTCGTTTTCGCTTTCGATAAGTTTCGCTCGTATATAACGCTATCTAAAGTTATCGTTTTTACCGATCACTCCGCGCTTAAATATTTATTAGCTAAAAATGATGCGAAGCCCCGCCTTCTTCGATGGATTCTCCTCCTACAAGAGTTTGATTTGGAGATCCGAGATAAGCGGGGAGCGGAAAATCTAGCGGCAGACCACCTCTCCCATTTAGAAAATCCGGGTGCGGAAGCGCTCGTCGAATCTGAAATAAATGACAGATTCCCCGAGGAACGCCTTCTTGCCATTAATAAATCTTCGTCATCTTCGCCTTGGTTCGCAGATTTTGCAAATTTCTTAGTAGCGCGGGTCCTTCCAAAAGAGTTTTCCAGTCATCAAAAGAAGAAATTCTTTTCTGACTTGAAAAATTTCTTTTGGGAGGACCCATTTCTTTTTCGTATCTGCGCGGACCAAGCGGTCCGAAGATGCGTTGCGGGTGTGGAGTGCTTGCAAATTCTTAAGCACTGCCACGAGGGTCCAGCCGGTGGGCATTATCAAGCCAACCGGACCGCTCGGAAGGTGCTAGAGGCGGGCTACTTTTGGCCCACTCTCTTCAAAGACGCGCATAATTTTGTGCGCGCATGCGATAGCTGTCAGCGGTCGGGTAACATCTCTCGTCGCGACGAGATGCCCCAAAACATGTTTTTAGAATGCGAAGTCTTCGATTTGTGGGGCATAGATTTTGTTGGCCCCCTACCTCCGTCTTTCAAAAATATGTATATTTTAGTGGCGGTCGACTACGTATCAAGGTGGGCGGAAGCGCAAGCTCTCCCCACCAACGATGCGCGAGTCGTCGTTACATTTCTTAAAAAATTATTTTCTCGCTTCGGCACGCCTCGCGCAATTGTTAGTGATAGGGGAACGCATTTCTGTAACGCTCTTATGGCTAAGACGTTAGCTAAATACGGAGTCACGCACAAGCTTGCCACCCCCTACCACCCGCAAACAAGTGGCCAAGTCGAGGTAGTAAATCGAGAGATTAAGCGAATTTTAGAAAAAACCGTTTCGCTAAATAGGAAAGATTGGTCCGTTAAACTCGACGATGCGTTGTGGGCGTATCGGACGGCATACAAAACCGCTATCGGATGTACGCCGTTCCGGTTAGTCTACGGCAAAGCGTGCCATTTACCCGTAGAATTAGAACATCGCGCACTTTGGGCTTTAAAACTCTTAAACCTCGACTCCAACTTAGCCGCTCAAAATAGAAAACTGCAACTAAACGAGCTCGATGAATGGCGTGCGAACGCTTACGAGAGCAATAAATTCTATAAGGAGCGCTCTAAGTTCTATCACGATCGAAAAATCAAGTCCCAAAAATTATTTTCTCCGGGCGATCTTGTCCTTCTTTACAATTCACGCCTTAGGCTTTTTCCAGGTAAATTAAAATCTAGATGGTCCGGTCCCTTCTTAGTTGAAGAAGTTTTTCCTTATGGAACCGTACTCATCTCCCACCCGGACAAAGGCTCTTTTAAAGTAAACGGTCATCGGTTAAAGTCTTACATCGCGGGCGACCCAGTGATCGGTTTTAGCGAAACCATAACTTTCCTCCACACTATAAACCCGCCAAAATAGTCAAGCTACACGACTATAAACAAAGCGCTCCTGGGAGGCACCCCTCGCTTATCTTTTTCGCTCTTTCCTTATTATCTTTGTTATTTTTTCTAATAAACGCAGGGTTTCTGATCGGCCTCACCCTCCGCGTATCAGGGAAGCTTCTACCCCCCTTCCCTTTCCTTTTTTTTTTTTGTACATATTGTCTTTCTTTTCTGTTCCGCATACTTACGATACAACATTGGGGACAATGTTGGACTTAAGTATGGGGGTATTTTCGTGCTTTATTTTCTGCACTTCATTTTTTTTCTGCATTTCAAAAAGAAAAATACAAAAAAATACATATAACAACAAAACAAAAACAAAAAAATTAAAAAAACATCTTAAAATAAAACAAAAAAAAAAAAAAAAAAAAATTTAATGAAAAAAAAAAAGATTATTCCAAAAAAATTTTTTTTTTGTTTTCTTCTCTTTCTTTTTTCCAAAAAACTCAAAAACAACAAAAAAATTTTATTTTCACTTTGTACATATTTTTTTTCGTACATACTCTTTTTTCTCTCCTTCTTGTACAAACTTTTTTTCCTCTCCCATATTTTTGTACATAAATGAAAATTCTCTTAAAAAAAAATACAAAAAAAAAAAGAAGATAATAGGTCAAAAAAGTTTCAAAAAAATCGAGAAAAACAAAAATACAAAAAAAAAAGATAATAAATGAAAAACACACAAAAAAAAAAAATGTTTACAAAAAAAAAAAACTATAAAAAAAAAAAAAATGTTTTGAAACAAATAAATCAAATATTCCATACTTAACTTTTCTGCTATCCAAAAATTCTGTTTTGAGTTTATTTATATGTGAATACTATTAATTCTCTGTTTACTACCCGTTTGTTAATTATCGATTGAAACATTTAAATAGCCGGGGTTAAGTTTTAAAGAATTCTTTATGCTTTGTAAAAAACTAGCGAACTCGTTTTAGGCACTACTTCTAATTTTTCATTAATAGGAGCACGTATATTATGTTAGGAAATAACGACTATAGAATTCAATTATACTTGTTTTTAGCTTTCTGAAACATTGGAACGCACAAATTATTAAGGTTGCTCTCAAAAATTTTTAGGATTACAATCTAGTTTTCCTTTCTCCCCTCACTTTTCATAACCTACTTGGCATGAAAAAATTTTTACCCTTAAAAGATCTTATGTCAATGGGAACAAGATTTCGTTCCGTAAACATAGGCACCCAATAATTTTAAAAAGATTATATAGGGAGTAAGAGGATAAAATTCATTACTCCCACAAATATACATTGGGTTAATTTTATTATTATGAAGTTGAAAAACAAAAATCATATTAGGAAAATAAGATTTCGTTTTCCTAATAATCCAAAAAAAAAAAAATGGAGGTTCGAGAAAAAATTACCTCACCTCAAATATCAAAACCCTCTTCATAAACCACACTACCCCCTTAGCCAATTACACGATTCTAGAATTAATTCAAAAATCTTTTTGAGAGCATAATTAGTAAATTGTATTATTTCCGATAGCACTCGTACAAGCTAGAATTCTTATAATTCCAAACTATTTTCGTTAACCTAACCATTACAAATGTTGCCTTCTATTTGATTACATCAAGAAGTCTTTTGGCCAAAACTTTTGCGCTATTTAAATCATCTACATAATTTTAGGACTTAACTCTTACACCCCGTATATTTATTTCGATTTCTCTTATAATTAATTAAGCGATAGCCAAAACTTAGAGTTTTTTTTATTCCCTATAGATTCACCTCAAACTTTTGCTCTGGAATAGCAAAAGCCTAAGTATGGGGGTATTTGATGAACTGTAAATATGCGTATTTTTATGCACATTAATTTAGTCATTTTCATTTATTTTCGTCGTTTTTACTTATTTTTGTTCAATAAAATGTTCCTATTCTTGTAAATTTTCTCCTAACTTGTTTTATTTTATTTTGCAGAAAAATTCCAGAATCTGCCAAATTTTGGGAAGTACACGCCCGTGACACATGGGTCACGCCCGTGACCAAGCCGTGACCGTGCATTTCCCGTGAAATCGGAAAATTTCTGAAGAAAAGGCTTGACACGCCTGGCGACACGCCCGTGTCACCCGACACGGGGCGTGACCCAAGCCCGTGTCCTCTCCTCTCGACGAATTCCACTCCACGATCGTCGAGTGTCGACACCAACTGTCACGCCCATAGTCACGCCCGTGACATGGGGCGTGACCCAATTTCAGCTCAACGATTTCGACTCGACACTTTCCGCTCGACATTCGTCGAGTGTCGACCCGACTGTCACGCCCATAGTCACGCCCGTGACATGGGGCGTGACCTTTCCAGCTGGCCCGACAAGATGCTGCCGAGGACATTTGACGCAACCCGCGCCCGGTTCTACCTCCCCGACACGCCCTAGGTCACGCCCGTGACCTGGGGCGTGACTGCTGCGAACTCAGCCCGAAGTCAACTTTGCTGTCCAATCGCCAGCCGCCTTCATGAATAGTACTGTCACGCCCCAATGTCACGCCCGTGACCGAGGGCGTGTACTTAGAAATTTTTTCCTATAAATAGCCCAGTTCTGTAAGGTCCAAGGGTTCAGATTTTTGGGCCAAGTTAGTGTCTTTTTGTGGGCTAATCCGTGGATTCTAGTGCTATGTAAGGAGATTTCTCCCTTCTTATTTCATGTTTTGTTTTTGATTTACCTTTTAGCTTTGTAATAGCTTGAAAATTTTAATAAAAATGTTAGATTTTCTCTCTTTATTTGGCATGAAAAATTCATTTGGATGGCTCACCTCTTTCCCTTTTTATTCTTTGTTCTTCACTTGTTCTTCATTTATGAAAAGTGTGTGTGTGTGTATGAGTGTAATTTGCTTACTTTACATGTTTTTTTTATTTGTTTTCATGCTTAGGAATGTTATGTTTTCCTCTTTATATGCCTTTGATTTTTCAAAATAGGTTTTGTTAGAAACTCATGAAATGATGAATTAGGTTTTCCTTTTTTCTTGTCTTCTTCAACATCTTCACTCTTATGAGTATGTAAAAGAGTTAAAGTTTCCTTTGTTTTTTTTTACTTAGCTTCATTTTGGAATGAAAACCTTTTTCCTTCTTTCACTTTTATTTCAACCTTTTTTGCTCTTTTATGAAATCCTAGGAATGAAAATGTTGAAATTTTTATTTTTCAAAAACTTTGGTTTTTAATTTATTTTGAAAAACTTTTGTCTTCAAAAATTTTAATTTCTTCTTTTTATTTGTTTTTGGCAAAACCTATGCTTGAAATAGTTAAAGTTTTAATTTTTAGGTAACTTTGATTTTTCATGAAGTGTGTGTGAGTGTAGGTGTATAATTTTTATGCTTTGATTTAAATTGTGTAGAGTGTGTGAGTGTAGGTGTTAGCTTTTCATGCTTTCTTTTAATGCTTTCCTTTTAATGCTTTGATTCAAATTATGTAGAGTGTGTGAGTGTAGGCGTTAGCTTTATTGCTTTCTTGAATTTCATATGGGGTGTGTGTGTTCGTGTGCATTTATTTCCGCCTACTCGTTAAGAGTTAAATGGCGCATCGTTTTCATTTTCAGTCCTACTCGTTCGAGTAGGACTTGTAATTTTTCTTTCTTTATTTTTCCGCCTACTCACTTGAGTTTAAATGGTCGGACTTTATTTCAGTCCTACTCGTCTGAGTAGGACTTGCAATTTTACTTTCTTTATTTTTTTCCGCCTACTCACTTGAGTTAAATGGCCGGACTTTTTAGCCCTGTAATCGCATTTATTTTCTCCTACTCATTTGAGTAGGACTCGCTTTCATTTCAGTCCTACTCGTTTGAGTAGGACTTGCAATTTTCAGCCTTTATTTACCGCCCCCACTCGTTTGAGTGGGACTCGCAAATTTGAATATGCAATTTTCTTTTATGTGTAACTTAGCTTTTGTTTAATTTATAATTTGGAGTGTGCGTGAGTTCTCATTTAGTTAACTTTTTAGCTCTCTAAATATTGTTATTTTTCTTTTGTCTCTTTCTTATAATCGTTTAGCATTTAATTTCGAACTCGCGCCTCACTAAATTATAAGCCGTCCCCATACCGATGTGTGGCTAATCGCTATTAGCCTCGGCATCGAAGAGCATTGGGACATTTAAAATGATTTATAATAATTAAAGCTCTTCATTTTCATTTTAATTTAAGCACTTAGGGTTTACCCCGGGTTTACGACGCGTAGGACCACATAATCGATGTGTGGGCCCTATTTCCGTAGTCCATATGCTAGCTAGCCGAGAGGCCGTGCATATGGACCGATCACCCCTGGGTAAATAGAGTTGCGTGCGCCCCCTCGAGAGAGGACAAGCGTAATTCTACCGGATTGGGTCCCCCACCCAATAGCGGGGTTCTTAGCGTAAAGCGGGCGTTAAGAGGAATCCTTCGTCGGACTAACGTTCGGTCGAATAGTCTTAACGTTTAGGTGAGCGATATCCCTATAGCTAGGTGAGCTCACATTTGTGGAACCTCCACGGCCAAGTTGCCTTATTATTAATTTGAAAATTAAGTCTTTTTATTATTAAAAATTATTTTAGTCTTAATCCGATTCGATGCCGAGCGTTAACCCTTCATCGAATATTCTCTAAATCGTTTTTTCGCTCCTTTGCTTTTCCGCCTTTTTATTAAGTAAAAAAAAAATCAACCTTACTTTCAGTAAAATAATAGTCCTCCCGGAGGAGTAAGAATAGTCAACGCGACCCCGAGAACAATACGACCTCGGTATTCCCCCGAATATCGAGTACTACTTGCGATAGGTGCACTTGCCTACCCGAGCAAGCCCGCGGCGATCGACTCACCGAACCAACCACAGTAAGAGTCTGTTCGCGGGCCCATCAGAAACCATCCAACTGAATCCAATGTCCTACACAGAGCACATTCTAGCGGAAGAAATTTAAAACTTGCAATAATTAGAACCCAGCCAACAACATGAATGTACACTACAACCCAACAGGAATGACGTATAATACAGGTACATGGCCTTAAGTACTTACAATAGTTTACTCAAATTACAGTGTTTTGTAAACCTCGGCATGCAGGCAAGTCACACATGAATAATACAAGTAAACATTCAAAATTAGGCCTTCAAGGGCTGGCTCAGCAACAAGTGCTTTTTGCCCGCTATTTACCACTTGGCTCTGCAGCACCTGAAAGCACAATCCACCGCGACGGTTGCAAACAAAAGCAATGGTCTGCTATGCTGACCAAATTATAACAACCCCGCCCCCAAACTCGGGGCAGCGATGCTCCTTCCCTGCACTTTATTAGAATAACCAAGCAGTATAGTGTAAAAACACTTCATCACAAGCATGGGCACGTATGGCCACACACCCCGTGCTCTCAGGTCACATTCTCGGTGAACACGGTCAAAGTCCGCCGACTCACCACCACCCACTGGGCGGCAATATCTCGTGAGCATTTGGTCTTTATGGCCACTACCTAAGACCCTCCATCTATGCCAATGGTGAGTACCACGTACCTTAGGTCTCTCTAACCGAACCACATAGAGCGGGTACAGTTCTGCCTAACCCGTTGCTCACACCGCAACATCAACTTAAGCTGTCTGCGCGAGTCAAGCTTCCCCGAGTCCCAATCCGATCACACACTTCACATAACCCAGTTATGTGCAAGTTGGCTCCCAGGCCACCAAGTTGGCAGAATCACGCATCTGCCCAGTTTTCCGGGTGCACCTTGGAGTTAGCCCCCAAGGCTCCCTGTTGTAATCTACCGTGTAGAAAACCCGAAAAACAAACTTCCGCACGCAGTCTTCTTCGGCCATTCATGCAATGCAACATCACCGATCCAAACCAACTTGTTCGGGCAGGCTTCACACATCATGCCTATGTACATCTCTCGATTACGGACTCTACATGCTAAATAATGGGGACTATTCATGTTTACCCGAAGGAACGCCTCAAACTCACCGCAAACTCGCGAGAGCGAGATTCCTATGCAAAGAAAAGAGGACTTCGCATGTCCTAGGATGAGAATCATTACCCTAGCATTCCTCTTTGGCACCATGGAAATCTGTGCAGATGAAAAGCACCGCAATATCCTCGCCTCCGTAGATCCAAAATCGGCTCGCGATTTGGGGCTCCAAAGCTCCGCCGGTGGCCGGATCTTCCTTCCTTCTTCTTCCTTGCTCGCCCCTCTCTCTAGAACTTTATAAAGAGAGTATTTGGATGAAATGAAGGATTCAAAGCCCTAGACCCGTGTATAACCCAGCAAGAGCAACCCCAAGCCGTTAGATCCCAAAATAAGGAAACGGACGGCCACGATTCAGAATTAAAATCCAAAACCTGGGCCGAACACGGCTTGTGACATGCCCATTCCCAAGGCCGTGTTCCCCATTCACCATCGAAACCGTCGCGTCCCGAAATGTACACGGGCTCTCGACATGCCCGTGTCCGACTTGACATGCCCGTGTCATACAGTACACGGTCGTGTAGCGTGCCGTGTTCCTCCATCAACACAGGATCAAAAATGTCACGCAAGGGACACGGGTACTCGACACGCCAGAGTCGAAACTGACACACCCGTGTTTACCCAAACATTCCCGTGTGCTAACACCGTGTGTCTCCCATGACACGGCCTAGCCTTCACCCCGAGAAGGACATGGCCTGGGACATGCCCGTGTCTCAGGCCGTGTTTGCTGCTCGACGATAGTCGACTCCCAATTCGTCGACCTCTCGGCCAGATCATCGACTCGAGCACGACACGCCCCTAGGACATGCTCGTGTCCCAGGCCGTGTGATCCCTACCAAGTTCCAAACTTGGCTCAAAACACCTCCCATCGATCTTTTGAGTATCGGGGCATTACAACTCTTTAACTCTTAAAAGAATTTCGTCCCGAAATTATAAAGGAAAGATAAAATAAAACTTAAACGGTACCTGAGTGGAATAACTTCGGGTACTCCTCAAGCATGGTCTGCTCTCGCTCCCAGGAGAGCTCCTCCCGACCGCAATTGTCCCAACAGACCTTGACCATTCTGATCTCTTTGTTGTGTAGCCGCTTGACTTCCGAGTCCTCAATGCGGACGAGCTTGACCTTCGATGTCAACCCATTATCGACCGACACTTGGTCGACCGCATTCAGTTACGAAGTCTCTTGCACCGCCTTCCGCAACACCCATATATGGAATACATCGTGTAGACCACTTAGCTCCACTGAAAGCCTCAATCAATAAGCTGCTTCGCCAATCCGCTCCAGCACCTTAAACGGTCCAAGGTACTTCGGGCTTAGCTTCTTCAAGCGATGCACCCGCGAGACACCATTGAACGGCTTGATCTTCAAGTACACCTAGTCGCCGACATCGAACTCCATGTTCCTATGCTTGGTGTTATAGTACTTTGCTTGGCGGTCCTGAGCGATTAGCAACCTCTCTCGAATCGTTTGAACCAACGATGTTGCATCTTCCACCTCTTAACGTTTGTACAACTTTGACTCACCCATTTCCAACCAAGACAACAACGTGCGACATCTTCTACAATAAAGGGACTCGAAGGGAACCATTTGTATGCTCGCCTGGTAGCTATTGATGTAAGTGAATTCCACCAAGTATAGGTGATCTTCCCACTGCTTCCTAAAGTCCCGGACGCACATGCGAAGCGTGTCTTCCATTGTCCTATTGACTCTCTCGGTCTGCCCATCCATCTGTGGATGAAAGGTTGTGCTGAAACTCAGCTTTGTTCCCAACATTTGCTGCACCAGCCTCCAATCATTGGACGTGAACCGCCCATCACGGTCACTCACGATGCTGCGGGGCACACCCTGAAGCCGCACAATATTATCCACGTATAACTTTGCCAATTTATCCACGGAGTCATCCTTCCTATGCGGAATGAAGTGCGACACTTTCGTAAAACGATCCACGAACACCCAGATGTCGTCGTTTCCCTTCTGCGACCTTGGAAAACCATGCACAAAGTCCATAGTAATGTCGTTGAACTTCCACTCTGGAATAGGCAAGGGCTTCAAGAATCCTCCCAGCTTTTGGCACTCCGCCTTCACTAAGGCACATGTTTGACACTTCGCCATGTACAGTGCCACAACCTTCTTAATTCCTGTCCACCAGAACAATTTCTTCACATCGTGGTACATCTTCGGGCTCCCCGAGTGAATTGAGTACTTGGTATGATGCGCCTCATACAACAATTCCACCCGCAAATTGCTCACATTTGGGACGCACAAACGACCGTCCTTCCATAACAATCCATCCTCAACAACAAATTGGGAATTTGACCCATCCAAAGCATCAACCATGATTTGTTCATGTGGCCATCCATATCCAAAACCTGTCGAATCCGATCAGCCAGGTCACACTGAACTTCTATCCAGTTCAATAGCGCTTCGACACTTGTTTTCTTGTCTACGGAAGAGATCTCCAATTCCTCCAACTCCCGAACCAACCACTCGTCATGGATCGAAAGCCAATTAGCTTCAGCTGGGGTGATGTAGTAGCCCCGAGACGACGCCTCTCGGTTGGCCTAGCCAGAGGTCCACATTCTGGCGACCACTGCCAGGCTGCAGCCCAAGCACCCCACCCATGACCACGTCTATTCTTGGTGTGGTGGGATGTTGGGGTGAGGTCTCTAACCCAACCCCCTTGATAAAGAGCTTCCCTAACAGCTCTCATCACCAACTGAGCTGCAGATCAGTTGGTGATGAGAGTTGTTAGGAAAGCTCTTTATCAAGGGGGCTGGGTTCGAGACCTCGCCCCAACATCCCACCGCGCTAAGAATAGGGGCAGTCATGGGTGGGGTGCTTGGGTTGCAGCCCGGCAGTGGTACCCAAAATGTGGTCCTCTGGCTAGACCAACCGAGAGGGGTCGGCTCGGGGCTACTACATCAAGAAGGTTGCACCTCAGTTGGTGATGAGAGTGTTTGGAAATCTCTTTATCAAGGGGGCTCGGTTTGAGACCTCGCCCCAACATCCCGCCGGGCTGAGAATAGGCGCGGTCAGGGGTGGGGTGCTTGGGCTGCAGCCCGGCAGTGGTCTCCAGAACGTAGTCCTCTGGCTAGGCCAACCGAGAGGGGTCGGCTCAGGGCTACTGCATCAAAAAAGTGCACTTTTTTTGATGCAGTAGCCAGCTCAGTTGGTGATGAGAGCTGTTAGGAAAGCTCTTTATCAAGGGGGCTGCGTTCGAGACCTCGCCCCAACATCCCGCCGCGCTGAGAATAAGTGCGGTCATGGGTGGGTTGCTTGGGCTGCAGCCCGGCAATGGTCGCCAGAACGTGATCCTCTGGCTAGGCCAACCGAGAGGGGTCGGCTTGGGGCTACTGCATCATGGGGCCCTGCGACTCAATGCATCCGCAACTACATTGCCTTTCCCAGGCACATAATGAATTTTGAACGTGTAGTCCCCCAGGAACTCCATCCATTTCCGATGTCGCATGTTTCGATTTTTCTGATCCAACAAGTATTTCAGGCTCTTGAGTTTAGTATAGATATCGACCTTCACCCCGTACAAGTAGTGCCTCCACAGCTTCAAGGCAAAAATCACGGCCGCCAACTCCAAGTCATGGATCAGATAATTCCTCTCATACACTTTCAGCTGTCACGAGCCATACGCTATCACACTTCCATGCTACAGTAGGACACAACCCAATCCACTGCCTGAAGCATCACTATAAATCTCAAAACCTTCGGTCCTACTCAGCGAACTCAGCACAGGAGCCGTGGTCAACCGAATCTTCAGCTCCTCAAAAGCTCGCGCGCACTCCGACGTCCAAACAAACTTCTGCGCCTTCCTCGTCAGAGTCGTGAGGTGTAATGCTATCCACGAGAAGTTCTCCATGAAGCACCTGTAATAGCTGGAAAGCACCAGAAAACTCATGACTTCCAGTACCGTAGACAGCATAGGCCACTCTCATATCGCATCAATATTCGCCGGATCCACCGCAATTCCCTCTCCACTGACTATGTGACCAAGGAACGCTACTGAAGATAACCAAAACTCGCGTTTGGAGAACATGGCGTACAATTGATTCCTCCTCAGCGCCTCCAACACCAAATGTAGATGCTTAAAGTGATCGTCCTCACTCTACGAGTACACCAATATGACATCGATGAAGATGATCATAAAGTCGTCTAGGTACTCCCTGAAAGTTCTGTTGATCAGATCCATGAACAGTGACGGCGCATTTGTCAGCCCAAACGGCATGACCATAACTCGTAATGCCCGTATCTCGTACTAAAAGCTGTCTTGGGGATATCGCTCTCCCTTATCCTCAGCTGATAATACCCGAACTTAAAGTCCAATTTTGAGTACACCGTCAACCCGACTAACTGATCGAATAGATCATCAATCCTCGGGATCGGGTACTTGTTCTTCTCTGTTAGCTTGTTCAGTTCTCAGTAATCAATACAAAGTCTCAAGCTTCCATCATTCTTCTTAACAAAAAGGAACAGTGCGCTCCAAGGCGATGAACTTGGACACACATAACCCTGCTCCAACAACACTTGAAGTTGAACCTTCAGCTCTGTTATTTCCTGAGGCGTTAGCCGATACGGAGAACGTGACACAGGTTTCACACCTGGTACTAGCTCGATGGTGAAATCAATCTCCCGTTGTGGTGGGGCTCTAGGAAGATCGCCAGGGAACACATCAGGGTACTCAAATACCACTGAAATACTGTCCAATGTAGGCTTAGGCTTTGTAACCTCCACTAGCGTGAAGAATAGCTCTGCTCTTGCACGAACCGCCTTCATCTCCTAAAGAGCAGACATCAAAGTCTTGCTCGACCCTTTCAAGCCCGTAAAAGTCATCTCACGACCTGATCCCAACTTAACCTCCTTGTGACTGCAATCAATATAAGCTTACTGCTATGAGAGCCAGTCCATGCCAAATATAACATCGGACTCAACCAGCGGTAGTAACAATGCTTGCAAATCTAACACTTGACTCCCAATACGAATCTTAATGCCATAGATTCTATCCGCCCGCATCGAACACCCATTCGGCAACAACACATTCAGTTTGTCCTTCGCCATCGAAGAAGGTATTCTGATGAACGATATGAATCCTTCCAAAAAAAGGAGTGTGAAGCTCCCGTATCAAAGAGTGCTCTCGCCGAATTCTCACAAATCAAAACAAAGCCTATACAGGCAGTGGTAAGGTAACACATGCATAATAAGTATTTAGAAATTAACTTGCTATAAATTTAAACCGTACTTGTCACCACATCTGCTTGCATAATGGCCTCCTGCTGGCCAAGATTGTAGACTCTAGGCTGAGCCGGAGCATAATGGGATGCGGTTGACTCCACCGTCTTGCCCTTTTCCTCATATATTGCTCCCAGCTTGCTCTCGGACTTGGGATGTCCGCTACAGCAGTCCCGGGCAGTGTGTCCTGGCTTCCCATAATTGTAGCATGCGCCTGGGGTTCGACTTGTAGTTGCCCCCGAAGTACCGAAAGAAGGGGCTGGACCCGAAGTCCTAGCGTTCTTATTAAACTTGTGATACCCAGACTTCGCATTAGCCGACACTTTGAACTCTGTCCTCCTATCACCAGAGGTTTTCTTCACTTGCACATTCTTCAAATCCTTTTCCAACGACCGAGCTGTATTGACCAGGGTCAAGAAGCCCTGCGTCATAGGCCCCGAGAGTAGTAGCCTTAAGTCATCTCTCAAACCTTCATAGAATCGGTTTGTCTTACGCTCCTCGTCCATGAATGTGGAGCTAGCGTACCGACCCAACAGAGTAAATTCGTGGAGATACTCAACCACGCTACTCTCTCCTTGTGTCAGCTTCTGGAACTCATTCTCCAATGTTATCCTCTGAGTCGAGGGAAGATACCTTGCCAAGAACAGTCTCGAAAACTCCTCCATCGAGACGTCCGTAAGTTTCCTTCCCCTCAAGTGATGTAGCTCCAAACCATCCCACCACAGCCTAGCATCTCCGTCCAACAGGAATGTAGCTATAGTTGTCATCTGGCACTCTTCCGATTCAGTAGCTATCAGTACTCTCTTCACTCGGGAGAGCCAATCATCTGCTTGGGATGGGGTTCCCGTCCCCGAGAACACCGATGGATTGAATCCAATAACATGTTTGAGCCGCCTTTCGGTTGCTCTCCTACGCAAAAAGTCTCCACAACCACCTACTCCAACCTTCTCGGTTCATCCGTTTGAAGCGGTACCTGCTCCAACATAGGAGCGGGCTGTTGTATTTACCTTGTAGGCTGCGCGTTGATCATAGCAAACACCGCTTCGACCACCAATTGTATGGTTTCTGCCGAGGGAGGTGTTGCGGCCGCATCATTCGGTGTGCTACTAGCCTCAGAAACCGGGCATTCTGACGGTCTTGCACCACTTTTGGTCACCTATAGTTGTACAAAACACCGTTAAGCGACCAAACAAAATTGCAAAAAGTAATTATAGGAACACGCAGGTTCGTCGAACACGTGTATTTTCATTCCTAAGTGGACATTCATGGGTTCTTTTATGTTATAACGATGACGCACACACATGTGCTCACCAACCCTTAAAAGAATTTGCCCATGAATTCATGTAAGTTGACCGAAACCAGTAGTCTGATACCAAATTGTAACACCCCATATACGTCGCATAGCATATAGCAGTAGGTCTGGCCGGGGCTCGACGCCATATACCACAGATAGACCAAAAGGTTACTCAATGGAAACCAACCAATCGAATCCAACGTCCTACATAGAGTACATTGACCGAAACCAGTAGTCTGATACCAAATTGTAACACCCCATATCCATCGCATAGCATATAGCAGTAGGTCTGGCTGGGGCCCGACGCCATATACCACAGATAGACCAGAAGGTTACTCAATGGAAACCAACCAATTGAATCCAACATCCTACATAGAGTACATTCTAGCGGAAGCAAATTAAAAGTTGTAATAATTAGAACCCAGCCAACAACATGAATGTCGCACATGAATAATACAAGTAAACATTCAAAATTAGGCCTTCGAGGGCCGACTCAACAATAACGGCTTTCTGCCCGTTATTTACTACTTGACTCCGCAGCACCTACAAGCACAATCCACCGCGACGGTGGCAAACAAAAGCAACGGTCAGCTATGTTGACCAAATTATAATGACCCCGTCCCCAAACTCGGGGCGGCGATACTCCTTCCCTGCACTTTATTAGCATAAACAAGCAGTATAGTGTAAAAACACTTCATCACAGGCGTGGGCATGCACAGCCACACACCCAGTGCTCTCATGTCACATTCTCGGTGAACACGGTCAAAGTCCGCTGACTCACCACCACCCCCTGGGCGGCAATATCTCGTGAACATTTGGTCTTTCTAGCCACTGCTTAAGATCCTCCATCTATGCCAACGGCGAGTACCATATACCTTAGGTTTCTCTAACCGAACCACATAGAGCGGGTACGGTTACGCCTAACCCGTTGCTTACACTGCAACTTCAACTTAAGCCATCTGTGCGGGTAAAGCATCCCCGAGTCCCAATCCGATCACACACTTCACATAACCCAGATATGTGCAAGTTGGCTTCCAGGCCACCAAGTTGGCAGAAACACGCATCTGCCCAGTTTTCCAGGTGCACCTTGGACTTAGCCCCCAAAGCTCCCTGTTACAATTTACCGCGTAGAAAACCCGAAAAATAAACATCCGCAGGGAGTGTTCTCCGGCCATTCATGCAATGCAACATCACCGATCAAGACCAACTTGTCCGTGTAGGCTTCACACATCATGCATATATCCGTCTCTCGACTACGGACAATACATTCTAAACAACGAGGACTATTCATGTCTACCTGAAGGAACGCCTCAAACTCACCGCAAACTCGCGAGAGCTGGATTCCTATGCAAAGAAAAGAGTACTTCACATGTCCTAGGATGATAATCATTACCCTAGCATTCCTCTTTGGCGCCATGAAAATCTATGCGGATGAAAAGCACCACAATGTCCTCGGCTCCGTAGATCTGAAGTCGGCTCGCTATTTGGGGCTACAAAGCTCCGCCGGTGGCCGGATCTTCCTTCCTTCTTCCTCCTTGATCTCCCCTCTCTTTAGAACTTTAGAAAGAGAGTATTTGGATGAAATGAAGGATTCAAAACCCTATACCCGGGTATAACCCATCAAGAGCAACCCCAAGCAGTTAGATCCCAAAATAAGGAAACAGATGGCCACGATTCGGACTTAAAATCCAAAACCTGGGCTGAACATGGCTTGTGACATGCCCATGTCCAAGCCCATGTTACCCATTCGCCGTCGAAACCGTCGTATCCCGAAAGGTACATGGGCTCTCGACATGTCCGTGTCCGACTTGACACGCCCGTGTCATACAATACACAGCCGTGTAGCGTTCCGTGTTCCTCCTTCGACACAGGATAAAAAACATCTCGTAAGGGACACGGGTACTCGACATGCCCGTGTCAAAACTGGTATGCCCGTGTCTACTAGAACATGCCTGTGTGCTAACACCGTATGTCTCCCATGACATGGACCAACCTTCACCCCGAGAAGGACACGGCCCGGGACACGCCCATGTAGTAGGCTGTGTTCGTTGCTCGACGATCGTCGACTCCAAATTCGTCAACCTCTCGGCCAGATCGTCGACCTGAGCACGATACACCCATGTGACACGCCCGTGTACTAGGCCGTGTGATCCCTACCAAGTTCCAAACTTGGCGCAAAAAGCCTCCTATCGCTCTTTTGCGTTTCGGGGTGTTACAACGATCACTCTGAATTTGTCAGGATTTGGCTCCACCCCCATCGGGGTGAGAATATGGCCCAAGAACTTTCCACTGCTTGCCCCAAAAACACATTTCAAGGGGTTCATCTTCATCTTGTATTTGTGCAAGGTACTGAAGGTCTCCTCTAGGCCCGGTGGTGGGAGTCCACCCCTCAGCTCTTGATCATCAGGTCATCCACATACAACACGAGATTCCTCCCCTTTCTGCTCCTGGAAGGCCCGATCCATCATCTTTTGTATGTTGCGCCTACATTTGTCAGCCCAAAAGGCTCATCTTGTAGCAGTAGCACCCGTCCCCTGTGATGAAGGAGATATCTTTTACATCAGGGGTGGGGGGGGTGGGGGTGGTGCATCCTGATCTAATGATAACCTAAAAAAGCATCTAAGAAACTCATTATAGGAAAACCAATGGATAAGTCAACCTGCGCGTCGATTGGAGGCAAGGGGTAACAATCTTTAGGGCATGATTTATTAAGAAAAGAAATATCAAAAAACATTCTCGACCGACCGTCTCCTTTTTTACCATGACTACATTGGAGACCCAGCCAGGGTATTGAATTTTGGATACAAAGCCAGCCTTTAAAAGCCTAGCCACCTCCTCCCTGACGGGCTCAGCCAGCTTGTCCGCGATGGACCTCTTCTTCTGCTTGATGGGGAGAGCTCTGGAATGCAAGTTGAGGCGGTGGCAGGCAACGTCCACATCGATCCCTGGCATCTCCTCTGCACTCCAAACGAAGATGTCCACATTCTTTTGGATTCATGCCAGCATCCTCTCCTGCTCCACCGGGGTAAGAACCCCACTAACGCGCACCTTCTCCACCCTACATGTAATTCTGAAGATTCAGAAGGGTTTTAGATGTTCAAATTTATCCCAGTTTGTTAAGTGTTGATGACTTTTTTATGTGCACATCTGGGATGTATTTCGATTATGATTGTTGTAACTATTTCGTGAATGTGCACATTGGTTAATTGTTAACCATGATTAAGTTTTAATCAATTATCTTAAAATCTCTTATCCAATATTAAGTATTTGGATGCCTTTTAATAATGCAATCTTCCAACCTTGATCATCGAAGTGTGTGCTTGACAAAGCAAGGTGCATTAATCTATCTTGGTAAGGGTGCGAGCGGATAATTGTGATATCTCACTATTGACATCATGTCAAATTTAACTGGATGACTTCAAATGTTGAGTGCCCATAGGCATAGCGTTGGCATTGTAACGCCCCTGATTTTTCGATGTTTAATTTAATTCCTTTAGTGACATATTTTTGACGTCAGTGCGTTACGTTGACGCGTACTTGGCGGGTACCATTGCTAGAGCATAACTTTTGCTCATTGGTATCTGAAATTTTGAATTAGAATATTAGCATGGCTAATTTGTAGTGTGTTTTTGAAATTTGCCTTGCAAGCCAGGTTTGTTTTTGAACTCGGTGGAGCCTTTTTGGGATATTTGGTGTTTTGGACTTCGGTAAGTTTTTACCTGAGTTTAGTTTGTTGGATTTTGATTTTGAATTCGTCTTTGGATTTGTAGCATCGATATTTAGCATTAGTGCGAATTTCTTGAAAATCCTAGTTAATTGGATTTATCGGTAGTTTGGGAGTTTATTATAGTAATAATAATATATTATAAGTATAAATATTCTTACGATTTAGACGGAACCCTATCATCGTCTTCTTCCCGAGCTGTCAGACTATTTCATAGAAGAGAGAAAATGACATACATCGCGAGCTTTCAACCATCGATTGTAGGAGCTCTGGTGCACAAAATCGTCGTTGGAGGGTAGATTCGGATAGCTCTCTCCGAGATCTACATTTGTGCTGTGAGTTTTTCTCATTCCTTGAATTTTTGGGCATTAGGGAATTTGTTTTTGACCCTCATTTGTCCTGAAAAGTTTCAGGAATCATTGCTAGGTGTTCTTGCGGCCAGATCCTTGAGGAAGAGCGCTTGTGTGGCCGGTTTTCGGTCGATTTGAGGCATGTGGTGATTTCTTCCCCGTGCTATGTTTTTCTTTGTGTATTTCCTATTTCTTTTCTTCCAATATTAGTATTTAGGAGTAGTGTAGGGTTCGGACAAGGCCGATTTGCCAAGTGGTGTTGGATTTCCAAGTTAGGCCATTCGTTGATTAGAGGGCTTATAACCTAAGTAAAACCCGTCGATTATTTGGCTGTTAGTCTATGTTAATTTGTCAATTTATATTGGTTAGTCTAAGTTTAATCCGTTGAGTATGATTGTTAGTCTAAGTTGGAATTCGACGAGTATTGGCAGTTAGCTTATGTTTATATTCGTCGAATATGGTGGGGACAGTGTGTAGAATTCCAGAAGAATGAGTTTTCTACTACGTCAAAATCATTGAAAAGGCGAGGCGTTGAATTAAATCAGATTCATCAAGTAATCTCGACGAATTTGTCGAGTAATAGCCTCAGCATTGACTGATTCTATGTTAGTTGAGTTTAGGAGTCGAGTTCCACGAGTAGCAGCCTTGGCGTTGAGTGTTTTGGTTTTGGCATTGAGAGTGTTAAGTGTCGATGAGGCTAAGTCTAATTCATCGAGTAATCTCGATGAATTTGTCGAGTATTGACAGTTTGTTGTTGAGAGCGCCATGTGAACCAAATGGCGTTGAGTGCGTTGAGTGTTAAGGCCTTTGGCGTCTAGTGCACTTAGTGGACTCAGCTAGGCGTCGAGTGAAGGTGTAGAGTGAAAGCATTGAGTGAAGAAAATTTTGCTGAGTTAAGTCCAAGCATCAAGTGAGAATGCTTTGGCTTTGAGATCGTCGAGTAAACTCCAGATTCGTCGAGTATACTCGACGAATTTCGATGAACTTGTGTATTTTTTATCGTTTCATTGTGTATCAAGTTAGCTAATTATCTAAATGTTTTTCAGAGAGTGTCTACTATATTCTCGAGTATACTCGACGAATAAGAATGAACTTAGAATTTTATCGCTGAATTGGTCCAATTCATCGAGTATGGGCCTTTGGGTGATTTTTGGGATTTCTCATCCTTCTTGTCATTGGAGAAGCCTGATGTTTTGGTTGTGGTTTTATTGGGTTCTGGATTGTTGGTTGTGGTTAGGTTGGAAGTGGATAAAGGACCACCAACTTGATGTTGATTCATGAATCATTACACTTGGTGGGTTGTTTGTTTTCTCTTGGTCTGTTGGGTTGTGTTGGACATTGTGGCTACCACCACACTACCTTTTTGATGTGTTTGAGTTGTGTTGGACATTATGGCCACCACCATGTTGGAACACCCTATTACTAATTTGGGTCAGGATCACTATGTTTCTAGGAAACTAATGTTTGACCTCCTGTATAGTTCAAAAGGTCAATTAGAATTGAGTCTAAGGGTTAGAAGTCTAAGTTTGGAAGCTGCCCTCAAGACCAAGACTTTTTCAGTTTGAGACTAACTCATATCATCGAGCTCAGCACGACGATTCGTCGAACTCTGATCGACGATCGTCTAGCTCAACTTCGACAGATCATCGAACTCCATTCGACGATCGCTGAGCTCAACTTCATCATATCGTCGAACTCCATTCGACGATCGGTGAGCTCAGTTCGACGATCTTTACTCAGCTTTGGATCTCTATCTCTGAGCTCAGTTCGACGATCTTTAAGCTCAGATCGACGATATTTTGTTACAGTATAAGTTCATATCGCTGAGCTCAGTTCGACGATAGCAGAGCTCAGTTCGACGTTTTCAGATAACTTCAAGGATGTTTCAGATTCAAATTCAAATCAATTAAGGAATTATTCTGCAATTAATTCAGAAGATTTTCTAGCCGTTTTCATTCATTTCTGAACCAAGTTTCAAGGGATTTTCTAGGAATATTTCTATGGACTTTCCTCCAGAAGACTTTTTGCAATTAAGGATGCAATTAATGCAGGCCAACGGCTATTCTTGACAGAGGATGTTTTTCTATTCAGTATCAGAGAATAAAAGAGAAAGAAGATTTTTTTGAATCAGACAAGAGAACTAAGAATTCAGAAAAAGAACAAAATATTCTCTGTCTCAAAAGAATTCTGAAGAACACACATCCAAGGAGATCAAACTTTCTCAAATCCTCAGATCTCTCTTGTCACAAGTGTTCAAGGCCAACATATTTCAAGACTCCAGACACCTAACATTTCAGTTGTTGCTGAAATCATCTTTTGCTGGAGCTCAACTTCTAAAGGCCTATCACCCTACAACAAAGCTTCTTTTCCTGAAGATCTCAAGGACTCAGGGGGAGCTTTGACACGATCAAATCCACATAGTCTTCTCAGCTGATCTGAGAAAGAGAAGACTTCCATCACTCTCTCACCCCCATCGCTGTAAAGGGTTTCTCAAACTCCCTTCAAACGTTTGAGCTTGGTTTTTGAGCACCTTGTCAAAAGCTCATTGGTGGCAAGACACCTGATCAAAAAATCTGCTTTGGTTTTTGAGCACCTTATCAAAAGCTCATTGGTGCCCAGGACACCTGATCAACTCATCCTGCAGTGGATTCCTACCTAGGGTGGTAGAAGAGTGGATGTACCCAAGTTTAGGGGAACCACTATATTTCCTTGTGTCATCTGGTTTTGCTTGTCTTTATTTTAGTTTCTGGCTGTGATTATTCTGTGATTAGCTTTTGTTTAGTTTAGTTCTGTGATTAGATTTATTACTGCTTCCCTGCTCACTCATATTACAACAATTGTTGTAAAAAGTTTTTAAGCACCATATACTCTATTCACCCCCCTCTAGAGTATATCAGATCTAGCTGCACTTTCAATTGTTATCAGAGGGAGGTTGGTTACACACCTTGGTGGTTGCACAGGCTAACACCTGAACCCAAAGATCCCTAGTTAGATCTGTTTTCTTTTGAATTTATTATTAGATTTTGTTTTCACAAATCATGGCCCAAAATAAAGATTATTCTAGCACCAGACCTTCAGTGTGCAATCTATCCAAGTTTGCACTTTGGAAAGCAAGGATCAGACTATACATGAATTTTATTGACGAAGATATTTTTAACTCTGTTTTGACACTGTGTCCAAGACCTCCAGAGAACTCAAGTACAAATGTTGTTCCACCTCCATCAGGAACAGATGCTGACATCAAGAAATGGAAGGTAGCTGATGCCAAGGCTATGAACATCTTAGCCCAGACAATGTCTGATGACATATTTCAAAAGGTGGCTGAATGCAATTCAGCAAAGGAAATTTGGGACAAACTCTCTGAAATAGTCTCAGGCTCAGCTGATGAGAGAAAGGATAGGAGATCCAACCTCATATCTCAATATGAGAATTTCAAGAAGGGAGAAACTGAGTCAGTGGGAGATATGTACAACAGGCTCAGTCTAATTGTCAGTGAACTCAGGACATTGGATAATGAGATCTCACTAACTGAACTGAATGACAAAATTCTAATGTGCTTCCCTAGCACTTGGGATTCAAGAATCTGGCCAATTAAGGATGCCAGAAGTTTGAATGAGATCACCACTGAAGCTCTATTGGGTAAGCTCAAATCTTATGAGCTACGCATCAAGAATAGAGAAGAAGAACAGAAGGCTGCCTCACCAGCCACAAGAAAAGAGAAAATAATAGCCTTCAAGGCAACTGAAGATCTGCCTGAAGACAAAGTCACAGTCAATGATGAACTGCTCAGTCTGTTGGCCAAAAGATTTTACAAGATGGCCAGAAAGGACTTCAGAAGGAGATCATACAAGGAGCATGATAAGCCAAGGTATGACAAGTCCATTAATAATAATAAAGAAATTGTTTGCTTTGGTTGCAGGAAACCAGGGCACATAGTCCCTGACTGTCCAGAAAATAAAAACAAGGACAGAATGGACAAGAAAGAAAAAAAAGAAAGGAGAAAGACTCCAAGAGGAATGGCAATGGCAAACCCTCATCAAGCAAAAACAAACATACAAGAAAGGGGTTTGTTGCTGAATCCTGGAGTGAGACTGAAGAGGAGTCAGAAGCCTCATCCAGCTCCAGTGATGATGAAGATGATGCAGAAGAGAAAGAGTTCTGCATGATGGCAATCAATGCCTCACAACAAAACTCAGATGAAGAGGAGTCAGAGTCAGACTCAGAGACTCAACCTGAAGAAGATCAGGTAATTAGTTCTTCTGATTTTAATTCAGAGGACTTTAAATCTGAATTTAAAGCATTGTGTTTAGACCTGCTAAAATCTGAGAAAGAAATTATCTCTCTCAAAAATCATTTATCTGAACATAATACTTTAAAGTCAGAAAACCTCAAACTCTCTCAGGACTTGGAGTGTTGTAGGGAGCAGATAGCTTCACTGAAAAGTGAGCTATCTGAGGCTAAGAAGCTTGAAGAATCCCTTAATGGGAGAAGCATCAAGCTGATGGACATCACAAGCACAGTGAACTCCAGATTTAATAGTACACTGGGCTTGGGAGCTTCATCCAGCCAACCTATAGTTCTAACAACTCCAATCAAATTCATTTCTAATAAAGGAAAGGGAGTTGTAGAGGTAGCTAGGAAAAATTCTGATCTGCCCAAGAAAACCAAGTCCCAGCAGAAATCGTCGAACGGAGATCGACGATCGCCGAACACAGATCGACAATCGCAGGCAAAATCGTCGAACTCAGGTCGACGATCTCAAGTTCCTGAACTCTGCCATAGTCGACCGTCGAACGGAGCTCGACGATCTGACCCAAGATCGTCGAACGCAGCTCGCCGATCGTCGAACAGAGGTCAGGGCTCTGGAAATTTTTTCAAGGGCAAATCAAAATCCAATCCTAAGGGTCCTTCATCCCAAATCTTTAACCCTTATACTGAATGGATTATACCTCCAAGGAGATATCATCCTGAAGGTTATAAGAGTCAACCTGGGATGTCTTTTATTTCAGAATTCAGAGGTTATCAACCTAGGCCCAAGGTAAATTGGGTCAAAAACAAATGAATTGTCTTATGTGCAGGTGAAGACCTATCCAACATCTAACCAGCAATGATACTTGGATAGTGGGTGCTCTAAGCACATGACAAGGAACAAGGACAACCTCACTTCCTTTAGAGCCAAGCTTGGACCCAAAGTTATCTTTGGTGATTCAAACTTTGGATATACTAAAGGATATGGTGCAGTCCAGATTGGATCAGTAACATTCAAGAAGGCAGCTTATGTGGAAGGACTGAAGCACAACTTAATAAGCATCAGTCAAATGTGTGATGAAGGCTACCAGGTGACCTTCAGCAAAGCCTTATGCAAAATCAAGTCAGAGGACAACACAACTGTGTTGACAGGTAAAAGGAATGTTAACATCTATCTAGTAGACTTTCTTTCAACTAATGTAGATATTTGCCTGTTTAATTCTGTTTGTAGACCAAATATTTTATGGCATAAGAGACTAGGACACCTAAACCTTAGAACTATTGCTAGGCTATCCAAGGACAACCTTGTCAGAGGACTACCTTCTGGCCCCTACAAGAAGGAAGGACTCTGCAGGGCTTGTCAATTAGGCAAGCAAACTAAAAACAGCTTTAAGTCACTTAATAAGAGTGATTCACCTAGGATATTGTATCTGTTACACATGGATCTTTTTGGACCCATCATAGTACAAAGCCTAGGAGGTAAATCTTACACTTTAGTAGTTGTAGATGACTTCTCTAGATTCACTTGGGTGTTCTTTCTAAGGAAGAAGTCTGATAACTTTAAGTGTCTGACAGAGTTTCTCAAATGTATACAGATTGAGTTCAATACTCACATTGCCCTGATCAGAAGTGATCATGGGACAGAGTTTGATTCTCTTCTTATGCAAGAGTTCTGTCAGAGTGAAGGGATCAGGCACACTTTCTCAGCTCCTAGAACACCTCAACAAAATGGGGTAGCTGAAAGGAAAAATAGAACTCTTATTGAATCTGCCACTACATTGTTGTCAGATGCTCACCTTCCTCTATCCTTTTGGGCAGAGGCAGTGAACACCTCCAACTATGTGCTGAATAGAAGTTTGATACATAAACTAAAGGGAAAGACTCCCTATGAATTACTCAAAGGGAAGAAACCTAAAGTTGATTATTTTAGAGTCTTTGGTTGTATTTGCTATATACATAATAATGACAAGAAATATTTAGCAAAATTTCAAGCTAAAGCCGATGAAGGAGTGTTTCTGGGATACTCCATGATCAGCAAGGCTTGTAGGGTTTATAATAAATCATCTTTAAAAATTGAGGAATCTGTCCATATATCATTTGATGAATCTAACATGTCTTTCAAGGAGAAGATCTCTTCTACCATAGAACCCTTGCAGGAACATTCTCTTGTTGAAGACTTGAACAAGCTACAGGTTACTCAAAAGTATGAAAGCAGTGAAGATGAAGAAAGTGCTCAACACATTGAAGAACAACTTGAAGAGCCAGTTGTTGTACCACAAGAGGAGACAACAACACAGGTTGGTGAACAATCAACACCCCATGTTGATTTAGTAACATCAAGAGACCATCCAATTTCCCAGATAATTAGAGACATCTCAGCTGGTGTGCAAACCAGAAATCAGGTCAACCAAAACCTGTTGCACACCTGCTTCCTATCTCAATTTGAACCTCAGTCCATTCAAGATACAGAGCAAGATCCACACTGGATCATTGCAATACAAGAGGAGTTGCATCAATTTGAAAGGAACAAAGTATGGGAACTAGTGCCAAAGCCTAAGGATCACTCCATTGTTGGAACAAAGTGGGTGTTCAGAAACAAACTGGATGATCAAGGAGTAATTGTAAGGAACAAGGCAAGGCTAGTTGCTCAGGGATATTCTCAAGAAGAAGGAATAGACTACGACCAGACTTTTGCACCAGTTGCAAGATTGGAAGCCATCAGAATCTTTTTAGCTTATGCAGCACATAAAGGTTTCAAGGTATATCAGATGGATGTCAAAAGTGCATTCCTAAATGGAGACATCAAAGAGGAAGTATATGTCAGACAACCTCCAGGTTTTATCTCTCCAACTTATCCTGATTATGTTTTTAGATTAAACAAAGCATTATATGGTCTCAAGCAAGCTCCTAGAGCATGGTATGAGACCCTAGCATGCTTTCTTTTGGAAAATGGATTTATAAGGGGTAGAGTAGACCAAACTCTTTTCATTAGAACCCATAAGTCTCATACCCTACTAGTACAGATTTATGTAGACGATATTATTTTTGGTTCTACTGACTCCAAATTGTGCAGAAGGTTTTCCAACCTAATGCATTCTAAATTTGAAATGAGTAGCATGGGTGAGCTATCCTTCTTCCTAGGATTGCAAGTCAAACAGCATGCTGAAGGCATCTTCATTTCTCAAACCAAGTATGCAAATGAATTGGTTAAGAAATTTGGCATGTCTGAAGCATCTTGTATGAAAACACCTATGCCTACTAATGCTGTATTGGATGCTGATCAACATGGGAAACCTGTTGATCAGACAACATATAGAGCAATGATTAGCTCTTTACTGTATCTTACAGCTAGTAGACCAGATATAATGTTTGCTACATGTATATGTGCTAGGTTCCAAGTAAGCCCTAGAGAGTCACACCTAACATTAGTAAAGAGGATTCTCAGGTATGTTAAGAGTTGTCCAAATCTAGGTCTCTGGTATCCAAAAGATTCAGCATTTGTTTTAACTAGATTTTCTGATGCTGATTATGCTGGATGCAGAATTGACAGGAAAAGCACCAGTGAAACTTGTCAGTTCCTTGGTGACAGACTTGTCTCTTGGTTTTGTAAGAAACAAACTTCTGTGTCAACTTCAACTGCTGAAGCTGAATATATGGCTGCAGGCAGTTGCTGTTCACAAATCTTGTGGATTCAAAACCAACTCCTAGACTATGGCTACAACTTAGAGAAGTCTAAAATCTTTTGTGATAACACCAGTGCTATTTCTATAGCTCAAAATCCAGTCCTCCATAGTAGGACAAAACACATAGAGATTAGGCATAACTTTTTAAGGGATAATGTTGAAAAGAATAAAATTGAACTACAATATATGCCTACTGATTTACAAAGGGGAGATATTTTCACCAAGCCCTTGGATGAAAAGAAACACACCTTCTTCCTAAATCAGTTAGGAATGTTAGATGGAGGAAGCCCTAAATAATATCCAAGATTTTGAAAGCTTAAAAATTGACCAAGACTAGGCAAACATCTTGATTTCTCTTAGTGTATAGAGTTTTTCTGATCTCTGAACTGCGCTCAACGATTTTCCCCCAGATCGTCGAACGGAGATCGACGATTTCTGAAATCGTCGACCTGAGTTCAGCGTTTCTCAGATAGTATGAACTATCTCTTCCGGTCAACGATCGTCGAACGGCGCTCGACTATTTTGTTCTCTGAACGATCGTCGAACAGAGCTCGATGCTCTCCAATATCGTCGAACGGAGATCGACGATGTTGAAGACTCTTCAGATTCCTTTAGAAGCCTCGATCGTCGAACTGAGTTCAATGATCTTTCCTTTTCTACGTCGAACCCTAATATAAAATTCATTTTTTCGCCGTCGTTCTCCTTTGCGCTTTCGATTTCTCTGCAAAAACTTTCTTTCCCTCCAAACATTTCTGCACTTGGTCGTTTTGTTTGTTGAATCTTTGCAGGTACTTATGGCTGTGTCTGTTGCTGTTCTCGCCGCCATGAAGTTTGATGCTGGCTTCGACATAGACATGGAATCCTTCAGCACAACAGACCAGGTCTTTCAGGACATCTTGGGGTTATTCAAAGAGCAGAACCTTACTGTAATCATGACAACAAGGATTAAGCTTGCTTCTGATGAGATTAAAGAATGAGTTTACACTGCCCACAATCAGGACAACAACACCATTGTTGGATCAATCTCTGGCACACAGGTACCTCTGACCCCAGCAATTTTAACAGAGGTTTTTGAGTTGAGAATTGGTGGAGATACTGCTGATTTGTCTGGAGAAGAATTTGCCGACTTGCTTGCCAGAATGGGTCATTCTGAGGCTAACCCTAGCAAGCTATTAAAGAAGAATCTTTCTGTGGAATACAGATTCCTGGCTAATGTAGTTGGGAAAGTCCTCCTGGCTAAGCACTCTGCTCATGATACAATTTTCAGGTATCAGCTCTGCCTAATGGGAGCCCTAGTAGACAGGAAGAATCTGAATTGGGGAGAGGTATTCTTTGACCTCATTAAGAAGAAGATCAACAAAAGTTTTGTGAACTTTGGAAGAATTATAGGGGTGTTTATGCAGCATAGGTGCCCTGTATTGCTGGTCTCCTCTAGAACCCACATTAATGCATCCAAGAGACTGTCTTGTGCCCTTTTTGGTAAATGGGACAGACAAATCATCAAGCCCAGCAGGCCCTCCTCCAGCACTCCTTCAGGCACCAGGACTCTCAGAGTCACTTCCCCACAGGTCTCTGCCCCTACAGATGACCTACCTGCTGATGCCTCTCCTCCTCCTCCTCCAATTCCATCTCTTCCCATTCCATCTACCATTCAAACTCCATCCACCATCATCATATCCAGCCCCTCTCCAACATCCACACCATCTCTAGTCCCTACTCTTCCAACCACAGAAGACCAATTCCATCCCTTATTCTCCTACCCTCAACCAGATTTCACTTCATCACCCTCCAATCCATCCTTCAACCTCCTTGAAGATTCCTTTATGGATGACTCACCATCCTCTCCTCCTGAGCTACCCTCATCCTCAACATCCTATCAAGATCTTCTGCAACAAATCATTGACCAACCCACCTTCACCCTGTCTATCTCCATCCCACTGTCCTCCATATCCACTTTACCCACACCTCAACCATCCCTGCCCCACTACTCCAGCTCTCCACTACCCTCACCAACAGCTACTCCTCCCTCCTCTACCTCTGCTACAGTCACTACTGAGCAAGTAGATATTCCAGCCCTTGCTGACAGGCTGTATGAATTGCTATCCCCCAGGCTATCTCTTCTTTTGGAGACCTCCCTGGCTCCATTACTCCTGTCAGTGGCAGCCCTTTCTGCCAGGCTCTCCTCTCTTTTCCCTCAGGCCGCCCCTATAGCAGTGTGCCTTGATCCAGCCATGTCTGAATCTAGGCAGGGGGAGATGCCCTATGAAGTGAGTCTGCCTGCTGCTGCTGCTGCTATTGTTGCTGTTTCAGTGAGCCTGCCTGCTGCTGTTTCTTCAGTTCTTGAATCTGCTACTGCACCTGCTGCTGTGTCTCAAGATCCTGCTGCAGTCCTTGCAATAGACCTCAGGTCTTTGCTCTCAGTATTTGACTCTATATATTTTAGATGTCTGCCAGAGACAAATGTTATCCAGCCCCCAGAGGATTTGTCCAAGGCCCTTGTGCCATTCTCTTGCTGTGACCCCAGCATCATCACCTCATTTGTCCACTCAGTATATGCTGCTGCTACTTCTGCTGAAAGCATTGCTGTTGTTTCTTATGTTGCTGCCCCTCCTGCTGCTGAAAGTTTTGATACTGCTGTTGATACTTCTGTTACTGCTGATGACCCAATTTCTAAGGAGATCCTTATGACAGAGGCACATGAGTTTGAGCCCTCTGAATTTTCTGATGATATTTCTGCTACTGATATTACTGTTAGTGAATCTGTTGTTGTTGCTGTTGTTACTTCTCCAGAACCTGTAGTATCTGCTGCTGTTGTTACTGTTTCTACTTCAATTGCAACAACTTCTGTATCTGCTGTTGTCACTACTATTACTGATTCAACCTCTGCTGCTACACCCTCTGCTGCCTCATCTGCTTCTATACAGCTCAAGCAAAATTTGATGAAGAAGATTGATGCCCTGTATGATGATCAGAGTTCTGAAAGTGATGAGTTCAGAACAGACTCTGATGATTCTTCTGCTACCATTGCCAGAAAAAGAAAGGCAAGGAGCAAAGCCATGAAGAGAGTACCTCCTGCCAAGGTCAAGGATAACAATGATATACCATACTATATTCTTCATGATTGCCCCATCACTGAGCACTGGATGCAGTACTCTCAGAATCAACTCAAAGCAATGAAAAAGAAAAGGAAATATGAAAAGGGCTCTTCTCAATTCCAACATTCTCATCCTCCTCCACCACCTCCTCCTGATGCAGCTGCATGTGGAAGTTCTGCTGCTCAACCCCCTGCTAGAAGTCAAGCTCCCTATCAGCCACATGCTAGATCCTACCATAGGGGAAGTCAATCCAGGGGTTCTCAATCCAGGAGAGGAGGATACAAAGGCAATCAAAGAGAAGTCTAGGTTTACTCTAAAGGATACTCCAGGAAACATCCATACTCCAGGGAAGAACAAATTTCATTTGACACCACATCTGGTCCTTTTCCCTATAAGCTGAAGGAAACTGTTTTATCCAGGCCTCCTCAAGACAATCCTTCTAATAGATATGAGCCACCAGTACCTTTTGAAGACCCTGAGAACAATCCAGCTGCTTGGACTGCAAGGATGAAAGAACTTGCTGCACTGGATCAGATCAAGAAAGCTAAAGAGCAAGGAAGAGATTCCTCTAACATATCTATAATGTCTGAACAAAGAAAGAAAGAGTTGGAAAAATATGCGTCAAGCAAATTTTTTGACTCTGACAGGTACATGGAACTGCATCCTGAAGCTGTAGTTCCCAGGCCCAAACAGCAAACCACTTTAGGTGCAGCAGATGATACTACATCAAAGAAGGAATCCCTCAACCCCAACAGAGAAATTAAACTCATTAAAGGCAAGGAAAAGAAATGATTATGTAAGGTGACAATCTCTCTGACTTCTGGTTATTATCTGGGATGATATATATATATATATATATCTGTGGTTCTGCATGTCCAGCTTTTTTTGTTTTTCTGTATTGCTTCTTGTATGTTATTTAATTTCTCCAAACTTTGTAAATAGTAATCCTAACCCAAATAGGGGGAGATTGTTGGAACACCCTATTACTAATTTGGGTCAGGATCACTATGTTTCTAGGAAACCAATGTTTGACCTCCTGTATAGTTCAAAATGTCAATTAGAATTGAGTCTAAGGGTTAGAAGTCTAAGTTTGGAAGCTGCCCTCAAGACTAAGACTTTTTCAGTTTGAGACTAAGTCATATCGTCGAGCTCAGCACGACGATTCGTCGAACTCCGATCGATGATCGTCTAGCTCAACTTCGACAGATCGTCGAACTCCATTCGACGATCGCTGAGCTCAACTTCATCATATCGTCGAAGTCCATTCGACGATCGGTGAGCTCAGTTCGACGATCTTGACTCAGCATTGGATCTCTATCTCTGAGCTCAGTTCGACGATCTTTGAGCTCAGATCGACGATATTTTGTTACAGTATAAGTTCATATCGCTGAGCTCAGTTCGACGATAGTAGAGCTCAGTTCGACGTTTTCAGATAACTTCAAGGATGTTTCAGATTCAAATTCAAATCAGTTAAGGAATTATTCTGCAATTAATTCAGAAGATTTTCTAGCCGTTTTCATTCATTTCTGGACCAAGTTTCAAGGGATTTTCTAGGAATATTTCTATGGACTTTCCTCCATAAGACTTTTTGCAATTAAGGATGCAATTAATGCAGGCCAACGGCTATTCTTGACAGAGGATATTTTTCTATTCAGTATCAGAGAATAAAAGAGAAAGAAGATTTTTTTGAATCAGAAAAGAGAACTAAGAATTCAGAAAAAGAACAAAATATTCTCTGTCTCAAAAGAATTCTGAAGAACACACATCCAAGGAGATCAAACTTTCTCAAATCCTCAGATCTCTCTTGTCTCAAGTGTTCAAGGCCAACATATTTAAAGACTCCAGACACCTAACATTTCAGCTGTTGCTGAAATCATCTTTTGCTGGAGCTCAACTTCTGAAGGCCTATCACCCTACAACAAAGCTTCTTTTCCAGAAGATCTCAAGGACTCAGGGAGAGCTTTGACACCATCAAATCCACATAGTCTTCTCAGCTGATCAGAGAAAGAGAAGACTTCCATCACTCTCTCACCCCCATCTCTGTAAAGGGTTTCTCAAACTCCCTTCAAAAGTTTGAGCTTGGTATTTGAGCACCTTGTCAAAAGCTCATTGGTGGCAAGACACCTGATCAAAAAATCTGCTTTGGTTTTTGAGCACCTTATCAAAAGCTCATTGGTGCTCAGGACACCTGATCAACTCATCCTGCAGTGGATTCCTACCTAGGGTGGTAGAAGAGTGGATGTACCCAAGTTTAGGGGAACCACTATATTTCCTTGTGTCATCTGGTTTTGCTTGTCTTTATTTTTATTTCTGGCTGTGATTATTCTGTGATTAGCTTTTGTTTAGTTTAGTTCTGTGATTAGATTTATTACTGCTTCCCTGCTCACTCATATTACAACAATTGTTGTAAAAAGTTTTTAAGCACCATATACTCTATTCACCCCCTCTAGAGTATATCAGATCTAACTGCACTTTCAATCACCATAATACCTCTTTGAGATGTTTGGCCTGTTGGGTTGAGTTGGACATTGTGACCACCACCCCAGAGCATATTTTTGAGATGTTTGGTCTGATGGTTCATGTTGGACAACGTGCTACCGCCTCAGTACTGTTTTTGCCAAGTGTTACTGAATCGCATATTTGGAGATGTTTATTCTCTTCCTTATTATTATATAAACATATGTTATTTTGGCTACACTTGCAGTTCTTATCGAAGCATGGCTTCATTTCATACTTGGTGTAACTTCTCTTACTGTACTGTTGAGAATTCTTCTTTATTATTATAGTATGACTTATTTGCCATGGTTTGTCAGCTATTCTTATGCTTGGGTTGGTAAACCTTTTTTCCTCCTTTTTATTATTATTGTTATTGATCTTTCTTGTAACTTGTATTTTCTTACTGAGGTATTCTTTTCTTTGGAATACCTCGGGTTTGGAGCAGTAGCCAGTTGAGCGGCTAGTGTTGGTGGTTGCTGACATTCTGCAATTGTTGCAGTCACCTTTCCTCACCATCGTGAGGTAGTGTTGTTGTTTTGATGTTTTGTTCAGACATACATGCCTTTTTTGGTGGGTTTGTGTCAGGTTGTTGATGCCTATCAGAACTTTTAAGTTGATAAGTTTCTTTCTAGCTGCTTATTCTCTTTTAGATGACTTGTTGGTTTTACTTGCTCTCGGGAAAAGTTTTATGCTAGGATTGTACATTAGTTATTTTAAAGTATAAAAATAATATTTTAGATATGTCATGCATAACATATTTTAACCGAAGCCATTATATTTTAACGAACGTAAAAGCTACTTCTATACTTATATTAAATTTAGACGTATGTATATCATGAGTTGTGTTATTTGGATGTTTATGCTCATGTAGGATGTCAATTAATATAAACAAAGTATTTTTTGCAGCGTATATTCATATTTTCACTTGTGGACTAGTTGATCCACTAAGCCGAGGGATACAACCATCTTCACTTAACTTAAATTACAGCTTTCTTCATAAAAGACTTGAGGATTTAATATAAAGTGTAATGTTCGAGTTATTGGCTGGGCGCCTGCAGTTATCCCCTACACAGCGTGGCATCATGATGCGTGTTTTCTCTTACTCTGATATATTGTTTAAATGCGGAGAAAATGTGGGTTGTGACAGGAATGCATCATAAGATGGATGCGAATAAAGAATTATTCATCAACCATACAAGAGTTGCATGATGATACGATCGACAAGCGTTGCCTACCAAAATAATTATATTGTGAGAGAAAGTCCTAAGCTGACTCATGGTGTTGGTGAAATATGGATCTTGACAACTAAGAGAGTAGCTTGCATAATCTCTCCTAATTGATAGTGAGGGTTATCAATTGGATTAAAATAGTGGAGTAATTTTAAATAAAGTACTAATTGAAATAAAAATATATTTTGAAATGTAGTACAGAGTTTTCTTTGCATAAATTCTTGTAGAATTTCCATGCTAAGTGTATCTTGCTCCACACTTTTTATCTGAGCTTTCCTTGAGAAGGAGAAACTTAGTGGGACACATTTTCTGGACTGGTATATAAATCTAATAATTGTTCTCAGGCAAGAGCACAAGCACTTTTTTTTGGAAGAGGATTCCCCTGAAGAGCCAATCGGGAATGTGTCTCGAGATAATAAAGATGCTTATAAGAAGTATCAAGATGACTCCTATAATGTTGAATGCCTCATGCTCTCCACCATGAACTCTAAGCTTCGAAACCAACATGAGAACATTAGTTGTGAGGATATTGACGAGAACCTTAAGAAAATGTTTTAATTGCAAGCTCGACAACTAGCTAACTTTCATCAACCAGCTAACTTTAGATCTGCTTCGCCTTGGAACTCAGAAAAAAAACTCCCTGAACTTGCTGTTGAAGATATATTTAATCTTCAGAGAATTATTCCTTCAATAGACAACACTATTTGTGAATCACAGACTAACTGTAGAGTATGTTCTTGGAAAACTTCTCCTTCGTCGAGAGGAAGATAATGACCAGAAAGCTCTATTATGCTTTTCTCTCTATAAGCTCACTTTTTTCTTTCTCTTGTACTCTACTTTTGAGTGCCTCCATCCAACTGCTCTTTGCATAGTAGGACCACCTGTACTTGGTAACTGCAACACTCTGTTTGCATTAAATGCAGTTCTAAAGGAAAGTGACACTTTTTGTCTTCTAGCAAGCAAATCCCGCGATATTTGAAATTCTGTTGACGTCAGCATGGCTCAGCACTTCTGCACTTAGTAAATTCCAAACAAACTGCTCAGGCGTTGAGTGAAGCCTTGTCACTCAACATAAAAGTACATGGTAGAATTTTGCATATCCAGGTGTGGAGTGCATTTAGTGAGCCTTCCCCACTTAGTGCATTCTATCTTTTATAGTCTTAACTAATTAGGCGTCGAGTGTGCATTCATCACTCGATGCTTCTGGACTTAGTTGAATTGTTTGTTGAGTAGTTGCTAAGTGAACTACATTCACTCAATGCTTCTGGACTTGGACAAATTTTTTGTGTATTCCTTCTAAGGCTTTGACTACTTGAGCTTATATCAATGCTTGTGCTCTACTAGAATTGAGTGAAGTGAGTTCACTCAACGCTTCTGGACTTGGTGAATTTTTTGCCTCTCCAATAACGAGTTTCTTGATTGGGGCATTGACTGAACTGTCTTCACTCAACTCTTCTGTCCTTAGCCAGATATCTTGTTGAGTTAGCGTTGAGTGAAATTTCTTCACTCAATGTTTTTGTACTTAGCCAGATTTCGAATCGGCAATATTATGGCTTTGAATGTATGTTGTTCTCTCAACGCTTTTGCTCTTCTAGCATTGAGTGATCTGCCTTCACTCGATGCTTCTGGGCTTAACCAGATTTTTGCTTTGTCGGCAACTTGTCTTGAGTCCTTCTGTAATTATTACTCAGGCATTTTGTCTAATCATGGTATAGTAGACAACATGTATATACTGAACTTGAATAGATATCAAATACAATTATGCACTTAGCATTGATGGTGATTCCTCTTCAAATTCAGGGAATATTGCCGAAGAAGGAAGAACACATAACAATACTCAGGTGCACTAATACATGCCGCTTGTGCTCTTCTATGTAATCAACCCGCAATTGTGGTCTGGTAGCCTGTTCCAGCGACCTACCCTAGTGGATGGTGGCTTTGCTAGAAGCCGACTGTTGTTTTATAATTTGTTGTATAGTTGGCAGTTTGACCGTGTCAAACGACGTAGACCGACCTACTTGTATTTAGTCCCACATCATGTGTTGTATTCTCTCGCCTCCCCCGATTTCTGTAAATAAGAGGGTATACCTATGTAATCTTTATCTTTTTGGAGCAATATAGTTTTGATCTTATTTAACTCTTTATCCAATTTCAACTTGGTATCAGAGCGAATCGGTCTTTTGCTCCTATTCGCGCGGCTTCTATTCTATCCGCGTGGTTTCCCTCCATGCCCTCCCTTGCTTTTTTTTTTCTCTCTTTGCAGTTTCCTTGTCTGCGTACTTCTCCTCCTCCTTTCTCTTCTCCCTGCGGTTTCTCTAACCGCTGCGGGTTTCACATTTTGGTCGCGACATCTTTTCTACCGGGGGTGTATTGACACTATGACCGTGCGGTCTCTCCTCTAATTCCCGCAGTTTGTTTGCGATGTTTTGTCCTCGCTATATATTTTATTAAACCATGCAGTTTATTTCTGTTTTCTAAGAACACTCATACTTCTACTCTCTCTATTCATGTTCCTTCTTCCCATTATACTTCTTCCTTCTCTTGTTCTGGTAATTTGGGGACTGCTTCGGAACTTATAGGTCCAAATTGCCCTATCTGAAGTGTCTCTCTCATTTTCCTCTTGGGTTCACAGCGCAAACATCATAATTTGACTGATGACCCTCCTTCTAGATCTGTTTCTTTTGATGATTGGGATGCCTCTAATGCGTTGGGGCGGACTTGGTTGGCCAACAGCTTATCAGATGAATTCCTTCCTGTCATTCGGCTTGATACAATGGTCAAAGTTTCTTGGAATCATCTTGCCGCCTTTTATTCCAAGGGAGCCCAAACCTCACGCATTTATACTCTGAATGTTGATCTTTTTGCTCGACCAGTCATGACTCCTTCTTTTGCCTATCCGGAGGTTTAGACTCTTGGTGCTGAACTTCTTGAGCATCGCCCTTTTTCTGTGGATCTAGCTGAGCAACACCGACATTTTCAAGAGCTTTTGGTTTTTTGCAATCTGCATCTCCTGCCAGATTCGTATGATATAATTCGTCAGCAAATTTTGGGAGAGGCAGATAGTCCGACTCTGGATGCTACTACTGCTAAAATATCTGTTATTATTACTCTTATTCAGTGTCCTTTGCTATCCTCTCCATCTTAGTATTCTGATCTTGTGGTTCATCCTTCTCATCATGACTTTTGAAGCCAGAAAAATCCTAACCTCAGAATTTAGACCAAAGCCGCATTAGGTTACCTGTTCAGAAGATAGATCAGACGGCTAGGGTGACTTAGAAAGAAGGGACAGGTCAAACATGGCCCCAGATGTTACAGCAGGAAGGTCCCACCACGTACCTGGATGCTCAAAAGGAGTAGCCCCTTCTCAACAAAAGATTGTCTAACCTGGTACAAGGGAAGCTAGCCGGCGAAGTCATAAAGTCGCGACTTGCTCTCCAAGGAAAAGAAATCCAAAGATTCAGCTAGTATCTCGAAAATGAAGCACACGAGTATCCCGTCAAGGATTTCAAGTGCCTCACCTCGTACCCCTGGGGTCCTATTTATAGGCAATTCCAAGGAGGGGGGGGTCATATTTATACCCCACCCCCCTGGCGACTAGGCGACTTGCAGAGGAACTCGCACGGGCTGGGTGAGTATCTCGCCTATTCGCCTACCTGGCGAGTATGTGAGGGGAGTTTGCCTATACTCGCCCAGTCATTCCACGATCTTGAATGCTAACTTTGACTCCTGTCTTGACTTGTTGACCTTGACTTCTGCTGACGTGGCTGTGGTAGGACCCACTCTCGACAAATACGGGTTGTACACAATCCCCGCTCTTTCTGAGCGACGTAGGAGCTCGGAAAGAATCATCCAACACTTATTTGGCGAGCTGATGTGCCGAGTATCTGGGTTGCCCGCCTCTTGTAACTGCCTGCCATCTCTATAAATAGGGGGGCTAGTTCTTTAGCCGGATCTTTAGAACTCGTGCATAATGTCGGACACTGCTAAGTTTCTTCATGACAGTGTCGCCGCGCTAACTGGTGCTCTTAGCGCCACTAAACCGAAAAGGCCGCGCGAGGAGGATGTCTTTGCCGACTTACCGCCCCCCTCAATAAGAAGAAAGTTAAAAAGTCTAAGAAGAAACCCACCTCTGGTGACGATAACTCGCCACCACCTCTTTCTCAAACTGCGGCTTCCACCAGCAACCCCGTGCGCTCTGCCAGCACGCAACAGTTGCTCAGTGACTTGGGAGTTGACGACATTCCCAATGTCGCAATCTCCGATTCGAGTTTCCTCGACTCGCTCGTCATCCCTGAGCTCGCCACGACCCTGGTGTAACAGCCCAAAGTTCTGAAACAGGAAAATTTGGGTGACACGGCCTGGGACACGGGCGTGTCCCAGGGCGTGTCAGGTGACACGGCCTGCGACACGGGCGTGTCGCAGGGCGTGTCGAGGTTGTGTCGACGATTGGGCTTTGTCTCGACGATTTTTCTCTCGACGATGCGTCGAGAGGAAGGCACACGGCCCAGGACACGGGCGTGTCCAAGGCCGTGTCGCATTCTCGACGAGTTTTTCTCAACGATCGTCGAGTGTCGAGAAGTGCGTGTCGAGTGTTGAACACGGCCTGTGACACGGGCGTGTCACAGGGCGTGTCAAATCAGGCGACGAACTCAGCCCGCCGAAGGATTTCAACATGACGGGTCTTTGTGCCGTGTCTGGGCACACGGCCTGGGACACGGGCGTGTCACAGGCCGTGTGAAGTCTCGGGATGATTTGGGATTTTTTCACCCAGGTACACGGCCACAGACACGGGTGTGTCTGAAGGCGTGTTGGTGACACGGCCCATGACACGGGCATGTCCCGTGGGCGTGTCACTGGTTTAGATAAGACGGTTGACCACCGCTTGAGGCACACGGCCTGGCACACGGCCGTGTTCGAGGCCGTGTCGGGTCAAAATATGTGTTTTTGGCAGAATCGTGGCCATCCATTCCTTCAGTCTGGATCCAAGGGCTGAAGCTTCTTCTTCTTTTTCCTTCAAGGCCGAAATCAGAGAAAGGAATCTCATTTTCCTTAGCCTTGACTTTCTTCAAGTGAAGAGAGAAAGAGAGGGAGAAAGGAGGAGGAAGAGGAAATGGGGCTGCTGCTGGTGGTGCTGCGGTTTACCGACGAGAGATCCGAAGCCAGCGTTGCGGAGGAAACGCTCTTGCGAGTCTTGCAAGCTAGCTTGGAGGCCATGTCACCGAAGCGATCGTCAAATGTAACGACTTTTCTTCCTAGCCATGTGAAGGCTTCCGTTTTGGCATATCTTTTTATTCCCCCACCAAGAGGTGGCTGTTTTTGGGAGTCGTTTGGGTGATTCTTGAAATCCCCTTTGTTGTGCATATAGATCCGGAAATGGAGTACGGAATAGGCATGCTGTGTGAAGCCCATCTGGACAGGTTGGTCTGGATTGGTGATGTTGCATACGAACCGGAGAAGACTCCGTGATAAACGTGTAGTGTACGGAGTCTACGGGTTATACCTGTGAAAAGGAGTAGCAGGAAGTACTGGGGTGGTAGCCCAGGAAAATAGCCATGTGATGTTTTGGGTCCAACCTGTGAATGAGGCACAGGAAGTACTGGTGGGACCAGGAAAGGCCCTTTTTGTGATGCTTGATGTCATAGGGCGTCCACCTGTGAAGCGAGTCACAGGAAGTACTGGTGTGCCCAGGAAAGACCCCTGACATTTGTGCTTGTGCGGTGTCCACCTGTGGAGAGAGTCACAAGAAGTACTGGTGCGCCCAGGAAAGACCCGCTGTTGCTGTGAGGAAATGGGTATAGTGAAATACCTAGGCTTGAATGCCAAGAACAGGATTGGTGAGACCGACCCGCGCCTTTGATATAGCCATGAGTATGCTGTACTCGGAGAAGGCAAGGTGATTGAGCAACGGGGGGTGGAGGATCCGACCTGCGCTATGCTCGTCTGACGTGAGACCAAAAAGTGCGGTCTGTTGGAGCGCATAGCAAGAGTCTTCGGCCTACGCGCCATGACACAACGGGGGGCTACGGGCCATCCCAGTGTCCGAGGACTAACTCCGGCTGCACGCCATGGAGTAAATGCTCAAGAGATTTACCGTTGGGTGATAACCCTGATACGGTGGTGTGCAAGAGGTTGCCAGAACACCAAGAATGTGCCCTGAGTGCACGGACCGTTGGGCCGGGCGGCGAACGGTTGTGATGGATTGTGTGCGTGAAAGCACCTTTTGATGATATAGCTTGCCATACTTGTGATATGATATGCCTGCAGGGAAAAATACCGCTGCCCCGAGAGAAGGGGTAGGGTCGTTATAATTTGGTCAGCTGAACGCTGACCGTTGCTTTTGTTTGCCACCGGTGGGTGGATTGTCCCTTGCACAGGTGCTAGAGAGCCGAGCGGGACGCATAGAGGTTGATGCTCCTGCTGGTGTTGCTGCTGCTGCTGTTAGCCCTCGAAGGCTAAATATGTTCTTTTGAATGTTTTCTTTTATTGTGGCCGGCCTGCGCGCCAATCTAGTTTAGGTCACTGTTTGAAAGCCATGTAGGCCATAAGGCCAACTCTTTTGACATGTTGTAAGACATTCCTATATGTATATAAAATGTGGAGTTTTATGTTTGGACATTCATGAGGAGTTCAAGTAGTTTAGGCTTCCGCTAGAATGCTTGTGATAGGTGCGATGCGCTACTCTGGTATCATCATGTACCTTCACCGACTGTTTTGTGGTATATCCTGTGGGGCCCCGGCCGGACCTTCTAGAATATATCATATGAACGGATGGGGTTGTTACATTTTTGGTATCGGTTGTCTTGGTCTTTCCCTCTCGAAGTCGTGGCCGAATTCTTTTGTGGGGTGGCGAGCACGTGTTTGTGCACACCAAAGTCTATGAATGAACTCCTGAATGTCCATGATAGGAATGCATTTTTTTATGTTTGAGGAACCCGCGTGTTCCTATTTTGTGTTGTTTGCTTGGGAACGACCGCTAATGTGTGTGTCTTGTCCACCTTTAGGTGACAGGGAGTGGAGCTGGGCCGTCTGAGCCCCAGCGTTCTGATGAAAGTACGGCACCAGCCGCGGTGCCTACACCTCCACCGTCTGCAGAACATGTCTGTTTAGTTGCGGAGGCCTTATTTACCATGATCCAAGGTCAGCCACTTAGGCAGGAGCAAGCGGCTGTGGGGCCAGAACAGGTGGCTGCAAGGCCGGAACCTGTCATGGATGTGGTACCTCGAGCGGCTGAGAAGCAGCTAACGCGGTTTATGAGTTTCCATCCGCCTACGTTCTCGGGAGCGGGAACCCCGACACAGGCTGAGGATTGGTTATCGCGCGTCAAGCGAGTGATGACGATAATAGGAACGGCGGAGCATCAGAAGGTTACCTTAGCCACCTTCTTGCTTGAAGGCGAAGCGCGGTTATGGTGGGATGAGATGGAGTTGCATCATTTGGCGGGTCGTCCGTTAACCCAAGTGTCGATGGAAGAATTCTCCCGGCTCTTCCTTGCGAAGCACCTTCCTGTGGCTCAACGGATAGCCATGGAAAATGAATTCCAACGGTTGACTCAAGGTGAGGGCAGTGTTGACGCGTACCTGCATGAGTTTACTCGCTTGGGGCGGTATGCGGGTTCCATTTTTGCTGAGGAGCAGAGGAAGACTAATCGGTTCTATGAAGGGCTGAGGGACGAGCTGAGGTTCCTTGTGTCCAGTTCTGTGAACCAAGGTTTCCAAGCGTTGGTTGACACTGCAACCGCGTTGGAGAAGGATATGAAGAGGGTGCAAGGGAAGAGAGCTTTGGCTGTGTCGCAACCGGAGTGGAAGGCGCCCCGATCGGGAAAATCATTTTATAAGAAGAGATGGGGTAAGAAGTCCAAGCCTAGTGGACAAGCTCCTTCCTCAGTTGCAATGGGAGCAACATCAGGGGCAACATCCAAGCCAGACACTCGTATCTGCTTAAATTGTGGTAGGATGGGGCATATTGCGCGAGATTGTCGGATGCCGCCAAAGAGTGACAAGAAGGCGGGAGCATCTTATGCGGAGAAAGGAAAGGCGGTGGTGGATTCCTCTGCCTCGCAGGCGCAACCCCGAGTCTACAATCTTGGCCTGCAAGAGGCCATCAAGCAGAGTGACGTGGTCACAGGTATGAGTTTAGTTTTGCATATGCTATTGTTTGTATGCTTAGCTTTGTACGCATATGTTTGTGGTTTGTGTGTGTGACATGTTTGTCATAGGCTTTGTGATGATTCGGGACACGCTGGCGCGAGCACTGTTTGATACAGGGGCATCGCATTCTTTTCTGTCTCGTGAGTTTCTTACGCGGCTTGGGATACCCAGTCGTGCAAAGACAGATAGCGTCAGAGTGGTGTTGTCGAATGGATGTCGGATGCTTGCGGATCAAGCTTGCGATGTGGCGGTTCAGTTAGGAAGTCGGGATTTTTGTTTAACCGCATTTGTTTTGCCAATTCGGAATTCGATGTGATTTTTGGGATGGATTGGCTGGCGGAGAAGCATGCTATGATTGATTGCCAGTCCAAAGAAATCATGTTGGGCCAGAATACCGAACAGGAGACCAAGTTCGCAGGTATGCGAGGAGTAGGCGGGACGTTGATGTCTGCACTCCAGGTAGTCAAAGCTGTTCGGAAGGGTGCAGAGTGTTACTTTGCACTAATTCAGGCTGTTGAGCCTAAGGCCACTTTGTGTGAGGTTCTGATTGTGGCAGAATTTACGGATGTGTTTCCCGCGGATCTCCCTGGGCTACCACCCCAGCGGGAGATTGACTTCACAATTGAGTTGGTGCCAGGTGCGAAACCCGTGGCCCGCTCGCCATATCGCGTTGCGCCTAAAGAGATGGCTGAGTTGAAGGTTCAACTACAAGAAATGCTAGAGCAAGGTTATATCCGCCAAAGTATGTCACCTTGGAGCGCGCCTGTGCTTTTTGTAAAGAAGAAAGATGGTGGGTTACGGTTGTGTATTCGATTACCGTGAATTGAATAAGCTGACCGAGAAGAATAAGTATCCTATACCTCAGATTGATGAGTTATTCGATCAGCTGGTGGGATCTACCGTCTATTCGAAGTTGGACCTGAAATCTGGTTATTACCAGTTAAGAATTCGGGAAGGTGACATTCCCAAAACCGCATTTGGAACGCGTTATGGGCATTATGAGTTCACAGTCATGCCCTTTGGATTGTGTAATGCGCCTTCGGTGTTTATGGATCTAATGCACCGTATTTTTCACGAGTACCTGGATCTGTTTGTGATAGTGTTCATTGATGACATCCTGGTGTACTCGAAGTCCAAAGCTGAGCATGAGATTCACTTGCGGTTAGTGTTGAACACGTTGAGGCAAAATCAGCTCGATGCCAAGTTCTCGAAGTGCGAGTTTTGGCTATCGTCAGTGGCATTTTTGGGCCATGTGGTGAGTGGAGCGGGCATTGCAGTGGATCCAGCGAAGATAAAAGCCATACAAGAATGGCCAATATTGTCTTCCGTGGCCGAGGTCAGGAGTTTCCTTGGACTTGCGGGCTACTATAGAAGATTTGTGGAGAACTTCTCGCGGATCGCTTTGCCGCTAACCACACTGACGCGAAAGGATCAGAAGTTCGTTTGGACGCCAGAGTGCGCACGAGCTTTTGAAGAGCTGAAGGTTCGGTTGACCACGGCGCCGGTGTTGTCTTCGCCATGTGGAACCGACGGATTTGTGATTTATAGTGATGCCTCAGGGAGCGGCTTAGGCTGCGTTCTTCTACAGAATGGAAAGGTGATTGCTTATGGCTCACGCCAGCTGAAGGTGCACGAGCGAAACTATCCCGTCCATGATTTGGAATTAGCGGCGGTGATTTTTGCACTCAAGCTGTGGCGACACTACCTTTATGGCGTGAAGGTAGAGATCTATACTGATCATAAGAGCCTAAGTATCTATTGGAGCAGAAAGAGTTGAACATGCGACAACGAAGGTGGTTGAGTTACTTGGGGATTACACTTTCGAGATTCACTATACACCCGGGAAGGGGAATGTTGTCGCGGATGCCTTGAGTCGGCGAGTTCCGGCTAGAGCAAATTGGTTACAAAGGCATGATGAACGTCTTATCCAGGAGTTGGAAGCGTTAGAGATCTATTGTGTTGACAAGAATTCCACTGCCACTGCATGTTTGAACTGGATCGAGGTGCAATGTGACCTTGCGGACCGAGTTCGACGGGCAACGGAGTTGGATGAAGATCTCTTACGCTATGTGAATGAAGGGCCAGAGGGCAAATTCACCTGGAATGATGGTCTTTTGCGCAAAGAGTGCCGTTTGTGCGTCCCGAATGTGGGGAAGTTGAGGGAAGAACTGATGTATGAAGCACATTATACGAAGTATTCCATTCACCCCGGGAGCACAAAGATGTTCAACGATATGAAGAAGCTTTTCTGGTGGCCAGGGCTTAAGAAAGATGTTGCCTTGTATGTAGCCAAATGCCAAACATGTGCGATGGTGAAGGCGGAATGCCAAAAGCCGGGCGGTTATTTGAAGTCACTGCCGATCCCAGTGTGGAAATTTGATGATATTTCCATGGATTTTGTGCATGGATTGCCAAGATCGCAGCGAGGAAATGATTCCATTTGGGTGATAGTTGACCGGCTAACAAAAGTAGCACATTTCTCCCGAACAGGCGGGATGATTCGGTTGAAAGTTTGGCAAAGTTATATGTTGATCAGATTGTGCGGCTTCACGGTGTTCCTCGGAGCATCGTAAGTGATCGAGATGGGCGATTCACGTCAAATGATTGGAAGCTAGTTCACCGACTGTTGGGCACGAAGTTGACTTTCAGTACGGCCTTTCATCCCCAAACGGATGGCCAAACTGAACGTACCAACAGAACAATGGAGGACATGCTCCGAATGTGCGCCCTTGACTTCGGAAAGAGATGGGAAGATCATCTCTATATGGTCGAGTTTGCATATAATAACAGCTACCAAGCAAGCATTGGGATGGCACCATATGAAGCCCTATATGGAAGGCAGTGCCGTACTCCCTTGGCTTGGGTAGAAGCGGGTGAAGCCCGGGTTGTTAAACCAAATGAGGTGGATGAAGCAAACTCAACCATTCGGACTATTCGAGAGAGATTGCTGATTGCTCAAGATCGACAAGCGAAGTACTACAACGCCAAGCACCGGAATGTCGAATTTGCGGTTGGCGATTGGGTCTACTTGAAGATCAAGCCATTCAAAGGTGTCTCCAGGATTCGACGATTGAAAAAGTTGAGTCCAAGATATTTGGGTCCTTTTGAAGTGGTTGAGCGAGTTGGCGAAGCGGCTTATCGGCTAGCTCTGTCGGCGGACTTGGGTGGGTTACATGATGTCTTTCACATCTCGGTGCTTCGGAAAGCCGTGAAAGATCCAGCTCAAGTGATCACGGGTGATCGTGTGCCGGTGGAGTATGGGCTAACAACGAGAGTTAGACCCATTCAGATCGAAGATCGAGCCGAGAAACAGTTGCGGAACAAGACGGTCGGTATGGTAAAAGTCCGATGGGACAACTGCGGCCGTGAAGAGCTGACATGGGAGCGCGAGCAAACCATGCGAGAAGAGTTCCCTGAGTTGTTTCTGTAATTTGGAGCGAGAATCTTGTAACATAAACGTTTAGATATATATAGATATATGTTGTTACATTTTTCTTGCTAAGTCTGTTGCTTTCCTGTCTCTAAATTTCGAGGACGAAATTTCTTGTAGGAGGGGAGGATTGTAACAGCCCAAAGTTCTGAAACAGGAAATTTGGGTGACACGGCCTGGGACACGGGCGTGTCCCAGGGCGTGTCAGGTGACACGGCCTGCGACACGGGCGTGTCGCAGGGCGTGTCGAGGTTGTGTCGACGATTGGGCTTTGTCTCGACGATTTTTTCTCTCGACGATGCGTCGAGAGGAGGCACACGGCCCAGGACACGGGCGTGTCCAAGGCCGTGTCGCATTCTCGACGAGTTTTTCTCGACGATCGTCGAGTGTCGAGAAGTGCGTGTCGAGTGTTGAACACGGCCTGTGACACGGGCGTGTCACAGGGCGTGTCAAATCAGGCGACGAACTCAGCCCGCCGAAGATTTCGACAGGGCGTGTCTTTGTGCCGTGTCTGGGCACACGGCCTGGGACACGGGCGTGTCACAGGCCGTGTGAAGTCTCGGGATGATTTGGGATTTTTTTGACCCAGGTACACGGCCACAGACACGGGCGTGTCTGAAGGCGTGTTGGTGACACGGCCCATGACACGGGCGTGTCCCGTGGGCGTGTCACTGGTTTGGATAAGTCGGTTGACCACCGCTTGAGGCACACGGCCTGGCACACGGCCGTGTTCGAGGCCGTGTCGGGTCAAAATATGTGTTTTTGGCAGAATCGTGGCCGTCCATTCCTTCAGTCTGGATCCAAGGGCTGAAGCTTCTTCTTCTTTTTCCTTAAGGCCGAAATCAGAGAAAGGAATCTCATTTTCCTTAGCCTTGACTTTCTTGAAGTGAAGAGAGAAAGAGAGGGAGAAAGGAGGAGGAAGAGGAAAGGGGGCTGCTGCTGGTGGTGCTGCGGTTTACCGACGAGAGATCCGAAGCCAGCGTTGCGGAGGAAACGCTCTTGCGAGTCTTGCAAGCTAGCTTGGAGGCCATGGCACCGAAGCGATCGTCAAGGGTAACGACTTTTCTTCCTAGCCATGTGAAGGCTTCCGTTTTGGCATATCTTTTGATTCCCCCACCAAGAGGTGGCTATTTTTGGGAGTCGTTTGGGTGATTCTTGAAATCCCCTTTGTTGTGCATATAGATCCGGAAATGGAGTACGGAATAGGCATGCTGTGTGAAGCCCATCTGGACAGGTTGGTCTGGATTGGTGATGTTGCATACGAACCGGAGAAGACTCCGTGATAAACGTGTAGTGTACGGAGTCTACGGGTTATACCTGCGAAAAGGAGTAGCAGGAAGTACTGGGGTGGTAGCCCAGGAAAATAGCCATGTGATGTTTTGGGTCCAACCTGTGAATGAGGCACAGGAAGTACTGGTGGGACCAGGAAAGGCCCTTTTTGTGATGCTTGATGTCATAGGGTGTCCACCTGTGAAGCGAGTCACAGGAAGTACTGGTGTGCCCAGGAAAGACCCCTGACATTTGTGCTTGTGCGGTGTCCACCTGTGGAGAGAGTCACAGGAAGTACTGGTGCGCCCAGGAAAGACCGCTGTTGCTGTGAGGAAATGGGTATAGTGAAATACCTAGGCTTGAATGCCAAGAACAGGATTGGTGAGACCGACCCGCGCCTTTGATATAGCCATGAGTACGCTGTACTCGGAGAAGGCAAGGCGATTGAGCAACGGGGGGTGGAGGATCCGACCTGCGCTATGTCCGTCTGACGTGAGACCAAAAAGTGCGGTCTGTTGGAGCGCATAGCAAGAGTCTTCGGCCTGCGCGCCATGACACAACGGGGGGCTACGGGCCATCCCGGTGTCCGAGGACTAACTCCGGCTGCACGCCATGGAGTAAATGCTCAAGAGATTTACCGTTGGGTGATAACCCTGATACGGTGGTGGGCAAGAGGTTGCCAGAACACCAAGAATATGCCCTGAGTGCACGGACCGTTGGGCCGGGCGGCGAACGGTTGTGATGGCTTGTGTGCGTGAAAGCACCTTTTGATGATATAGCTTGCCATACTTGTGATATGATATGCCTGCAGGGAAAAATACCGCTGCCCCGAGAGAAGGGGTAGGGTCGTTATAATTTGGTCAGCTGAACGCTGACCGTTGCTTTTGTTTGCCACCGGTGGGTGGATTGTCCCTTGCACAGGTGCTGGAGAGCCGAGCGGGACGCATAGAGGTTGATGCTCCTGCTGGTGTTGCTGCTGCTGCTGTTAGCCCTCGAAGGCTAATATGTTCTTTTGAATGTTTTCTTTTTTTGTGGTCGGCCTGCGCGCCAATCTGGTTTAGGCCACTGTTTGAAAGCCATGTAGGCCATAAGGCCAACTCTTTTGACATGTTGTAAGACATTCCTATATGAATATAAAATGTGGAGTTTTATGTTTGGACATTCATGAGGAGTTCAAGTAGTTTAGGCTTCCGCTAGAATGCTTGTGATAGGTGCGATGCGCTACTCTGGTATCATCCTGTACCTTCACCGAATGTTTTGTGGTATATCCTGTGGGGCCCCGGCCGGACCTTCTAGAATATATCATATGAACGGATGGGGTTGTTACACCTGGCCCCAGGAACTCTCCTACACTCTGGTGCTGCAGCATGTTGAAATCGTCACCTGCCAGGTTGTCATATTTTGCCGAGATGCTTTCTTACTCTGACGGTCATTTCCACTGCTCGCTAACTTGATCATGATACTCGCAGATTCTCCCTCGGGGGGCGCTAGCGTGGTTCAAAATGTTGCCCCGTCGAGCTCCGTGCCGCTGGTCGCCCTTCCTGCCAGGACACCAGTAAAGACCACGCACACGGTGCAGATCAATATCGGCGGCAAAAGAACATCTGAGGCCTCAGTTCCTTCGGCGAGCAAGGAACTGCTGTCAAAGAATTCTCCTCCAAGGAAGACGACCCTGGCGAGCAAGGATCCTTTGCCGAAGGACCCTCTGCCCAAGAAGGATCCGCTGGTGAGCAAGGGTCTCCCGGCGAGTTCTGGGTTGCCTGCAATGAGTTCTGCTCCGCCCGCGGCGAGTTCTGCTCTACCTCCGCCGAGGTCTTTGCTACCCGAGGCGAGCTCCTCGCTACCCCCACCGTCGCCTCTTACAAACATCGCCATCATCCAGTCGGTAACCGCATCTTTGCCATTGCCACCGCCTCTGGTCGCGCCTACCCAAGTCGCCATGATGCGACTTCCTCCACCTCCTCCGCTGAAGAATCCTCAGCCACCGACGAGTTCGTTTCTCCCGCCGCCTCCTTCATCACATTCCGCGGGCAGTAAGCCGGTCAAGCCGCGACCGAGCTACTTCCCGGTAAGAGTTGCGGATTCTGGAAGGGGGAACGCGGGCAAGGCAAGGCGGCCGAGCACGCTGGTGGGCCATCTACGAGCCGGCGAGATGAGCCAACTCGCGTATCCTCTCCTCAACGATCTAGATCTCCTCCCTGTAGTATGTATCGTTATTGATGTTGTATAAGGTGGCTAAGTACCCTGTCTAACCTGGCGACTTTCATTTGCTGACAGATCGGCCGGCGACTCCAGGGGCAGACTTCATCGATGTCATGGGGTTACCGGGCATGGAATATCGTCATGCTGCTGCTTGCCCCTACATGGAACTAGATAGCATGTTTGACCAGCTGGCGATCTGCGAGCCTCATCGTCGAATCTCATCATTGGAAGTGCGTATGTCGAAGATGGAAGAGCTCAAGAGTACTCTAGAGAGCTATGAAGCACGCTTCCACTTGGTAAAAGAGAATGATCGCCAGCTGGCGCTTTACAACCATCGGCTCCAGCTGGTTCTCGACAAGCTGGTCGGCATTCGCGCGAGTATGGGCTCTATCAGCCGGCTGACGAGGATGGACGGGCAGTTGCGGCTTGGGGATGACGCGATGGCACTGGCGACAGAGCACTTTCGGCGGGCGCGCGAGATGTGCTGGGCTGGTCGCCATCCTCACCCTCCAGAGAGACCTCCAAGGACTTAGGATTTTTTCTTTCTTTTTCTTGTTCTTCTATTTGAAACTCGCCAAGTGCGACTTGATGAACATTTACTGATTTGCAATAAGCGAGCTTGGATCTCGCGCCATTATTAATTTTTTACTGTCTTCAATGTTTGTGTGACATCTTGCCTGGATTGTGCTGCGTTTATTCTGCAGGTTGCGATCATGCTTTATCTGTTATGTGAGACCTACGCAACGGATTCGGATTACTCACTTAGGGCGCGACTTGGTTTGATACTCGCCGTAAGGAAGATATACCCCCCCCCCCCCCCCGTGACGCATATAAATAGAGGGAGTAGGTAGGACATAAGTACGCTATTGTGCTTTTGAACCCCAAGCTCGTGAGAATCTTTTCCTTCTCACACGCTGCGACTTTGCTTTGCTCCTCGCTCTTCTTTCTTCTTCCTCATTAAAACACTCAAGATGGTTTGAGATGATGCCAGTGCTCGCTGCCAAGCCCATGCCGCCAACTTTGCGGATGCGGCTTTCAAAAAGTCGATCACCACCGAGCAGGACTTAGAGAGCTTTAGGGAGAGGCTCCTCCCCGAGAGATACTCGGCCAGGCTCCCGAGCCGTAGTAAGTGACTCAACACATATATCGAGGGCGCGCTGGTCCTTCCCCTTCGCCACTTTTACGTTGGCCTGCGACTTCCATTATGGCCTGAATATTGTGAGATACTTTGGTATTTTGGTATCGTCCCTACACAGATCAACCCCAACAGCATCGCCATCATCATGGGGTTCCTCTGCTATTTGCACGAGGAGAGGGTCGCCTTTGACCTCTCTATCTTCCGCAAGATATTCGCCTTCACCGCAACTGCCGAGGTCGTGGTCGACTTCAGTAGCCACGTCTGCACTCTGGTGGGAACGGTGAACAAAGTCCACCGATGGAGCGAGCTGCTAGTCGTCATCGAGGGCGACTTCGATGGCATCCTGGGAATGCTGCACCAACTGTCGACGTCGCATTCCTCCCGCCGATATTGGAGGGCATTCCGGAGCAGCTCGTCGAGTCGATCCGAGGTCGCCGGTTCGACATCATTTTCTGGAGACTAAACATCAACACCTTGTTGGAAATACATTCTAAGGAGGGTAAGCTTGGGAGAGAATCACTTTGTCTCCATACTCGCCGTGCATTGAGAAGCGCAATACTAACTAACTCACCATTTTGCAGTGCTGTTTGAGCTTCCGGAGAAGCCGCTCCCTCCGGCGAAGGAAGTCGCCACTTCGCTGCCTGAGCCACACTCTCCGGCTGACGTCGGCGAGAAGAAACGGCTCGCCAAGGGCAAGGGGAAGGCCAGGTCGCCGGGCCCCGCGACCAAAAAGTAGAAGGTGTCGTCACCATGACCTGACGACCAGGAGTCTCCGCTCCATGCTCGGCTCCCCCACTTCCACCCCAACTTCAACCTGGGGCTGGATGCTTTGGACGCCTATGGTCGCCCGTTGGTGATTTGGTCGGCGGATGAGCCTCTGGTGACGTTGAGCTCCAACCTTCCCTCCTGGGCGGAGGACAGGGAGGACAAGGGGGAGGCCTTCGCCTTCCTAAACGCGATGTACGGGGGAGGTGATGCCGAGTCGATGCTGGACCTCAGCGAGGAGGAACTAGCCCAGCAGGCATCCTGCTCGCTCACACGAGCCATCGAACTAAATCACTTAGCGGCTAGGATGGTGCTGGAGAGGACTAAGGCCTTAAAGATCATCAGCAAGAAGGCGATTGATCTCGGCATGGAATCCACTCGCTGGCGAGATTATGAGGTAAGTTGCCCCCTGCATGCGATGTTGATGTTGTCATACTTGGATTCTTTTTGCTGACTCCGTTCTTTATCGCAGGCTGCCGAGATAGAAACTACCAAGAAGCTTTCTAAGTATGAGGCGAAACTCGCCAAGACTCAGGCTGATCTGGAGGCAGCCCAAGTTCGTGCAGACGAGATGGAATCTTGCCTGGCCATTTTAGAAGCCAGTGTGAGTTCTTCTGCTTCTCAGCCGCGGCCGGAGGATGACCCTCACTATGCCATCAAGCGATCTCGTGTCTTGTATGAGGAGAGGTCGTCGGTTCGCCGCGAGATAGCCTGAACAGTCAGCAACGTCGTGCTTGCGAGGTTGAGGATCTCCGGAAAGCTTGACAAGGTGGAGAAGCAGTTCACCGTGGACAAGATGATCCCCGAGCTGCTCGCTGAGGCAACAATCTCACTAGATCGCATACCCTCACTATACACGAGCTCCAGTAGCTGCGGCAGCGGTAGTAGCAGCAACGACAGTGGCAGCGGCGAGGAGGAGAGCGAGGAAAGTGGCGAGGAAGAGGATGCTGACATTTGAGATGAGGAATATCAGTCTGATACTGGCGACGATGAGTCCTAGTTGCCCGCCGATATTTGTCATACTCACGAATTCCAGTTAGCGATATTTTGTAATAGATACCTTTGCAACTTGTAAATTTTAAATACAAGTCTGAAGTACCATGTTGTGTTTTCCTTCTTTCATACTTGCTTGCTGATGATACTCGCTGTGCTCATAAGCTTGCTTTTACCTGTGTGTTGGCACCGTTCATAGTCACATAATTCATACTCGTACGACCATAGTCGCTCTTCATAGGTCGCCTCCCACTTTTCTCCTGTGACCTGCACATATATTCGCTGTAGCGTACTCGCATAGTCGCCCATACATGTTCGCATACTCGCACCATATCTGCTCGCATACTCGCCAGAGTCTGCCCGCTCCTGTATGATTTATTTCGTTACTAAGAATGACATCCTGTGAGGAGCTGAGCCTGATTTGTGGTTAGGAGTAGTCGACACCCAGCAAGAGCCAAGCTCAACTGGGGGTGGGAGCTAGTCGACTCGGGGAGGCAAGTAGTCGGTCTGCAGGAGAGGATCTCGTATAGAGGTCTCGGACTACGGCATCACTCCAACGAGGATCTTGGTCTCACTCGAGGAGGTCGTTGGCCAATATGCGGGAGAGGAGCTCGTGCAGGGACTTGGACTTACGAGGACCTACGACTTGAGGATTTGTACATTGTTGGAGTCGTCAGCTCTTAGGAGCCTTGCTCAACTAGAGTGGTGTAGGTCAACTCGGGGAGGCATGTAGTCGGTCTGCAAGAGCGGAGCTCGTAGAGAGATCTCGGACAATGGCATCACTCCAGTGAGGATCTTGATCTCACTCGAGGAGGTCGTTGTCCAATATGCAGGAGAGGAGCTCGTGCAGGGACTTGGACTTACGAGGACTTACCACCCGAGGACTTTAACATTGTTGGAGTCGACAGCTCTCAAGAGCCTTGCTCAACTAGAGTGGTGTAGGTAGACTCGGGGAGGCAAGTAGTCGGTCTGCAGGAGAGGAGCTCGTACAGAGATCTCAGACTACGGCATCACTCCAGCGAGGATCTTTATCTCACTTAAGGAGGTCGTTGGCCAATATGCAGGAGAGGAGCTCGTGCAGGGACTTGGACTTACGAGGACCTGCCACTCGAGGACATGTACATTGTTGGAGTCGACACCTCTCAGGAGCCCTGCTCAACTAGAGTGGTGTAAGTCGACTCGGGGAGGCAAGTAGTCGGTGTGCAGGAGAGGAGCTCGTATAGAGATCTCGGACTACGACATCACTCCAGCGAGGATCTTTATCTCACTCGAGGAGTTCGTCAGCCAATATGCAGGAGAGGAGCTCGTGCAGGGACTTGGACTTACGAGGACCTGCCACTCGAGGACCTGATATGTTTTTCCTGCTGCTTCAAGAGTTTGAAAACGGATTAAGCGCATCAATATATTTGAGGACGAAGAAACCAGAAATCAAACGATGATCTTGTCGATGTCGAGTTGGGAGGTCGGCATCCAACACTGTTCCTGATAGTTCTTCTAGTCGGAGGAGAGATGCAATCGCGGGTAGCTAGCCGACATGCAAGGGGGGATCTGATCTCGGCCGTCAATGCAGGGGTCCGGTCTTACATGGGCGCTTATATCCCGAGGCATCGTCCCGTCGTCCTAACTAGGCTATCTATGAGAAACAGGTCGGAGGCACGTTCCCCAATCCAATCGCTGCGATTGCTCTCAACTCTGCCAACTAGCTAAGAGCGCAAATGCAAGTGCAAGGGGTTATTCTCTTTCGAGGGTCCTCCAGGACGCACTCGCGACTAACATATTCCCTTGGGCCTACCCTGGCTCTCTGGCTAGTTATCCTGCCTTAGGAAAATAAGCTGAAGGGTCGTTGCCCGAAAGGAGAGCTCGACAAGGTTGATCCTTCCTCGAGGCCAAGAAGTCGGAGTCCAAACCTGTTCTCGCTAGTTCCTCCAGTCGGAATAGAGATGCAATTGGGGGTAGCTAGGCCGACATGCAAGGTGGGAGCTCATCTCGGCCGTCAATGCAGGGGTCCGGTCTGACAAGGATGCTTACATCCCGAGGCATCGTGCCATCGTCCGAACTGGGTTATCCATGGGGAACAAGTTGACGGCTGACTTCTCAGATCGATCCTGGAGCAACACCTTGAGTTCCCAAAAGACTTGAGATGAAGAAAGAATGAACAGAACCAAAACAGCGGCCATTGTATATATGCGAAATCATGTACAAACAAAATACATCATTGGCCCCTAAGGATAGAACTTTTTCAGGTCATCCCCACTCCAAGTACCTCCCAGCTGCTCTCTAACCTGATCCTGGAAATGGTAGCCTCCGGTGGGCAAGGATTTCTGGACAATGAAGGGACCTTCCCAATTTGGATGTAGCTTGGCAACTATTGCTCCTCTTCCTGCGGCATCCACCTTCTTCATAACAGATCTCCGACGAGAAAATGCTTTAGGCGGACATTTTTGTCGAAGTGCTTCACCATGCGCCGCTTGATCTCCTCTTGGCCGATGGAGGCCAAGTCACGAAGCTCTTCTATGAAATCCAGTGAGAGTCTTTGGGAGTCTTCATTCTCCAAGCGCCATTCTTCGTCGCCATCTCCACCTGCTATAACTCACGGGCTCCGAACCTTGAACTCCACTGGGATGAGTGCCTCGGACCCGTGGGATAACTTGAAAGGAGTTTCCCTAGTGACCGAGTTTGGAGTTGTACTCAAATCCCAAAGAACCGAGGGGAGCTGCTCCGCCCAATTGCCTTTCAAGTTGGTGACTTTCTTTTTCAGAAGGTTGATGATCAACTTGTTGGCTGCCTCCACCTGTCCGTTACTGCGAGGATGATGCACAGAGGCAAATCGAAGATCCGTCCCTAGCTGCTTGCAGAATTCCTCTAATTCCAAACTGGCGAACTGCGGCCCGTTGTCGGTGATGATGGCGAGAGGAATCCCGAACCTGCATGCAATCTCTCCCCAAATGAAGTTCTTCACGATCTGCGACGTGGTCTTGGCTAAGGCTTTTGCCTCGATCCATTTGGATAAGTAGTCGATCATGACAAGCACGAACTTCCTCTGCCCGCTGGCCTGAGGAAAAGGGCCGATCAAGTCCATCCCCCAGATGGTGAAGGACCATGAAGCTATGATCGAGCGAAGATGCTGAGCTGGTTGTAGTTGGAGGGGTGCGAAGTGCTAGCACTGGAGGCACTTTTTGGAGATGGCCTCTGCATCCATCCTAATAGTGGGCCAAAAGTATCTATGCCTTAGAATCCTTTGTTCAAGCGAGCGAGTCCCTGAGTGACTGTCACACTCTCCTGAGTGAATCTCCTCCAGGATGCGAGGTACTTCAATTTCTGATAGGAACCGAGGCAGAGGACCTGAAATGGTCTTGCGGTAGAGTTCTCGTTCTTGAAGCAAATAGTAGGTGGCTTTGTAGCGAAACTTGCTCTGGTCTCCCTCGCTGGCTGTAACCTGACCCGTTGTCAGGAAAGAAACAAACGGATCCTTCCAAGACACTCTCTGCTCGATCTCCATCATCTCCCCTTACTCGATGGATGGTTGGAAAAGTTCAGTCACGAGCCCCCCAGCCCGAGGACCATATTTGGCAAGATAGTCAGCATCTGAATTCTCCTCTCGGGGCACGTGCTCGATGAAGAAAGTTTGAAACCCCCCAATCAGACCTTTCACCATGATCAAGTACCGCTGCAAAATCGGATCGTTCACCTCGAACTCGCCTCTGATCTGGGACGCGACTACCATCGAGTCAGTGAAGGCCCTTATATCTTGAATTGCCAAATCCTTGGCGGGACGCAAACCGGCCACCATGGCTTCGTATTCCGCCTGATTGTTGGTAACTGGGAAGAGGATCTCAACAGCTTGCTCGATCCTGGTTCCCTGCGGGATTACGAGCACGACACCATCTCACACGGAATATCTGCCCAAAGCCCCATCTACAAACATCTTCCAGGACACCGTGCTAGAAGGGCCTTCCTCTCCTTCCACCTCGGCCAAGAAGTCGGCAAGGATATCCGCCACCGCCTGCGTCTTGATTACTACCCTTGGAGAGTAAGAAATATCGAACTCGGTAAGCTCCACTGCCCACTTTGCCAGCCTGCCAGAGTGCTCCACTCCATCCAGGATACTCTGTAGAGGATGATCAGAGATGACCCTGATGGAGTGAGCTTGAAACTACGGACGGAGCCTTCGAGCCGAAACCAACAAACCGAACACCAGCTTCTCCAAAATAGGGTACCTTGTCTCCGTCTGCCGCAGCACTCTACTAACATAGCAGATAGGAAGCTTCCTCTTGCCCTCCTCCCGGACCAACACCGAGCTAACTGCTTCCGCCCCGACTCCTAGATAGAGAAAGAGATCCTCATTACACCCCGGGTCCTGGAGGAGAGGAGCTTGGGTTAGCTATTGATTGAGTTTTCTGAAAGCCTCCTTGCACTCTGCCGTCCACTCGAACTTCTGATTCCCCTGAAGGGTCTTGAAAAATGGAGAGCACTTCTCCCCTGCCTCGGACAAAAAATGGCTGAGGCCTGCCTGCCTTCCTGTCATCCTTTGAACTTCCTTAGGATCCCTTGGAGATGCCATTTCCAGAATGGCCTTCACCTTATCTGGATTAGGTTCCACCCCCTAGGAGAGAGGAGGTGACCTATAAATTTTCCCCTTCCTGCACCAAAGATGCACTTCGCTGGGTTGAGACACATCATGTACTTCCTCAGGGTAGCGAAGGTCTCCACCAGATCCGTTATGTGTTCTGCGATACTTTTACTCTTGACGAGGAGGTCATCCAAATAAACCTCCAAGTTTCGCCCCTTCTGGCCCTTGAAGATTTGATTCATCATCCTCTAGTAAGTCGCACCTGCATTATTGAGCCCGAAGGGCATCATCTTGTAGCTATAGCATCCGTCACTGGTTATGAAAGAGACGTCCCGGCAGTCGGGGGGATGCATCCGGATCTGGTGATACCCTGAAAAAGCATCAAGAAAACTCATCACAGGAAACCCGACGGCGGAATTAACCAGTGCGTCGATTTGAGGCAAGGGGTAGCAATCCTTTGGTCAATCTTTATTCAACATTGAAAAATTGATACATAGACGCCTGCCCCCTCCTGGCTTTTTCACCATTACAACATTGGAGACCTAGCCTGGATACTGGATCTTCGAGATAAAACCCGCCTCCAGCAGCTTCTCTACCTCCTCCCTAATCGGCTCGGCCAACATGGCGGCGCTCTTCCTCTGCTTTTGCCGAACTGGGTCTAACGTGGGATTTAGGTTGAGGCGATGGCAAGCAACATCGGCGTCCACCCCTGACATCTCGGCGACACTCCATGCAAAGACATCAACGTTGACCTGTAGGCAAGCAACCATCTCTATATTCCCTCCAACCGGCAGGGATCCTCTCACCTTCAGTAGTTTGGCTCTCCTCCTCGAGAGATCACCTCTATCTCCTCCAACTCCTCAACACCACACAACCCTTTCTCCCTTTCAAGCAACTCTTCCAGCTTCTCCGTGTCACTCATCCAGCTGATGGTGCTGACGGCATTCAAGTATCACTCCCTGAAAGCCTTTGGATCTCCCCTGATCCTGATCTGAACATCCCCGCGGCAGTACTTCAGGCACTGGTGGTATGATGACGGAACGACCCTAAAGTAGTTGATAAGAGGCCTCCCGAAGGTGGCGTTGTTACCGCTTGGTGCGTTGACGATGATGAAGCGGCATCGGATCGACGTCCCACCGAGCGTAACCAGCAGCTCCACTGCTCCCTCCACCTCTTTCTTCTCTCCTGAGAAGCCAAAGAGTGGTCCATCTGCAGCTTGAACCCGAGACGCTTCCACCTGAATCCCGAAGAAGGTTATTTTGAAGATGACATTCACCGAGCTACCATTGTCCGCGAGGATTCAGTCGACGGTGAAGTCCTCAATGGCGGCTTGAATGACGAAGGCATCATGGAAGGGGTTCTCATTCCCCAACATATCTTCCTCCGAGAAGGTGATCTCCTCTAACGGCGGCGGGGTCTATGATGTCGAGGCGACGTTCTTTCGATAGATCTGTGGAGACTCCCCCGGTAGGAAGCTCCAAGCCCGGCCCCTCCATTGATCACGCCTACATGCCCACCCCCTGGGCCATGTATCACTTCCTCGCAACCTCGCAGGTCGACCCGGTCCTCATTCCTCCCCCTCGCTGAAGCTTGGAATTCCACTTGCCTCACCGGGGCCTTCTACCTCTGTTGCTCTCTTTCTGCCACTCCCGCGTCCAGCCTCCTCCTTGCTTCCCAAAACTCGGGGCAAGCCAAGGTCCCGTGCCCCTTTACTTGATGAATTTTGCAGTAGAGGGGAATCTCCGCCTCCTGGCGCATCGCTCGCTGCTCCCTCTGGCACCGCTTGTTGTCTTGGTGAGCGATGGCCATTGTCTACCTTCTTCCTCCTCCTCGGCCTCCCTCCTACCGATTTCCATTCCTCCTCTCTCCCTGATACTGGCGCCTTGCTGGTCTCTATTGGGGGCGATTCTCTGGATACTGGAATCTCCTTCCCCCCTTCGTCCATCCCGAGCTTCCGCCGGCCTTCTCTCTTCCTGTCTTCAAGGCCTCTCCTGCCTCCTTTCCTCAACCCTCCTGGGTTCCTATCTCTTCCTTCTCTCTTTTATCCTGGGTTCTTCCTTCTTCCTCTCCTCTCGCCTCTCCGGCGTCCTCCTTGACTTCGACCTTGAAGATCCTGCTCCCCTCCTTTCTGTCACAATCTCCCCATCCAGCCTTGCTTGGAAGTCCTTGTTCTTCTCCTCCCCTCAAACAAAAGTGTTCGCCTTCTCTATCATTTCTTCGAAAGATCTCGGGGGTTTAGACCCCATCTCCAGACTGAACAAACCTTGCTTCAACCCAAACTTGAGGGCCACCATCAAGGTAAAATTGTCCACCTCTTCCACCTCCAAAATCTCCTCCTGAAAGCGGTCGATGTAATGACCCAAACTCTCATGCTGCCCTTAGATGATTTTGAAGATGGCCGTCGCTTCCTTCTTCCTCTTCTTCGATGTTGCGAACCTCGCCATGAGGCCCCGACACAGATCTGAGAAGTAGTACACGGACCCCGCAGGTAGCTGGTGGAACCAATCCATGGCGTTCCCCTTGAGGGTGATGGAGAAGAACCTACACTTGAAGGTGTCAGACATGTTGTGGATGGAGACGACGTCTTCAAACCACTGGAGGTGTCTGATAGGGTCGTCTCTGCCGGAGTAGTAAGTGAGAACGGGTTCCCTGAACCCTTCTGGAACTGGAGCGGTGTGGATCTCATCACCGAAGGGGCTCCTCCCTCCCTGGAGGTGACGAGTTTCATCCACACTGGAGACGTCATACTCGCCATAGTGCCGAGTATCCCTGCAACTCGCCGACGACATTGGATCCCGAAAACGGACCCCCTGGCTACTCGTCGGGAAATGTCGTGACTGCATCGGTCACTCTTCCCTCGTCCAAGCGAGCTCCTTTCCAGCTCACCTCGGTGGCACTTCCTCTTCTAGCGGCGTCAGCCGACGGGGAGAAGTCACCGTGACCTCTAGGCGCTGAGCGAAACCAGCGAGAATGGTTTTCTCGATCTTCCTCACGAACTCTTCGAATGCGGCCACTGTTACATACTCGGCACCTCGCGCGACGTCTCCTCCACTGCCGAGTTGCCGACCAACTCTCCTTGCTCGCCACCAATGGCCATCTCACTCAACTTCCAAACTTTCTTCCTTGGCTGCGATCCATGCTCACCGCACCAAGTGTTGAAGCCAGGAAAATCCTAACCTCATAATTCAGACCAAAGCCTCCTAAGGTTACCAGTTCAGAAGATAGATCAGACGGCTAGGGTGACTTAGAAAGAAGGGACAGTTCAAACAGGACCCCAGATGTTGCGGCAGGAAGGTCCCACCATGTACCGGGATGCTCGAAAGGAGCAGCCCCTTCTCAACCAAATATGGTCGAACCTGGTACGAGGGAATCTAGCCGGCGAAGTTGCAAGGTCGTGACATGCTCTCCAAGGAAAATAAAACCAAAGATTCAGCTAGTATCTCGAAAATGAAGCGCCTGAGTATACTGTCGAGGATTTCAAGTGCCTCACCTCGTACCCCTGGGTTCCTATTTATAGGCAAATCCAAGGAGATGGTGTGGGGGTCATATTTATACCCCACCCCCCCTGGCGACTAGGCGACTTCCAGAGGAACTCGCACGGGCTAGGCGAGTATCTCGCCTAGTCACCTACCTAGCGAGTTTGCTAAGGGAGCTCGCCTATACTCGCCCGGGCCTTCCACGATCTTGAATGCTAACTTTGACTCCTGTCTTGACTTTGTTGACCTTGACTTCTACTGACCTGGCTGTGGTAGGACCCACTCTCGACAAATACGGGTTGTATAATGATATCTCTGGTGGCCATTGTTAACCCAGAAATCGGTGATCTCTCCCAAGGTAGCCAGCTTGCTAGCCGTGGCCTACTCCAGGTTCCCCCTGGAGGTCGTGACAAGTCTAAGTGTGGGCGGACAGACTTCTCAGCCCACTCTGGCCACATGGCTAGGGCGGACTCCCTGGTCTGACCGCCCAGGTCGCGTAGCAGCCACTTGTTTCGCAGGGGCTGCCGACTGGTTCCTTAGTCCGCCCCTACAGGCCGCGCGGTTGGATTAGCTAACCTCATAATGTTTTTCCCCATTCTGACAGGGACTATCCAGCTATGGAAAACTCGGATTCCTATCCGCCGATACCACCATGTGGCCTCATGCTCGATAGGAGTCACGGTCTTCACCAGCCCACTCCTGCAAGTTGCACAAGCAAAGCAAACTGCCACTCCACTAGGAGACCTACCTCCAGGTCTCTCAATGCCAGGAGACCGGCCTCTGGGTCGCTCAACAACGAGACAACTCTAAAGGTCTCCCACCAGAGGGCGACAACCTCCAGGCCGCCCAGCAAGGGAGGCAAGCATCCATTCCAACAGAGAGGCGGACTTCAACAAAGGGGGCGACCTGTTTCTTTAGTCCTCCAGGTCGCCCAGTCGACCAGCTCGCCCGCGTGTAGTTTGCGGACTCTTGCTCAGTCCGCCCAAGCAGCGTGGACTTGCTCTAGTTATCCTCCAAGACGTACAACATTCATCAGATCCATCTTGTCTGCCGCAAGCTAGGCGGACTCGTGACACCGCTCAAACCTTCAGTCTGCCTGCAGTTGACAGACTCCCCCAACAGCAAGGGCGACCTGCTCTATTCAGGTAGCCAAACTCTGACCAAGCGGCAAGCCTCCAGAAGAGGCGGACTCGTCTCTTTCGCCGCGGCCTGGGCGGACTCTTCTAGTCCGCCAGTAAGCCCTCCAACTTTCATCCAACATGCTTCCCAGTAGAAGAGGCGGGCTCCTCATGCAGTCCGCCAATCAGCTTTCCACCACTGGCTTCTCCCCAGCAGAGGTAGATAACTCCTCAGCCTGCATACATTGGAGCGAGCTCTCTCAGCATAGAAGAGGTGAACTTGTCCCAGTCTGCAAACATCAGAATCTACCCCAGAATACCAAGTCCCTAACCGCGCGGCCTAGCACGGGCTCCGCAGAGTCCAAGTTCTACTCGCACAAATCACTGACAATGTTACCAGAAGCCGTTACCTCCTCAAGCCTATAAATAGCCCCCAATACCTCTAATTCAGGAGGATACAAACACGATGACAACCTCAGGAAAGGTCAAGCATCAAACCTTGCAGACTGCACTCTCCAGTCCACGCGGCCTCTCCTATACTCTCTGTCGATCTCTCTTCTCAGTCCGTGCGACCTCTGGCAACTTCTTTCCTTATCCGCCAGCTTCCCCCTATGTACCATTTATTTGCTTTCCATGTAAAGTTGTAACTCAAGCTGTAATAACTAATATTAATCCAAGGAAAGCTCGTCACAAGAGTGATATTTAAGCCGCGGCGGGCGAAATCTGTTGTTGTCACTACTACCGGCCCCCTCTTCTTCTCAACTCACTCCTCACGTCATCAACCTGCAAGCATAACCTTCAATGTAACCATCTAATCGACAGTTCTTGATCAACCTTGCCGGCCATCTCCATACTCGGAGCAATAACCTCTTCCTCTCCTCCATCCCAGCATCCCTTAATCAAGCGCTTGCTCCACTCTCGATCACTCAGAATCTTAACCTCTTCGTTATCCCCGCAACCAACTGTTAGCCATGTCAGATCATCAGTCAGCCAAGAACTTTGCTATAAGTCCTGATGAGCACTCACTATGGGATGCCTTGGAACAACCACATCGTGAAACCGCCCTACAATTTCAGTCAATCAACCGTACTCTAGCTGCAATCGCACAACTATTAGAGATGCAATCAACAACAGCACCCGTTCCTCCAGTCAATCCAACACCAACATTGGAGAATCAACAAGCTTATCCTCCAGCCTATCCTCCTCTATACACACCAACCTTTCCGCAAGTGCCTGCAGCCCCTTTGCGGCCTCAAAATGTTGAGTTTGAAGCTCGTCAAAGATTCTTCCAGGAAGCTGCCCGGGGAAGCCTAGCAAGATTTCTGAATTTCAGGGAAGTCATCCTTACTCATCAGCTCCTGCCTTTGCTCCTCCTACGATAACTTTTCCATTCTATCCTCCTGCTTCTTTTGCAGCAATAACTTATACTCCCTTCTATCCTTATGTTGTAGGAGAGCAGGATGAGCAGTCACCATTGTTAGAGAATGTTCGTCATGAACCAACTCCAGCCAATTTCAGAAAGCTGCAGTTACCAACTTACACTGGAGAGACTGATCCAATGAAACATCTTCAAGCTTTTGAATCAGCCATAGCTCTCAGGACTCTCTGAGATGCTACTAAGTGCAAGCTCCTTATAACAACCTTTGATGGACAAGTGAGGGATTTGTTCTATGGTCTGCGCCCTCAGTCCATGACTTCCTTTACTGATTTGCGAAGGTAGTTCTTGCTCAGGTTTTCTACTTCAACAAAGAGAAGGGGCCGTCAAGAAGCCCTCTTTGAGATCAGGCAACGAGAGAACGTGACTTCGTATCAGTTTGTAGATAGATTTCAGAAAGAAATTTTGGACATTGAGATCGTTGATCAAGAAATATATTGGGTGGCGCTAATACATGGTCTTCGTGAAGGGCCAATCAATTTTGAAGCTAATGTCCGCGCACCGAGAACATATCAAGAGTTGATTGGCCTAGCCAACTCATACATTCGAGGTGAAAAGAGCAACCCCAGCTTCATCTCCAAGCTTATAACAGAGAAAGATCCTCCATCTCACAAGCAACCTCTGAGGTCTCTTCGGAAAGATTTTCCATCCCACTCAAGGAAGGGAAGGAGATTTTAACGTCATCGACACTCCTTCCAGGACCATGATCGTACCCATGATCAATTGCTACTACTACCAGCTCCATCTTCACAAACAGCTTCGATTCATTAGCAGCAAAATGATGACTTGCTAGAATATGAAATAGATGAGGCCATGAAAGAGGTAAGCCAAGTTGTAAAGGGTAGGGCTATTTCAAAAGGCCTTACCAGCTGGCTGATCAAAGAGCTAAAGACTCGGATCCGTATTGCAAATTCCATAAAGAGCAAGGACATTCAACTGAAAATTGTCGAGCACTTCATCAACTGGTACAAAGGATGCTAAGGCAGGGGAAGATGCGTGACTTGTTCCCCAAAGATGATCACTCTAATCCATCAACTTCAAAAGGAAAAGAGGTTGCAGACACTCCTTATTGCTCAAAAGGAGTGAGCCAAATCAACGAATACCCCTACCTCGTTATTAACAACACCATTGATGTCGAAGACGAGGGCAAGCTTGGAAGACTATTCTGAGAAGGAGAAGAACAACGCCAAGTCCTCAAGTTTCCTCGCAACCATTACCGGTTGATCTTACTTTACTTTTCATGTGTCAAACACTTCCTTTTCGAGACACTTCTTAGTGTTCCTTCTTGCAATTCAATAAATTTTACGTCAGAGATCTCATACTGAAACATTTCCCTTTTTGGAGTGCTTCTTCCTCTATTTTTCTCTTTGTCAAAGAGATCACTATATTGGAACCCCAGTTATGATTTGGGCAAGGATCATTATTAAGTTTGTTTAGACTGACCCATCATGTATAGCTAGGGTCATGGTTGTGTTCTAGAGTGTAGGCCAAGTCCTTAGAATCAACATCACATGGACCAGCCTTCAAAAGACTGCTAGAGACTCAAGCAGTTGTGTCGAAACTAGAAACCAGATTGTGTCGACACTTGGGAAAGGCTATGTCGACACAAGAAGCAAGATTGTGTCGACACACAGAAGACTTGTGTCGACACCCAGAACATCTGTCGACACCAAATATGTCGACACCAGAAGCCATTGTGTCGACACATTCCATATAAGCTGTGTCGACACCAGAACTTAAAGAAGAACTATTGTCTCAGCTCGACGAACTCCAAGCTCAGGTCGACGATCGCTGAACTCAAGACAACTCGACGAAATAAGAAACTGATCTCGACGAATTCTCTGTAATCAGTTACAGTTGGCAGAATTAATTAAGGATTAATTAGAGCCAAAATTACAGTCAATGCCCAGGCCATTTAATGTTGAACATTCCTAATAGTCGTTCAAAGGCAACATTAAATGGGGATGTTTCAGAAGTTAATTGAGGATTAATTCTCAAGGCATCTTCTACTCTCGGTAATGCTCCCGCTGTCATCAAGATAAATGAATTCAAAAGTTTGAACTTGATATAAGAGATTAACAGAAAGACAACAACAATTATAGTAGAGTGTAGAGATATAGTGAAGGCTTTTTCCTTTGACAGAGAAGGAGGAACTATGCATCAATCAATATACTCACAGAGTTCTTCATCTGCTCCAGGCTTCTTAAGAGACACACAATCAATATCAGTCTAAGAAGCATGCTAGAGACATCATCAATCTGAAGACCTACTTACCCTGAAGCAAAGCTCCATCTCCCTGAACCATTCAACATCTCAGGATCGGCCTTTTGCTAACATCATATCCACTTAAATCTTCTCAGTTGTACATTGAGAAAGAGAAGACAAAATCATCTCTCATCCCCCCACTGTATAAAGGGTTATAACTCCCTTCAAAAGTTAACCCCCTTGGTTGCAAGTCTCCTGATCAAAAGACTTGAGGATTGGTTTTTGAGCACCTGATCAAAAGCTTATTGGTGGCAGTCACCTGATCAAAACCTGTAGTGGATTCCTCCCAGGGTGCTAGAAGAGTGGATGTACCTACGTTTGGGAACCACTATATATCCTTGTGTCTTCTGTGTTTCTTGGTCATCTGTTCCTTACTTTTGTGCTGTGATTTTCTTATTATTAGAATATAGATATAACTCAAACTAGTGTAAGTTAAGATCTATCCCTAACTTTCAATTGGTATCAGAGCAGGTTTTCTTGGCTGTACAGGCTAACACCCGAACCAAAATGATCTGATAGATCTTATACATCTTTAGAGTTTATCATGACACAAAATGAAGATTTTTCAAGCACCAGACCTCCTATGTGCAATCTTGATAAGCTTGCACTATGGAAGAAAAGGATTAGGTTTTATATCAACTTCATTGATGAAAACATATTTAATTCAATTTTCATAGGACCAACTTAATCTCAGGAAACAACAAGTATCAATGTTGTTCCATCATCTCAATGGACAGATGCACAGAAAAGGCTGAAGATTGCTGATGCACAAGTAATGAACATACTTGCACAATCAATGTCTGATGACATTTTTCAGGAAGTTGTTGAATGTTCATCTACAAAAGACATGTGGGACTCCCTCACAGCTATGGTTGCTGGATCAGCTAAAAAGAGAATATTTGATGCTGACACTTGGAGTGACTCTGAATCTGAAGCTTCATCTTGTGCAAGTGAAGATTAAGAAGAGTCAAGAGCTAGAAAATATTGCTTAATGGCAATAAATGCTTCCTGCAGCAATCCTGATGAAGAATCAGACTCTGAAGCAGAATCAGAATGTGAATCAGAAGAAGATCAGGTAATCTCTACCCTTGATCTTTCATCAAAAGAATTTAAAAATGATTTTAAATTATTGTGTAAAGACTTATTTCAATCTGAGAAGGAACTAAAACTTCTCAGAGAGAAACTAAATAATGTATCTTCTGAAAATTCAAAACTCAAAGAAGATTTGAAGAATGCTCTTGAACAAATAAGTCATTTAGAATCAATTAAAGAAAAAGATAAGTTAGACAATATAGACAAAATAACTGAAGTTTTACCAAATCAAACTAAAAATCTTCAGAAAATTTTTGCTCAAAATAATTCGTCGAACCGAGCTCGATGAAAACCACACCATTCGTCGAACAAAGCTCGACGAAGTATGAACAAAGATTTCAATCTTAACTGTTCAGGAATCTATGCTCGACGAAATAAATACACTTCATCGAACCGAGATCGACGAAAATGGAATACAAAAAATAACTATCATCATTCTGTTAATAGGGCTCGATGAACTCAATGCCATTTGTCAAACTCAGGTCGATGAATTACCTTAATTTGTCGTACTCAAAATTTCAGAGCAGAAATTTTAACATCTTTCAAAATCATAATCAACATCTTACAAATCCTTTTACTGAGTGGATAATCCCTCCTAGAAAATATCATCCACTTGGATACAAGGATAACCCTGTATGCTCTTTCATTTCAAATTATTATTGTGAAAGAAAAATAGGACCCAAGATAATCTGGGTCCAGAACTTCTAACATCTCTTTGCAGGAAAAGACTTCAGTCTCAGCCAATACAGAGGATATATCAGTGGCTATATAATGAGAAATTGGTTGTAAGGCTACAATAATAGAGAGAGGCTGTGTACTCTGCTAAGTTATAAATTCTAATCAGATATGGGCAAGGAAATGAAAATAGTGGTAGACTATCTAAAGGAAATTCTCTAAGTTGTAACAGTAGTTTATTTATTTTATTTCCCTAAGCACTCTTGTACATCTGCTGAAAACCTTTATCATTTAGGCAGATTGTTTTGGCTTTGTATTTTATTTATTTTTATGTAAATAATGTCCTCACCTAAATAGGGGGAGATTGTTGGAACCCCGGTTATGATTTGGGCAAGGATCACTATTAGGTTTGTTTAAATTGACCCATCCTTTATAGCCAGGGTCATGGTTGTGTTTTAGAGTCTAGGCAAAGTCCTTAGAATCAACATCACATGGAACAGCCTTCAACAGACTGCCAGAAACTCAAGCAGTTGTGTTGACACCATAAACCAGATTGTGTCGACACTTGGGAAAGGTTGTGTCGACACCAGAAGCAAGATTGTGTTGACACAAAGAATACTTGTGTCGACACCCAGAACATCTGTGACACCAACTGTGTCGACACTAGAAGGCATCGTGTCGACACATAGGACTTTTGCCGACACATTCCACAGAAGCTGCGTCGACACCAGAAGTTAAAGAAGAACTGTTGCCTCAGCTCGACGAACTCCAACCTCAGATCGACGATCGCTGAACTCAAGACAGCTCGACGAAATAAGAAACTGAGCTCGACGAATTCTGTGTAGTCAGTTACAGTTGGCATAAGTAATTAAGGATTAATTACAGTCAGAATTACAGTCAATTCCCAGGCCATTTAATGTTGAACATTCCTAATAGCCGTTCAAAGGCAACATTAAATGGGGCTGTTTCAGAAGTTAATTACAGATTAATTCCCAAGACATATTCTACTATCGGGAATGCTCCCGCCGTCATCAAGATAAATGAATTCAAATGTTTGAACTTGATATAAGAGATTAACAAAAATACAACAACAATTATAGCAGAGTGTAGAGATACAGTGAAGGTTTTTCCTTTGACAGAGAAGGAGGAACTCTGCATCAATCAATATACTCACAGAGTTCTTCATCTGCTCCAGGCTTCTCAAGAGACACACAATCAATATTAGTCTAAGAAGCTTGCTGGAGACATCATCAATATGAAGGCCTACTCACCCTGAAGCAAAGCTCCATATCCCTGAACCATTCAACATCTCAGGTGGAGCATTTTGCTAACATAATATCCACTTAAGTCATCTCAGTTGTACATTGAGAAAGAGAAGACAAAATCATCTCTCATCCCCCCACTGTATAAAGGGTTATAACTCCCTTCAAAACTTAACCCCCTTGGTTGCAAGTCTCCTGATCAAAAGACTTGTGGATTGGTTTTTGAGCACTTGATCAAAATCTCATTTGTGGCAGTCACCTGATCAAAACCTGTAGTGGATTCCTACCAGGGTAGTAGAAGAGTGAATGTACCCAGGTTGGGGAACCACTATATATCATTGTGTCTTCTGTGTTGCTTGGTCATCTATTCCTTACTTTTGTGCCGTGATTTTCTTATTCTTAGAATATAGATATATCTCTAACTAGTGTAAGTTAAGATCTATCCCTAACTTTCACACTGAACCACCGAGACATCGCAGAGTCTTGCTATAGGCCCCGTCGAGATTGGACTCCGACGTAAGGCCACAACGACCATATATTGTGGGGAGTGTTTGCATATGTGTAGTGCGAGCGGTCCAACTCTCATGCGGCGGAATACGTGAATTCAGATCATAGCCAGCATCTAACACAAAGCGGTTGTCAAGGGAGTTCCCATGTGTTAGCTCTGTTGTACTTCGCAAAGGATACATTACACTTACAATGATCTTGCTTTACAAGCAATGACAATCATGTGTAGCCTTGTCTCTTCGATTATCTCATGATTGTAATAGTCGAATACTCTATGGTACTCTCCATCCATGCTTTTGCGGGGCCCACAACTCCGCTGATCTTTTCCACAGGCGAGCAATGCTATAGTCCACTTGGCACACTTGCCCTGACTGGTCAGCAATGTTGTAACCCGAGGCATGAGAGCAGTGTATCTAACGATTCTTCTCAGGATTTCCTATGCTTTTCTCTTTTGTGCCCTTCTAAAGGATGCGTGGCCAGCTCGCTTTAAGTAGGACTATACTCATGATGACCTTTTTCAGGAAAGTGATGCACATGGCCCATGGGTGATCTCCTGTGGCAGCATCCAATCTTTCTTGGTCATCTCCGAGTATAGACCTATTTTTATCAACTGGCTCTTTCACAGGTTAACAGGTTAAATCTGACCTATCAAAAGGATTTGCAAAATCTATTTTACTTATGCTCATCTTATATGCACTTCTTGCATGAAGTCCTATCAGATGATGATTTACAAGCTCCCTATTACTCTTATCGGATACTAATGACACCAATCATTTATCAAAGTATCTGGTTCTCTTTGATTAACAAGCCTTGCTATTGGAGTCTAATTAAGATGGGTTCTTCTTATTGATCCGCACTTGATATTCAATATAAGATCGCTATCGCAGCTTGGACTTTATTCGGTTATCAGCAGAATTTGTAAGTCATTTCTTCTGCCATCCAAACATATTTATCTTATCATGTTAGCAGATAGCATTCACAAGTTCCATCCAGGTACTTACAACTTAGCTTTTGTTTCATATCTGCTTCTAAATCTTTTCATGCAGAGTTCAACAAATACTTGCAAGTTCCTTTCATGTACTTGCATATTACTTTCATATATCATATCTGCTTCTAACTCTTATCTCGTAGAGTTAAGCAGATGCTTGCAAGTTCCTTTCAGGTACTTGCAGATTACTTTAATATATCATATCCACTTCTAACTCTTTTCTTGCAGAGTTCAGCAGATACTTACAAGTTCCTTTCAGGTACTTGTAGCTTAATTTCATATATTATATCTACTTCTAACTCTTTTCTTGCAGAGTTCAGAAGATAATTGCAAGTCCCCATCAGGTACTTACAACATATTTTTCCTTCACACCTACCACTTTCTCTTCCTTTTGCAGAGGGTAGCAGGTACTTGCAAGCCTCCATCAGGTACTTGCAAGTTATTACTCTTCTGTGCCTTTCTTCTCGTCTTTGTTTTGTAGAGCTCAGTGGAAGACATTCATGTCTTCTTCATTTTGCAAAGGCAATTCTGATACACATAAGATGTACCCTCCTTTGTTTGCTTGCATTAGCTTTTCCTTTGCAGGAAAAGATAGGCATTAGCAAACTCCTTTTAAGGTGAGACATCAGGTTCTATCTCTCCTTACCTCTTACTTTTCTCAGGGGTGGATCACAATTTTCGTGGGTCCCCTACTTTTTCGAAGATTCCTTCGGCACTTAAAAAAGTGCAGGGATTATGTTAACCCAAAAATCATGATCCCTCCCAAGGTAGACAGCTTGCTAGTCACGGCCTACTCCAGGTTCCCCCTGGAGGTCGCGACCAGTCTAAGTGTGGGCGGACAGACTTCTTTATCCACTCAGGCTGCACGGCGAGGGCGATCTCCCCGATTTGAGTGCCCAGGTCGTGCAGCAACCGTTTGTTCTGCAGGAGCTACGGACTGCTTCCTCAGTCTGCCCCTACAGGATGCATGGTTTGATCAGCTAACTGCATCATGGTTTTCCCCATTCCGATAGGGACTACCCAGCTGTGGTGGAATTGGATTCCTATCCGCCGAGACCACCATGTGGCCGCATGCTCAACAGGAGTCACGGTCTTCACCAGCACATTCCTGCAAGATGCGCAAGCAAAGCAAACTTCCACTCCACTAGATGTCCTGCCTCCCGGTCGCTCAATGCCAGGCGACATGCCTCTATGTGCCACAACAATGAGTCAACTCTCAAGGTCGCCCACCAGAGAGAGACAACATCCAGGCCTCCCAACAAGGGCCGCAAGCGTCCATTCCAACAGAGAGGCAGACTTCAGCAAGGGGGGCAGCCTGTTTCTTCGGCCTGCTAGGCTGCCCAGTCGACCAGCTCGCCCTCCTACAGTTCGCGGACTCTAGCTCAGTCTACCCTAGGAGCATAGACTTGCTCCAGATCTCCGCCAAGGCACACAACATTCATCGGATCCATCACGTCTGCCGCAGGCTATGCGGACTCGTGACGCCACTCAACCCTTCAGCCCGCCTGCAGTAGACGGACTCCCCTAGCAGCGTGGGTGGCTTGCTGTATTCAGGTCGCCAACCTCTTACCAAACGGCAAGACTCCAGCAGAGGCGTACTTGTCTCGTCTGCCGCTTGTTGTACAGACTATTCTAGTAAACCACTGAGCCCTCTAGCATTCATCCAACACGCTTCCCAGTAGAGGCGGGCTCCTCATGCAGTCCGCCACTCTGTTTTCCAGCACTGTATTCTCCCCAATAGAGGCGAATAACTCCTTAGCCCGTATACATTGGTGCGGGCTCGTTCAGCACAGAAGAGGTGGACTCGTCCCAGTCTACCAACATCAGAATCAACCCCGGAAGACCAAGTCCCTAACCGTGCGGCCAAGCAATCACTTAATGTACTTTAACCTAGCAAGTTAAATTGATTAACTACTATTTATCTGATGGGCCCGCGAACAGACTCTTACTGTGGTTGGTTCGGTGAGTCGATCGCCGCGGGCTTGCTCGGGTAGGCAAGTGCACCTATCGCAAGTAGTACTCGATATTCGGGGGAATACCGAGGTCGTATTGTTCTCGGGGTCGCGTTGACTATTCTTACTCCTCCGGGAGGACTATTATTTTACTGAAAGAAAAGGTGGATTTTTTTACTTTAAGAAAAGACAGAAAAGCAAAGGAGCGAAAAAAAAAACGATTTAGAGAATATTCGATGAAGGGTTAACGCTCGGCATCGAATCGGATTAAGACTAAAACAATTTTTAATAATAAAAAGACTTGGTTTTCAAATTAATAATAAGGCAGCTTGGCCGTGGAGGTTCCACAAATGTGAGCTCACCTAGCTATAGGGATATCGCTCACCTAAACGTTAAGACTATTCGACCGAACGTTAGTCCGACGAAGGATTCCTCTTAACGCCCGCTTTACGCTAAGAACCCCGCTATTGGGTGGGGGACCCAATCCGGTAGAATTACGCTTGTCCTCTCTCGAGGGGGTGCACGCAACTCTATTTACCCAGGGGTGATCGGTCCATATGCACGGCCTCTCGGCTAGCTAGCATATGGACTACGGAAATAGGGCCCACACATCGATTATGTGGTCCTACGCGTCGTAAACCCGGGGTAAACCCTAAGTGCTTAAATTAAAATGAAAATAAAGAGCTTCAATTATTATAAATCATTTTAAATGTCCCAATGCTCTTCGATGCCGAGGCTAATAGCGATTAGCCACACATCGGTATGGGGACGGCTTATAATTTAGTGAGGCGCGAGTTCGAAATTAAATGCTAAACGTTTATAAGAAAGGGACAAAAGAAAAATAACAACATTTAGAAAGCTAAAAAGTTAACTAAACGAGAACTCACGCACACTCCAAATTATAAATAAAAAAAACTAAGTTACACATGAAAGAAAATTTGCATAATTCAAATTTGCGAGTCCCACTCAAACGAGTGGGGGCGGTAAATAAAGGCTGAAAATTGCAAGTCCTACTCAAACGAGTAGGACTGAAATGAAAGCGAGTCCTACTCAAATGAGGAGGAGAAAATAAATGCGATTACAGGGCTAAAAAGTCCGGCCATTTAAACTCAAGTGAGTAGGCGGAAAAAATAAAGAAAGTAAAATTGCAAGTCCTACTCAAACGAGTAGAACTGAAATAAAGTCCAGCCATTTAAACTCAAGTGAGTAGGCGGAAAAATAAAGAAAGAAAAATTACAAGTCCTACTCAAACGAGTAAGACTGAAAATGAAAACGATGCGTCATTTAACTCTTAACGAGTAGGCGGAAATAAATGCACACAGACACACACACTCCATAAGAAATTCAAGAAAGCAATAAAATTATACACCTACACTCACACACTCTACATAATTTGAACAAAGCATAAAAATTATACACCTACACTCACACACTCTACATAATTTGAACAAAGCATAAAAATTATACACCTACACTCACACACTCAACATAATTGAACAAAAGAGAGGTTTAGGCTCATACACTCACACACACAAATACATAAAAAAAAGAAAAATCAAAGTTACCTAAAAATTAAAATTTTAACTATTTCAAGCATAGGTTTTGCCAAAAACAAATAAAAAGAAGAAATTAAAATTTTAGAAGACAAAAGTTTTTCAAAACGAATTAAAAACCAAAGTTTTTGGAAAATAAAAATTTCAACATTTTCATTCCTAGGATTTCATAAAAGAGCTAAAAAAGTTGAAATAAAAGAGAAAGAAGAAAAAAGTTTTCATCCTAAAATAAAGCTAAGTAAAAAAAACAAAAGGAACTTTAGTAACTCTTTTACACACTCATAAGAGTGAAGATGTTGAAGAAGACAAGAAAAAAAAGAAAAACCTAATTCATCATTTCATCATTTTCAAACAAAACCTAACTTGAAAAAAAAATCAAAGGCATGTAAAGAGGAAAACCTAACATTCCTAAGCATGAAAACAAGTAAAAAAAAATGTAAAGTAAGCAAATTACACTCATACACACACACACACTTTTCATAAATGAAGAACTAAGTGAAGAACAAGGATGAAACCAAGGATAAAAAGGGAAAGAGGTGAGCCATCCAAATGAACTTTTCATGCCAAATAAAGAGAGAAAATCTAACATTTTTATTAAAATTTTCAAGCTATTACAAAGCTAAAAGATAAAGCAAAACAAAACATGAAATAAGAAGGGAGAAATCTCCTTACATAGCACTAGTATCCACGGATTAAGCCCACAAAAAGACACTAAATTGGCCCAAAAATCTGAACCCTTGGACCTTACAGAACTGGGCTATTTATAGGAAAAAATTTCTAAGTACACGCCCTCGGTCACGGGCGTGTAGGGGGGCGTGACAGTACTATTCATGAAGGCGGCTGGCGATTGGACAGCAAAGTTGACTTCGGGCTGAGTTCGCAGCAGTCACGCCCTAGGTCACGGGCGTGACTATGGGCGTGTCGGGGAGGTAGAACCGGGCGCGGGTTGCGTCAAATGTCTTCGGCAGCATCTTGTCGGGCCAGCTGGAAAGGTCACGCCCCATGTCACGGGCGTGACTATGGGCGTGACAGTTGGGGTCGACACTCGACGAATGTCGAGCGGAAAGTGTCGAGTCGAAATCGTTGAGCTGAAATTGGGTCACGCCCTTGGTCACGGGCGTGACACTGGGCGTGACAGTTGGTGTCGACACTCGACGATCGTCGAGCGGAATTCGTCGAGAGGAGAGGACACGGGCTTGGGTCACGCCCCGTGTCGGGTGACACAGGCGTGTCGCCAGGCGTGTCAAGCCTTTTCTTCAGAAATTTTCCGATTTCACGGGAAATGCACAGTCACGGCTCGGTCACGGGCGTGACCCATGTGTCACGGGCGTGACTATCCAAATTTTGGCAGATTTTGAATTTTTTCTGAAAAATCAAATAAAACAAGTTAGGAGAAAATTTACAAGAATAGGAATATTTTATTGAACAAAAATAAGTAAAAACGACGAAAATAAATGAAAATGACTAAATTAATGTGCATAAAAATACGCATATTTACAGTTCATCAAATACCCCCATACTTAGGCTTTTGCTATTCCAGAGCAAAAGTTTGAGGTGAATCTATAAGGAATAAAACAAACTCTAAGTTTTGGCTATCGCTTAATCAATTATAAGAGAGATCGAAATAAATATACGGGGTGTAAGAGTTAAGTCCTAAAATTATGTAGATGATTTAAATAGCGCAAAAGTTTTGGCCAAAAGACTTCTTGATGTAATCAAATAGAAGGCAACATTTGTAATGGTTAGATTAACAAAAATAGTTTGGAATTATAAGAACTCTAGCTTATATGAGTGCTACCGGAAATAATACAATTTACTAATTATGCTCTCAAAAAGATTTTTGAATTAATTCTAGAATCGTGTAATTGGCTAAGGGGGTAGTGTGGTTTATGAAGAGGGTTTTGATATTTGAGGAGAGGTAATTTTTTCTCGAACCTCCATGTTTTTTTTCTTTTGGATTATTAGGAAAACGAAATCTTATTTTCCTAATATGATTTTTGTTTTTCAACTTCATAAGAAAAATTAACCCAATGTATATTTGTAGGAGTAATGAATTTTGTCCTCTTACTCCCTATATAATCTTTTAAAATTATTGGGTGCCTATGTTTACGGAACGAAATCTTGTTCCCATTGACATAAGATCTTTTAAGGATAAAATTTTTCATGCCAAGTAGGTCATGAAAAGTAAGGGGAGAAAGGAAAACTAGATTGTAATCCTAAAAATTTTTGAGAGCAACCTTAATAATTTGTACGTTCCAATTTTTTTCAGAAAGCTAAAGGTAAGTATAATTGAATTCTATAGTCGTTATTTCCTAACATAATATACGTGCTCCTATTAATGAAAAATTAGAAGTAGTGCCTAAAACGAGTCCGCTAGTTTTAACAAAGCATAAAGAATTCTTTAAAACTTAACCCCGGCTATTTAAATGTTTCAATCAATAATTAACAAACGGGTAGCAAACAAAGAATTAATAGTATTCACATATAAATAAACTCAAAACAGAATTTTTGGATAGCAGAAAAGTTAAGTATGGAATATTTAATTTATTTATTTCAAAACATTTTTTTTTTTATTTTTATAGTTTTTGTTATCATGTTTTTTGTTTGTTTTTCATTTATTATCTTTTTTTGTATTTTTGTTTTTCTCAATTTTTTTGAAAATTTTTGTGAACTATTATCTTTTTTTTTTTGTATTTTTTAAGAGAATTTTCACAATATGTACAAAAATAAGGGAGAAAAAGAAAAAGGTTTGTACAAGAATGAGGAAGGGGGAGAGAGAAAAAACAAAAAAATATTTACAAAGAGAAAATTTTTTTGGATTTTTGTTTTTTTCATTTAAATTTTTTTGTTTTTTCATTTAAAATTTTTTTTGTTTTTTCATTTAAAAATTTTTTTTTTGTTTCATTTTAAGATGTTTTTTTAATTTTTTTGTTTTTGTTTTGTTGTTATATGTATTTTTTTGTATTTTTCTTTTTTTTGAGATGCAGAAAAATTGAAGTGCAGAAAGTAAAGCACGAAAATACCCCCATACTTAAGTCCAACATTGTCCCCAATGTTGTATCGTAAGTATGCGGAACAGAAATGAAAGACAATATGTACAAAAAAAAGAAAAGGAAAGGGGGTAGAAGCTTCCCTGAAACGCGTAGGGGGAGGCCGATCAGAAACCCTGCGTTTATTAGAAAAAAAGTAACAAAGATAATAAGGAAAGAGCGAAAAAGATAAGCGAGGGGTGCCTCCTAGGAGCGCTTTGTTTATAGTCGTGTAGCTTGACTATTTTGGCGGGTTTATAATGCGGAGGAAAGTTATGGTTTCGCTAAAACCGATCACTGGGTCGCCCGCGATGTAAGACTTTAACCGATGATCGTTTACTTTAAAAGAGCCTTTGTCCGGGTGGGAGACGAGTATGGTTCCATAAGGAAAAACTTCTTCAACTAAGAAGGGACCGGACCATCTAGATTTTAATTTACCTGGAAAAAGCCTAAGGCGTGAATTGTAAAGAAGGACAAGATCGCCCGGAGAAAATAATTTTTGGGACTTGATTTTTCGATCGTGATAGAACTTAGAGCGCTCCTTATAGAATTTATTGCTCTCGTAAGCGTTCGCACGCCATTCATCGAGCTCGTTTAGTTGCAGTTTTCTATTCTGAGCGGCTAAGTTGGAGTCGAGGTTTAAGAGTTTTAAAGCCCAAAGTGCGCGATGTTCTAATTCTACGGGTAAATGGCACGCTTTGCCGTAGACTAACCGGAACGGCGTACATCCAATAGCGGTTTTGTATGCCGTCCGATACGCCCACAACGCATCGTCGAGTTTAACAGACCAATCTTTCCTATTTAGCGAAACGGTTTTTTCTAAAATTCGCTTAATCTCTCGATTTACTACCTCGACTTGGCCACTTGTTTGCGGGTGGTAGGGGGTGGCAAGCTTGTGCGTGACTCCGTATTTAGCTAACGTCTTAGCCATAAGAGCGTTACAGAAATGCGTTCCCCTATCACTAATAATTGCGCGAGGCGTGCCGAAGCGAGAAAATAATTTTTTAAGAAATGTAACGACGACTCGTGCATTGTTGGTGGGGAGAGCTTGCGCTTCCGCCCACCTCGATACGTAGTCGACCGCCACTAAAATATACATATTTTTGAAAGACGGAGGTAGGGGGCCAACAAAATCTATGCCCCACAAATCGAAGACTTCGCACTCTAAAAACATGTTTTGGGGCATCTCGTCGCGACGAGAGATGTTACCCGACCGCTGACAGCTATCGCATGCGCGCACAAAATTATGCGCGTCTTTGAAGAGAGTGGGCCAAAAGTAGCCCGCCTCTAGCGCCTTCCGAGCGGTCCGGTTGGCTTGATAATGCCCACCGGCTGGACCCTCGTGGCAGTGCTTAAGAATTTGCAAGCACTCCACACCCGCAACGCATCTTCGGACCGCTTGGTCCGCGCAGATACGAAAAAGAAATGGGTCCTCCCAAAAGAAATTTTTCAAGTCAGAAAAGAATTTCTTCTTTTGATGACTGGAAAACTCTTTTGGAAGGACCCGCGCTACTAAAAAATTTGCAAAATCTGCGAACCAAGGCGAAGATGACGAAGATTTATTAATGGCAAGAAGGCGTTCCTCGGGGAATCTGTCATTTATTTCATATTCGACGAGCGCTTCCGCACCCGGATTTTCTAAACGGGAGAGGTGGTCCGCCGCTAGATTTTCCGCTCCCCGCTTATCTCGGATCTCCAAATCAAACTCTTGTAGGAGGAGAATCCATCGAAGAAGGCGGGGCTTCGCATCATTTTTAGCTAATAAATATTTAAGCGCGGAGTGATCGGTAAAAACGATAACTTTAGATAGCGTTATATACGAGCGAAACTTATCGAAAGCAAAAACGACGGCTAAGAGTTCCTTTTCCGTCGTCGTGTAATTTACTTGTGCGGAAGTGAGCGTCTTGCTAGCGTAATAAATAGGATGAAAATGTTTTTCTACGCGTTGGCCAAGAACGGCACCTAAGGCAATATCACTAGCGTCGCACATTATTTCGAACGGAAGGGACCAATTAGGGGCCACTAATATTGGTGAAGAGATAAGTTTTTGTTTTATCAAATTAAAGGCGGACTCGCATTCGCTACTAAAGATGAAGCGTGATTCCTTTTCCAAGAGGTGAGTTAGCGGCTTTGTTATTTTTGAAAAATCTTGAATAAAGCGTCGGTAAAAGCCCGCATGGCCTAAGAAACTCCTAATAGATTTTACGTTTGTTGGATGCGGAAGTTTTTCTATAATTTCTATCTTGGCCTTATCCACCTCTATCCCCTTAGACGAAATCATATGGCCGAGGACCAAACCTCCTGGAACCATAAAGTTGCATTTTTCCCAATTTAAAACAAGGCTTGTGTCCTCGCACCGTTGAAGGACAGGATCTAAATTGTTAAGGCAATCGGGAAAAGAGCGTCCGAAAACAGAAAAGTCATCCATAAAGACTTCCATAATGTCTTCTACTAGCTCGCCAAAGATCGCTAGCATACATCTTTGGAATGTAGCTGGCGCGTTGCAGAGTCCAAATGGCATTCTTCGATAGGCGAAGGTGCCAAACGGGCAAGTAAAAGTTGTTTTCTCTTGATCATCGGGGGAAATGGGGATTTGGAAAAACCCCGATAAACCATCAAGAAAACAATAATACGGATGACCGGATAAACGCTCTAAAATCTGGTCTAGAAATGGTAGAGGGAAATGGTCCTTGCGGGTGGCGTCGTTAAGTTTCCTATAGTCGATGCACACTCGCCAACCCGTAACAGTACGAGTTGGGACAAGCTCGTTATGCTCATTCGCCACTACGGTAAGACCGCCCTTCTTGGGCACGACATGCACGAGACTAACCCATGCACTGTCCGAAATAGGGTAGATAATCCCCGCATCTAACAACTTAATGATTTCGGCTTTAACGACGTCTTTCATGTTTGGGTTAAGACGACGTTGCGGCTGTATCGTTTTGCGGCAATTATCGTTAAGGAAAATCTTATGGGTGCAAAAGGAGGGGCTAATCCCCTTTAGGTCAGAGATTTGCCACGCAATTGCGTGGCGATGTTTAAATAAAACTTCCAATAGATCGGAAGTCTCCTAATCACTCAAGTCCGAAGAAATGATAACGGGGAGCGTATCACCTTTTCCCAAAAAAGCGTACTTGAGCGTGGCGGGTAAGGGTTTGAGGTCTAGGATGGGCGGTTCTTCTAGGGAGGTTTTAATTCCTATGTCTTTCTTACCAATTGGTTCGAAAGGCAAGTCTATAGACGTATCCTCATCGCAGTTAAAATTTTCGAGCGCATAAATGTCGTCATTTAAAAATACGAACTCGAAAATGGGAGAAGAACGATCTCCGAAAAAGGTATTTAAAGAATAGCAGAAATCGTCGCTCGATGACAAATTGTCCATCGAGGGATTAATAGAGAAAGTAACTTGGTCATCGCCTACTCGGAGGAGAAGGCTACCATTACTAACATCTATTAGTGCGCGGGAGGTGGCGAGAAAAGGGCGACCGAGTATTATTGGTACCTCGGCGTCCTCCACGATATCTAAGATAACGAAGTCTACCGGGAAGGTAAACTTGTCGACTCGGACAAGGACGTCCTCCACTACCCCGATAGGGAACTTAGCCGAGCGATCCGCTAATTGGATGCGCATATTCGTAGGACTAGGAGTACCCAAACCTAAACGCGAAAAGAGCGAGTACGGCATCAGATTAATGCTAGCCCCTAAATCAGCTAAGGCGTACTTTACTAATATATCGCCAAAAAGGCACGGGATGGAAAACCGTCCCGGGTCGTTTTGTTTTGTGGGCAATTTATTAGTAAGGGCCGCCGAGCAGACAGCGTTGAGAGATACATGCGAAATATCCTCTAATTTGCGTTTATTAGAAAGTAGTTCTTTTAAAAATTTCGCATATTTGGGCATTTGCGAGATAGCCTCGCAAAAAGGAACATTAATGTGAATTTGTTTTAATAATAAAATAAATTTTTCATATTGCGCGTCCTTACGCTCGTTTTCTAACTTATGCGGATACGGGAGAGCCTTGTTTAAAATAATTTTTTCTTTTATAATAGGTAAAGGCGGCGTGAGCGAAGAAAGGGGAAGAGGGGTCGGAGGTGAAATATGTACCTGAGGGTCGGTCCGTTTTGGATCGACCACCTCCTTTCCGCTACGGAGGGTTATAGCGTTGGCGTTCTCCCGCGGATTGGGCTCCGTGTTTCCCGGCAGTGCCCCGAGCGCGCGCTCGGACATCATCCTCGCCAGCTGTCCAACCTGTTGTTCGAGTGTTTTTAGCGATCCGGTGATGTTCCGGATATTTGACTCGTTGGACGCAATATACTTCGAAAAATTTTCCTCCATCGGGGAGGGTTTCGGAAGAGGAGGGGGAGGAAGAAATCCGGGCGCATAAGAAATAGGGGGACGCTGAGCATTATTCGGGTTGCTCCACGAGAAGTTGGGGTGATTCCTCCAACCCGGATTATAGTTATTACTATAAGGGTTGTTGTTGGGGTTGAAGGGAGGACGACCCGAATTTCCCATGAAGTCCACGAACTCTTCAGCTACGCAGACGTTGGGGGGAATAAAACAAGGCGGAGTGGAGGAGGCAGCAGACATCTCCGCCACCTGCTTTGTTAACCTTTCAACTTGAAGGGTCAAGAGAGTAGTGGCATCCACTTCAAAAAGACCAGCCGCCGGCTTTGGCCGTCCCCGCGGGACGTTCCATTGATAGGCGTTCATAGCCATCTCTTCGAATAAAGCCTGGGCGGCCTCGGGGGTTTTGTTGTTAAGCGTTCCCCCGGCAGCCGCGTCAATCATTTGACGCGTCTGAAAATTCAGCCCATTATAAAAAATTTGAACTTGCAACCACGTTGGCAGCGCGTGGTGCGGGCAACGGCGGAGGAATTCCTTAAATCGTTCCCAAGTCTCGTATAGAGACTCAGGATCGTTCTGCACAAACGAAGAAATGTCCGCCCGCAACTTTGCAGTTTTGGCGGGCGGAAAGTACTTCGTTAGGAACCGTTCCGTCAACTCAGCCCACGTGGTGATACATCCTCGCGGGAGGGCATTCAACCACGCCTTGGCTTTGGACTTAAGGGAAAAAGGAAATAAGCGCAAACGAATGGCGTCATCAGTGACGCCATTGATCTTGAAGGTGTCGCATATCTCCAAGAAATTGGACAAGTGGACATTCGGGTCCTCATCCGGCAGTCCGTCGAACTGCACGGCGTTTTGGACCATTTGAATGACACTTGACTTTATTTCAAAATTATTATTGGCCACCGCAGGGCGGACAATACTCGACCCAGAATCATCCAGGTTAGGCCGGGCGTAATAAGACATAGTACGCTCGGCCGCCGGGGGAATGTTAGGGGCAGCCATAACTACAACAGTGGGTTCTCCGATAGATTCCTCGGGATCTAAAGAAGGATTTCGGCGATGAGATCGGATACGCGCAAGAGAGCGTTCGATCTCAGGGTCGAAGTCTAAATCTTCAGACTCTGAGGGTTGTCCTCGGGTCATACACCCAAACAAAAATAAAACAAAAATAAACTTTTTTTTGTGTTTTTAAAATAAAGTTTTTAGTTTTTTTTTTTAGAGAAAATAAGTAAAATTAATAGACTCCGGAATTCGAAATAGCAACTCGAAAAGAGAGTCCCCGGCAACGGCGCCAAAAACTTGATGGGCCCGCGAACAGACTCTTACTGTGGTTGGTTCGGTGAGTCGATCGCCGCGGGCTTGCTCGGGTAGGCAAGTGCACCTATCGCAAGTAGTACTCGATATTCGGGGGAATACCGAGGTCGTATTGTTCTCGGGGTCACGTTGACTATTCTTACTCCTCCGGGAGGACTATTATTTTACTGAAAGAAAAGGTGGATTTTTTTACTTTAAGAAAAGACAGAAAAGCAAAGGAGCGAAAAAAAAAACGATTTAGAGAATATTCGATGAAGGGTTAACGCTCGGCATCGAATCGGATTAAGACTAAAACAATTTTTAATAATAAAAAGACTTGGTTTTCAAATTAATAATAAGGCAGCTTGGCCGTGGAGGTTCCACAAATGTGAGCTCACCTAGCTATAGGGATATCGCTCACCTAAACGTTAAGACTATTCGACCGAACGTTAGTCCGACGAAGGATTCCTCTTAACGCCCGCTTTACGCTAAGAACCCCGCTATTGGGTGGGGGACCCAATCCGGTAGAATTACGCTTGTCCTCTCTCGAGGGGGTGCACGCAACTCTATTTACCCAGGGGTGATCGGTCCATATGCACGGCCTCTCGGCTAGCTAGCATATGGACTACGGAAATAGGGCCCACACATCGATTATGTGGTCCTACGCGTCGTAAACCCGGGGTAAACCCTAAGTGCTTAAATTAACATGAAAATAAAGAGCTTCAATTATTATAAATCATTTTAAATGTCTCAATGCTCTTCGATGCCGAGGCTAATAGCGATTAGCCACACATCGGTATGGGGACGGCTTATAATTTAGTGAGGCGCGAGTTCGAAATTAAATGCTAAACGTTTATAAGAAAGGGACAAAAGAAAAATAACAACATTTAGAAAGCTAAAAAGTTAACTAAACGAGAACTCACGCACACTCCAAATTATAAATAAAAAAAACTAAGTTACACATGAAAGAAAATTTGCATAATTCAAATTTGCGAGTCCCACTCAAACGAGTGGGGGCGATAAATAAAGGCTGAAAATTGCAAGTCCTACTCAAACGAGTAGGACTGAAATGAAAGCGAGTCCTACTCAAATGAGGAGGAGAAAATAAATGCGATTACAGGGCTAAAAAGTCCGGCCATTTAAACTCAAGTGAGTAGGCGGAAAAAATAAAGAAAGTAAAATTGCAAGTCCTACTCAAACGAGTAGGACTGAAATAAAGTCCGGCCATTTAAACTCAAGTGAGTAGGCGGAAAAATAAAGAAAGAAAAATTACAAGTCCTACTCAAACGAGTAGGACTGAAAATGAAAACGATGCGCCATTTAACTCTTAACGAGTAGGCGGAAATAAATGCACACAGACACACACACACTCCATAAGAAATTCAAGAAAGCAATAAAATTATACACCTACACTCACACACTCTACATAATTTGAACAAAGCATAAAAATTATACACCTACACTCACACACTCTACATAATTTGAACAAAGCATAAAAATTATACACCTACACTCACACACTCAACATAATTGAACAAAAGAGAGGTTTAGGCTCATACACTCACACACACAAATACATAAAAAAAAGAAAAATCAAAGTTACCTAAAAATTAAAATTTTAACTATTTCAAGCATAGGTTTTGCCAAAAACAAATAAAAAGAAGAAATTAAAATTTTAGAAGACAAAAGTTTTTCAAAACAAATTAAAAACCAAAGTTTTTGGAAAATAAAAATTTCAACATTTTCATTCCTAGGATTTCATAAAAGAGCTAAAAAAGTTGAAATAAAAGAGAAAGAAGAAAAAAGTTTTCATCCTAAAATAAAGCTAAGTAAAAAAAACAAAAGGAACTTTAGTAACTCTTTTACACACTCATAAGAGTGAAGATGTTGAAGAAGACAAGAAAAAAAAGAAAAACCTAATTCATCATTTCATCATTTTCAAACAAAACCTAACTTGAAAAAAAAAATCAAAGGCATGTAAAGAGGAAAACCTAACATTCCTAAGCATGAAAACAAGTAAAAAAAAAATGTAAAGTAAGCAAATTACACTCATACACACACACACACTTTTCATAAATGAAGAACTAAGTGAAGAACAAGGATGAAACCAAGGATAAAAAGGGAAAGAGGTGAGCCATCCAAATGAACTTTTCATGCCAAATAAAGAGAGAAAATCTAACATTTTTATTAAAATTTTCAAGCTATTACAAAGCTAAAAGATAAAGCAAAACAAAACATGAAATAAGAAGGGAGAAATCTCCTTACATAGCACTAGTATCCACGGATTAAGCCCACAAAAAGACACTAAATTGGCCCAAAAATCTGAACCCTTGGACCTTACAGAACTGGGCTATTTATAGGAAAAAATTTCTAAGTACACGCCCTCGGTCACGGGCGTGTAGGGGGGGCGTGACAGTACTATTCATGAAGGCGGCTGGCGATTGGACAGCAAAGTTGACTTTGGGCTGAGTTCGCAGCAGTCACGCCCTAGGTCACGGGCGTGACTATGGGCGTGTCGGGGAGGTAGAACCGGGCGCGGGTTGCGTCAAATGTCTTCGGCAGCATCTTATCGGGCCAGCTGGAAAGGTCACGCCCCATGTCACGGGCGTGACTATGGGCGTGACAGTTGGGGTCGACACTCGACGAATGTCGAGCGGAAAGTGTCGAGTCGAAATCGTTGAGCTGAAATTGGGTCACGCCATTGGTCACGGGCGTGACACTGGGCGTGACAGTTGGTGTCGACACTCGACGATCGTCGAGCGGAATTCGTCGAGAGGAGAGGACACGGGCTTGGGTCACGCCCCGTGTCGGGTGACACGGGCGTGTCGCCAGGCGTGTCAAGCCTTTTCTTCAGAAATTTTCCGATTTCACGGGAAATGCACAGTCACGGCTCGGTCACGGGCGTGACCCATGTGTCACGGGCGTGACTATCCAAATTTTGGCAGATTTTGAATTTTTTCTGAAAAATCAAATAAAACAAGTTAGGAGAAAATTTACAAGAATAGGAATATTTTATTGAACAAAAATAAGTAAAAACGACGAAAATAAATGAAAATGACTAAATTAATGTGCATAAAAATACGCATATTTACAGTTCATCATTATCCATCTAACCTAACTAAAGATTTATTTTAACAATAAGGCAGATGGACTACATTATGAATTTAAAACAAGAATATAGAGATGTAGATCTAACCTGAAACACCTAATGTACATGGGTCATTCCGCATTCCTAACTCAATTTTGAAAGTATTGAACTTAGCCTCATCCAATGACTTAGTGAAGGTATAAACAACTTGATTGTTAGTGGGGACAACTTCAAGATAGATGACTTCACTTTCTACATGTTCTTTAATAAAATGATATCTAATTTCAATAAGCTTAATCCTGCTATGTGAGACAGGATTATCAGCAATAGAAATTACATTGGATGTGTCACACTATAAGGGTAAATGACTTACCTTGAGATCGTAGTCCTCCAGGTGATGTTGTATCCATAGAAGTTGTGCACAGCAACTCCAACTGTCTCCTAGTTCACAGACATCTTTATTTATATCCCTTACATATACTCCTTCTTTGAGTCAGCAATCATATACTCTGATGAATGTGCATCAGCCTGTATATAAGTAGCAGCATTACCTATAATAGACACAGAGGAGTCAATATTATACACTGTATCTTAAGAAGGTTGTTCATAGTAAATCTCCTCCTCAACCTCAACATTGTCCTTAGAGACAATCTGTTCTTCTATAGAAATGTTTTGAACCTTTTCTTTCACAATTGCGGGAGCTTGTTCATCCTCAACATGATTATTGAGAACTTGTCATAGAGACACATCAGGAATATGATCTAATTTGTGTTGGATAGTCTCTAGATAAGAGTCAAGATGTCCTGAATATCTGACTAAACTTGTTCCCCCCTCAATAGGAGCATCTCTCTTCTCAGTCTGTAACTCCTTTATTATCCTGCAAAGTCTCTTCTTGTTGAGCCAGATCACTTCCTTTTCTTCAATGACAAAATTACCTCTGGCTCTACCTATCTATTCAGCAGCAGTAGAGGTTTCATCCAACTGAGCAACATCTTGATCATCACATTGATCTACCATCTGATCACCATATTATTTATCATGCAATCATTCTTGAATAGGAGGAACGTTGTTTGTGTACTATTCAAGCCCCAATGAACCTCTGATTACATTGGTAATCCAAACAGTATTCTCCCCGTCAATCATTTCCATTGCCTTAGCCTTTGATCATTTTCCTTGTCCTTTGATCATTTTTGTTTGCCCTTTGATCATTGCCTTCTCTAGTAAGGGAGTCTCTTCAGATACAGCTACAGTTATGGAGGTTTTGGCCTGATCAATCTTTTCATCCAGATAGATAGCTATCCTCTGAAATTGAAATGACATTCTCATCTTCTTGAGCAGGGAGCTCTGTTGGAATCTCCCCCTCAATCTCTACATTTCCCATAGGAATTTGCTAACTTGTATCTGTTGAAGATTGAGGACACCGGGCGGACTAGTTTCTAACAACAACGGTCTGTTTACCTCAGCAACCTGGCAGTTTGGTCCGACGGTCTTGTGGTGAACGTCGGCTTGGGGTCATGTGGATAGCAATAGTGGCAGTCTGGGGGGATAACCATAGCAATGGTCTAGAGGTTGGTTGTAGCGGTCTGATTGAAGCAGCAGTGGTCTAGTAGAAAGTAGCGATGGCAGGATGTTGGTTAGCCGCTGCGGTCTGAATGAAGCAGCAGCGGTCTGGAAGAGAGTAGCAGCAGAAGTCTTGCAGAGAACTACAACAACGATCACGATGAAGCCGCAACGGTATGGTTGAATAATACCATCAGTAGTATGGTAGAGAGCCGCAGCAGCGGTCTAGAAGAAGCTACAGCAGTATGGTTGAAGAAGCAACCACAAACTGATGGTTAACCACAACTGCGGTATGATAGCAACCCGTAGTTGCAGTCTGATAGCTTGCAGCAACTGCAGTTCAGTGTATAGTCATAACTGCGGTCTGCTGTCAACCTACAGTTGTGGTCTGGCGTCCTGTTCTAGCGGCCTACCCAGGGGGATTAGTGGCTTTGCTAGAAGCCGGTTGTTGTTTTATAATTTGCTATATAGTGGGCAGTTTGACAATGTCATACCGCATAGACTGCCCTGCTTGTATTTAGTCCCACATCGTGTGTTGTATTCTCTCGCCTCCCCTGATTTCTGTAAATAAGAGGACCTACCTATGTAATCTTTATCTTTTTGGAGCAATATAGTTTCTATCTTATTTAGCTCTTTGTCAATTTTAACTTGGTATCAGAGCGAATCGGTCCTTTCCTCATGTTCATGTGACTTCTATTCTGTCTGCGTGGTTTCCTTCCATACCCTCCTTTGTTTTTTTTTGTCTGCGCTGTTTCCTTGTCTGCGTGCTTCTCCTCCTCCTTTCTCTTCTCGCTGCGATTTCTCTAACCGCTGCGGGTTCCGCATTTTAGTCGCAGCATCTTTTTTGTCCCTGGTATATTGACAATGTGACCGTGCGGTCTGTCCTCTAGTTCGCGCGGTTTGTTTGCGTTATTTTGTCCACGCTATTTGTTTGGTTAAATTGTGTAATTTCTTTCTATTTTTAATGGACACTCCTACTTCTTCTCTCTTTGTTCCCATTCCTTCTTCCCTTTCTAGTTCTACTTTCTCTGTTTCTGGTAATTTGGGGACTGCTTCGAAACTTATAGGTCCAAATTGCCCTGACTGGAGTGTCTATCTCATTTTTCTCTTGCGTTCTCAGCACAAACATCATTATTTGACTGATGACCCTCCTCCTTCTGGATCTGTTTCTTTTGTTGATTGGGATGCCTCTAATGCGTTGGTGCGGACTTGTTTGTCCAACAGTTTATCTAACGAACTCCTTCATGTCATTTGTCATGATCTAATGGTCAAAGTTGCTTGGAATCATCTTACCGCCTTGTATTCCAAGGGAGCCCAAACTTCACGCATTTATACTCTGTATTTTGATATTTTTGCTCGACCAGTCATGACTCCTTCCTTTGCCTATCAGAAGGTTTAGACTCTTGGTGCTGAACTTCTTCAGCATCGCCCTTTTTCTGCGGATCTAGATGAGAAACACCAGCCTTTTTAGGATCTTCTGGTTGTTTGGTATCTGCTTCACCTGTCGGATTACTATGATATAATTGATCAGCAAATTCTGGGAGAGGCAGATAGTCCGGCACTGGATGCTACTACTGCTAGAATATCTATTATTATTACTCTTCTTCAGTGTACTTTGCTCTCCTCTCCATCTCTGTATTCTGATCTTGTGTTTCATCTTGCTCGCCATGACATCTCTGGTGGTCGTTGTTAACCCAGAAATCGGTGATCCATCCCAAGGTAGCCAGCTTGCTAGTCGCGGCCTGCTCCAGGTTCCCGTGTAGGTCGCGACCAGTCTAAGTATGGGCGAAAAAACATCTCTGTCCCCTCAGGCCGTACGGCTAGGGCGGTCTCCCCAGTCTAACCGCCCAGGTAGTGTAGCAGCCGCTTATTTTGTATGGGTTGTGGACTGCTTCCTTAGTCCGCCCCTGCAGGCCGCGCGGTATGATCAGCTAAACGAATCATGGTTTTACCCATTTCGACAGGGACTACCCAAGTGTGGCGGACTAGGATTCCTATTCGCCGAGACCGCCATATGGCCGCATGCTCGGCAGGAGTCACGGTCTTCACCATCCCACTCTTGCAAGTTGCACAAGCAAAGAACACCACCACTCCACTGGGTGAATTGCCTCAAGGTCTCTTAATGCCAGGCGACCTGCCACCAGGTCACTCAATAACGAGACAACTCTCAAGGTTGCCCACCTAAGGGCGACAACCTCCAGGCCGCCCAACAAGGGTGGAAAGCATCGATTGCAACAGAGAGGCGGACTTCAACAAAGGGGGCGACTTGTTTCTTCAGTCCGCCAGGTCGCCCACTGGACCAGCTCGCCCGCCTATAGTTCACGGACTCTAGCTCAGTCCGCCCAAGGAGCGTGGACTTGCTCCAGCTCTCCGTCAAGTAGCACAACATTCAGCAGATCCATCCCGTCCGCCGCAGGCTAGGCGAACTCATGACGCCGCTCAACCCTTCAGTCTGCATACAGTACACAGACTCCCCCAGCAACACGGGTGACTTGCTCTTTTCAGGTCGCCATCCTCTAACCAAGCGGCAAGCCTCCAGTAGAGGCAAAATCGTCTAGTCCGCCGCGGGCTTGGCGGACTCTTCCAGTCCGCCACTTAGCCCTCCAGCTTTCATCCAGCATGCCTCCCAGTAGTAGAGGCGGGCTCCTCATGAAGTCCGCTACTAATATTTCCACCACCGGCTTCTCCCCAGTAGAGGCGGATAACACCTTAACCCACATAAATTGGAGCGAGCTTGCTCAGCATAGAAGAGGTGGACTCGTCCCAGTCTGCCAACATCAGAATCAACCTAGGAAGACCAAGTCCCTAACAGTGAGGCCTGGCACGGGCTCCGTGGACTCTAAGTTCTAATCACACAAATCTCCGACTTTCTGGGGGTGACGTTACCAGAAGTCGTTAGCTCCTCGGGCCTACAAATAGCCCCCAAACCTCTTATTCAGGAGGACACAGACATGAGGGAAACCTCCGACAAGGTCAAGAATCAGACCTTGCGGACTCCACTTTCCAGTCCACGCGACCTCTACTGTCCTCTCTATCGACCTCTCTTCTCAGTCCGCGAGACCTCTGGAAACTTCTTTCCTTATCCGCCAGCTTCACTATATGTACCCTTTATTTGCTTTCCATGTAAAGGTGTAACTCAAGCTAAAATAACTAATATTAATAATAGGAAAGCCCTTCGCAAAAGTGGCATTTAAGCCACGGTAGGAAAAATCTGTTGTTGTCGCTACTAGCAGCCCCCTCTTCTTCTTCTCAACTCACTCCTCACGACATCAACCTACAAGCACAACCTTCAAAGTAACCATCTGATCGACAGTTCATGATCAACCTTCCCTGTCATCTCCACACTCGGAACAACAACCTCTTCCTCTCCTCTATCCCTATATCCCTTGATCAAGTACTTTCTCCACTCTCGAGCACTCAGAAGCTTAAAGTCTCTGTTATCCCCACAATCAACCTCTTAACCTCATGTTCATTGCTTGTAAGACCGAACATACCTGTTAGCTGTCGGTGCCCGTGACAACCTTCTCCTCTCTCCGTTTCCATGCATCAATAGCCTAGGGGACCGTACTTGTGCCTGTGGTTCTTCCAGGTATCTTTGTTCTCATTGTGTCCGACTTGGTTACTTGGTTGATCGGTATTGGACCAAGTATCCTCATCTTCATCCAATATCAGTTGATTCCTCCAAGCCATCCACATCTTCCCTTACTACTTCCGGAACTGCTCAGTTGGCTACTACGGGTAGGTGGCTTATTGATTCTGGTGCAACAAATCATATGATCAGCTATTCTCGTCTTTTCTTTTCTCTTGACAAGATCAACCGGTTACATCCGATTCTTATTGCGGATGGTTCTCCTTCTCTGGTTTGTGGGTATGGAACCGTGCATGTTACTCACACTCTTCAGCTGCAGGACACCCTTTATGTCCCGAATTTTTTATGCAACCTTCTTTCTATTAATGAACTTTGTAAACAATTGCATTGTGAAGATATTTTTACAGTCTCTGCATGTGTGTTTCAGATTCGTCATTCCAAAGAGGTGATTGCTATTAGGACTGAGAGCGGTTGCTTATTATATCTAGATCCTGCTTCTACTATTTCTGCCTCTTCGGCTCTACATCAGTGGCATCTTTGCCTTAGGCATCCTACTCCTCACATTCTTTATCAACTTCTGCCAGATTTACCTCGCAGTAATTCTACTCTAGATTGTGAAGCTTGTTAGTTTGGCAAACATCATCGGTCCTTTTTTCCCGCTATGAAGGTTCGCAGTACTTATCCTCCTTTTGATTTAGTTCATTCTAATGTTTGGGGCCTTGCTCTTCTTCAAACTGTTGGTTGGGGCAGTTTATATTTTGTTACATTTATAGATGATTTTTCCAGATGTACGTGATTATATTTTTTACGTGAACGCTCTGAGATTTTCTCAATTTATTCCGCCTTTTATAATGAAATTTGTCCACAATTTGATACCCCTATTAAAATTCTTCGTACTGATAATGTTAAGGAATACCTTAGTCATCAATTTACTTTGTTTTGTTTGGTTCATGGTATAGTCCTTCAAAGTACTTGCCCTTATACTTCCCAACAGAATGGTGTTGCTGAACGTAATAATCGCCATCTTTTACATGTGGCTCATAGTCTTCTTATTTATATGCATGTTCCCCAGTCTTATTGTGGTAATGCATTTCTTATTTCATGTTTTCTTATTAATGGAGTTCCATCTTTGGTTCTTAATGGGAAAACACCCATTTCTATTCTCTATCCTGATGGGACACCCTTTCCATTATGTCTTCAGGTATTTGGTTACACAGCATATGTTCACTCTCCGTCTTTTGGACGTGACAAACTCTCCCCCCGTTCTGTGAAATGCATCTTTTTAGGCTACTGCCTGTCACAGAAACGGTATCGCTATTTTGATCCCATTCTTAGGCGACAGTATGTGTCGGCGGATGTTACTTTTGTTGAGAATTTTCCCTTCTTTTCTTCTTCCTCTCTTCCTTCTTCTTCGGATGGTTCTTCTTTTTCTCCTAATGTCCCGACACCTCTTCTGGAGCTTGCTCTGCTTTCTTTATCTCCTATCTCTGATTCTTCCCCTTCTGGCTCCTCTACTATCCCTCCTTCTCTTTAGTCACTGCAACCAGCTCCCAGGCTAGTAATCTCTTCTTTGGATGGGGCTGATACAGTAGACAGGTCCAATTTGGATCTTCCAATTGCTCTTCGTAAAGTTGTTCGCTCCTACACCCAACATCCTCTTCAGGTTGTTGTTTCTTATGCTCAAATCTCTCCTTCGTCTAGGATCCTTGCTCTGGCCTTCTCAGCTAAGGTTGTTCCTACCTCATATCAAGATGCTCTTGCTATCCCTCATTGGAAGGCCGCTATGAATGAAGAGATGTGTACTCTTACTAAATGGGGTACTTGAACTTTTGTTCCCACTACTTTAGGTGCTCATGTTGTTGGCTGTCGCTGGGTCTTTGTTATTAAGTTTGTACCTAATTGATCAATTGATTGTTACAAGGCCCAGCTTGTTGCCAAAGGTTTTACGCAGACTTATGGTTTGGATTTCTTTGATACTTTCTCTCCTGTGTCAAGGATTACTATAATTTGTGTACTATTTCTTGTAACCATCAACTGAGACTGGGAAATATCTCAGTTGGATGTGAAGAATGCCTTTCTTTATGGTGATTTACAAGAAATTGTCTATATGGAGCAACCTCCTGGGTATGTTGCTCAGGAGGAGTCTCAGGTCTTTAAACTACGAAATGCAAATTATGGTCCTAAGCATAGTCCCATGGCCTAGTTTGACAAGTTCAATGTCATAATTTCGCTTGTTGGGTTTGCTCGAATTGAAGCGGATCACTAGTTATTCATCCGCAAGATATTAGCCAGTCTTGTTGTTCTTGCTGTTTATGTGGATGATATTCTTCTCATAGGAGATGTTAAAGAAGGTATGGATATGATAAAGAGCATCTTATTAAGCATTCTGTCACTAAAGATATGGGGTCTATGAAATATTTCTTGGGCATTAAAATATCTAGGAAGCCAAGATTTGTTGTTCTTTCACAAAGGAAGTATGCCTTGGACCTCTTAAAAGAGACATGCCTCCTTGGGGCTAATCCTACTCGTTCTCCGATATCGTTTATAGATAATAAGTGTTGGAGTAAGGACTCACCACTTCTTGAGGATGTCATAAGGTACAAACAGTTTGTGGGGAAACTCATTTATCTGACAATCACAAGTCTGTATATTTGCTATGTAGTAGGAATTGTGAATCAGTTTATGCAAGCACTTAAGGAGTGTCATCTGCAGTCGGCTATAAAGATTCTAAAGTATCTGAAAGGCACTCCAGGGAAAGGGATTCTGTTTCAAAAGAGGGGTCACTTGAAGGTTGAGCATATTCTGATGCGAGCTATGCAGGCGATAAGGAAGATAGGAAGTCCACATCTGGATTTTGTACTTTTGTTGGTGGGAATTTGGTCAGCTAGAAGAGCAAGAAACAAGCTGTTGTTTCCTGGTCAAGCACAGAAGTTGAGTATAGGAGCATGGCTCTAACTACTTGTGAGCTGAAGTGAATATGTACACTTATGCTTGATTTTGGAGAGATTTTTGATCACCCTCTGCCAATGTTTTGCAACAAGACAGCCATATAAATTTCAAGGAATCCTGTCATTCATGAGAGGATGAAGCATCTCGAGGTTGATTGCCATTTCAATAGAGAGGAGATTTTGAAGAATCAGGTTTGCACTCCATTTGTTACCTCAGAGAGAGAACTAGTTGATTTCTTCACCAAGCCGGTTACTCTTTCTGAGGAGGTTTGTAGCAAGTTGGGCATGGTTGATAAATATGCTTGTGCTTGAGAGGGAGTGTTGAATATTGAGGAGACCAGGCAGACTAGTTTCTATCAGCAGCGGTCTGTTTATCTCAGCGGCCTAGTAGTTTGGTCCGGTAGTCTGGTGGTGACCTTGGATTGTGGTCATGTGGAGAACAATAGTGGTGGTTTGTGGGATAGCCACAACAACGATCTAGTTGTTAGATAGAGTGGTCTGATTGAAGCAGTCGTGGTCTAGCTGAAATTTGCGATGGAGGGTTGTTGGTTAGCCGCTATGTTCTGAATGAAGCCGCAACGGTCTGGCAGAGAGTAGCAACAACGGTCTGGTATGGAGCCGCAATAGCGTTTTGGAAGAATGCTACAGCAGCAATCTGGATGAATCCGCAGTAGTCTAGTTGAACAGTATCAGCACCAGTCTGGCAAAGAGCCGCAATTGCGGTCTAGAAGAAGCTGCGGCGGTCTGGTTGTAGCCGCAGCCACAGATAGATGGTTAACCGCAACTGTGGTCTAATAGTAACCTGTAGTTGTAGTTCGAGAGTTTGTAGTAGCTGCGGTCTGGTGGATAGCCGTAATTGCGGTCTAGTATCAACCCACAGTTATGGTCTGGCGGCCTGTTCCAGTGGTCTACCCTGGGGGATTGGAGGCCTTGCTAGAAGCCGGTTATTATTTTATTATTTGTTTCATAGTAGGTGGTTTGACAATGTTAAACTGCATAGACCTTCCAGCTTGTATTTAGACCCACATCATATGTTGTATTCGCTCACATACCCCGATTTATATAAATAAGGGAGCATACTTATGTAATCTTTATCTTTTTGGAGCAATAAAGCTTCCGATTTATTTCTCTCTTTGTACATTTTTTACTATATCAACAATAGCCGGAGCAATCTAGCTATTCTTGAACTGATTATACTTGCACTCCCATGACAGGTGCAACCATCTGGGTAGTCTCTCCCTTCAACATTGGTAGAGATAATTTCCACTCTCTGCCCAGTGACTATTTCTAAAGCATCACCTAGAATCTCTTGATACTGAGTTCCACCCAATTAGTTTCTTTGTGTAGGTTCGGAAGAAGTTGAGACTTGAGCATTGATATCTCTTCTTGTCTCCTCTGTAGATTCAGACAGTTGGGTATCAAGTGCCTCTTCCTTACTGCTCTCAAAAGAGTTGCTTCGTGTGTTTTCCTTTGTGATGAGTATAACATTCATTTTCTTCTTCTCATTTGTCTGCTGATGTGGTATTAGTACTTTGTCTCACATGACAGACATCTTGAACTTTAATGGTTGGATCCTACTAGTCTTCACCCAAGTCATGTGTTTTATGTCCTTCTTCAGGAGTGCACACAACATCCTCTTCCTTTTGGATAGTAGGGGGAGTATCCTTGATGCTCAGTTTATCCATCTCTAACTCCATACCTGCAGGTCTTAGGTGTTGGGTTTCTCTAAGAGGATGACACAACGCTTGTGCACGCAGCGGAAGAATAAAACATCAAGAAAACCCAAAAGAGATGGGATCGGGCCATGGTAGTTGAATCAAGAAGTTAACATATAACTAGACAAAAATTACCTCGGTGACGTTGAGTCACAACTCAACAGAGATGCTCCAAGTTTTGTATTCCTGCTGGTGGCGAGTTCTACATGGAATAATGTCCACGTCTCTGCAGAAATCCACACGAGCGGGAGAACACCGAACTTTCTGTCGCACGGAAAATCGGGAAGGAGAAAGACCGCACCTTGCTTTCCCACGGACTGCTAGGTCCGCACCAGGGATTGCAATAGCAGCGACGATCGCCGGAGAGGAGGAGGTCGACGGAGCGAGCACGGCGGCGGCGGAACACTTCCGTCGACGGCGGGATTCGGGATCGGCGGGACGAACTGAAAGGCGGAACGCTTCCGTCGCGGGATTCGGTTCGATAAGCTGCCAGAGAGTATACCCGAAAAACCCTAAGTGTCTATTTATACTAGAGGCATAAATAGACTTAGGAATATCGCGATCCGCAGACCACACAGAAAAATAGGGTTCCAGATTCGGTGAGAATCAATCGGCGAGAATCATTTAGGATCGGCGAGAATCAGTCGGCGAGAATCGGCAACGATCGACGAGAATCACCTAGCAGACTCGGCGAGGATCAATCGGCAAGTATCACCTAGGTTCGGCGAGAATCAAAGTACAATACTCGACGATTCTCGCCGAACGCAGGTTGGACCATACTCGTCGACCGTCGACCCGCGGTCGACGATACTCGACGATTCTCGTCGATCGTCGACCCGCGGTCGACGATACTCGACGATTCTCGTCGATCGTCGACCCGCGATCGACGATACTCGACGATTCTCGTCGATCGTCGACCCGCGGTCGACGATACTCGACGATTCTCGTCGATCGTCGAACTTGGGTTGACGACACTCGTCGACCCGCGGTCGTCGACTCTTACCAATCCTTTAAGGCAACATTTTCCCAACCCGACGATCCTTTAAGGCAACACTTTGCCCATAACCCCATCCAAGTCGGTGATTGGTAACCTTTACCAACACAGTCAATCATCCAACTTCTCCACATCTCTTATGTGCGACCCTGCAGGCTCATATCGCGTTGGCAGTGAGATTACATGTTTGACCACTTCCAGATCACCATGGTAACTCCAATAGACTCCCACTTGATCTTGAAAGTATCAAACCAAAAACCTCACAAACAATGAGCGGCATCTAGCAATGCATCATTGCTCCCCAAGCAATAAGTGTTTATAACTCATAAGCCTTTATGACCAATGTATCGGCGTTGTCTTTGTCCCTTTGTCCTTACATCCGGAAAGAACTAGAGGCATGGACCGTGTCACCCTCGTAATCGCTCAATCCAAGTTTCTTGATCCCGGACGGACTTCCAAAGAATGGTGAGTCCAATATCACATATTGACTCAACCAAGCATGGCCATGCATTTCTCAGTCCAGTTCCATCAAGGGGCCCATGGATGCAACTCCTGTCATACAGGAGGACAAATCCCATATCTGCTCACACACAAACACCCAAATGATTCGTAACATGCCCAACAAACACCCTTATCATCAACCTTTCTCAAGGAAGACTTTAGATGGCATCAAAGCACGCTCTTCCTCACTTGATGAATGCTGTGACTTCAGGTCAAAGGACCACAACACCATTGTCAATTGAGACCTACTCGTGACACGATTGGATGACAATCCACAGAGTAACCTCAGGTTGGGTCTGTCCAGTACAACTTGTTCACTAACAAGTACCCACGTGATGACTTGATATCACAATATCATGACCTGTGAGAACCGGTCATCAGTCAACGCACGTGCTAGCCTCCATGTATCATCATCACCCTTAGCTTCTATGATGATACTCAACCAGGGACCTTTAAGAATGAAGCTTCAAATAAATCATAGGCTCTCACATTCAAGTCACGTACTTGATGTCCCATGGAAGCGAACATTCTAAGGGTATCTATTATGTTAACATTTAACTATCATATAGAAAAGCTCATAATAAAAGAATTTGCCATTTATTGTAAAAGAAAAACTAGGTACATTGTTCATCATATGAACAAATAGCCAACAAAATACATGTTTACATGCAATCCACAAAATTCTCACTAGAGTTGATCATTTAGGTATCGCATACCCATCGATCTAGTATGACCATCATGCTTTCTCTGCGCGAGAGGCTTTGTCAGTGGATCCGCAATATTCTCCTCAGTCGGAACTCTGCAAATGTTCACATCTCCTCGTTCGACAATCTCACGAATAAGATGAAACCGCCGAAGTATATGCTTGGAGTGCTGATGGGATCTAGGTTCCTTAGATTGTGCAATTGCACCATTGTTATCACAGTAGAGAACTACAGGACCAACAATGCTAGGAACTACATCAAGCTCGCCGATGAATTTCCTAATCCATACAGCCTCCTTCGCCGCATTAGCCGCGGCGATATACTCGGCCTCTATTGTAGAATCAGCAACTGTCTCTTGCTTGGAACTCTTCCAGCTCACAGCTCCTCCATTCAGACAAAATACAAAACCTGACTGAGACTTGGAGTCATCTCTATCAGTTTGGAAGCTAGCATCCGTGTAACCACTACAACGAGCTCTTCCTCTCCACCATACACCAAGAACACATCCTTAGTCCTTCTCAAGTACTTCAGGACATTCTTGACTGCAATCCATTGACACTCACCGGGGTCTGACTGATATCTGCTAGTCATGCTCAAAGCAAAGGAGACGTCGGGTCGAGTACATAACATCGCGTACATGATTGATCCAATTGCCGAAGCATATGGAATCAACTTCATGCGGTCCTTATCTTCACAAGACTTTGGGCACTGGTCCTTAGAGAGATTCACACCATGAGACATGGGCAAAAATCCTTTCTTGGACTCAAGCATGTTGAACCGCTTCAACACCTTTTCGATGTACGTACTCTGGGTCAAACCCAGCAACTTCTTGGATCTATCTCTATAGATCTTAATACCGAGTATATAAGTCGCTTCACCCAAATCCTTCATTGAAAAGCAGTTCCCTAGGTTGTTCTTAACAACTTTCAGGGTAGGAATGTCATTCCCAATCAACAGTATGCCATCTACATACAATATCAGGAAGACAACAATTCTCCCACTGATTCGCTTGTAAACACAAGACTCATCTTCATTCTTGATGAAACCAAACTCTTTGATTTTCTCATCAAAACGAAGATTCCAACTTCTAGAGGCATGTTTCAGTCCATAGATGGACTTATTCAGCTTGCATATTTTAGTGGCTTCATCTGGGGATACAAAACCCACGGGTTGTATCATATACACTTCCTCAAGGAGGTTTCCATTAAGGAAAGCCGTTTTGACATCCATCTGCCAGATCTCGTAGTCATAATACGCAGCAACAACAAGCAATATCCTTATGGACTTTACCATGGCATCAGGGGAAAAAGTCTCATCATAGTCAATACCATGAATTTGCTTGAAACCCTTAGCCACCAGTCGCCATTTGAATGTCTGTACATTCCCATCCATGTCGGTCTTATTCTTGAAGACCCACTTGCACCCTATGGGTCGTACGCCTTCAGGTGGTTCCACCAAGTTCCAAACTTGGTTTACATACATGGAGTCCATTTCGGATTTCATAGCCTCAAGCCATTTGTCGCAGTCCGGTCCATTCATAGCCTCTTGGTAGGTTGCTGGCTCATCATCATGATCCATAAGCAACACATTACCTATTTGAGGCACGAGAAATCCATATCTCTCCGGCTCAAACCTCGGTCTACCAGATCTACGTAGGACTTGTGTTCCCTGAGCAGGTTCTCTAGCTACAACATCTTGTAGTCCTGACTCAGAATCCAATTCCGGTTCATTCACTACATGTGGTTCTTGAACTTCTTCAAGTTCTACCTTTTCAGTCTTTCTTGATAATAACTCTCTCTCCAAGAAGACACCAGTCCTTACGACAAACACTTTGCCCTCAGACGGTAGGTAAAAGTAATACCCTTTCATTTCCTTAGGATATCCCACTAGATAACATTTATCTGATTTGGGTTCCAGCTTGTCAGGCATTTGACGTCTCACGTATGCCTCACAGCCCCAAATTTTAATGAACGACATACTAGGACGCTTCCCAGTCCATATCTCATATGGTGTCTTCAGAACCGTTTTCGTTGGAGCGCGATTCAATGTCATTGCAGCAGTCTCTAAAGCAAAACCCCAAAAGGAAACAGGCAAGTCTGCATGACTCATCATCGAACGTACCATGTCTAACAGTGTATGATTTCTCCTCTCAGACACACCATTATGTTGTGGTGTTCTAGGTGGAGTGAGATGTGATACAATACCACACTCTTTCAGATGATCACGGAACTCATGACTCAGGTATTCGCCACCTCGATCAGATCAGAGTGCTTTAACCCTTTTAACCAACTGGTTTTCTACTTCATTCTTGAACTCTTTGAACTTTTCAAAGGTCTCGGATTTGCACTTCATAAGATACACAAATCCGTATCTACTGAAATCATCAGTAAATGTAACAAAGTAGAAATACCCACCTCTAGCCATGGAACTCATGGGTCCGCATACATCACTATGTACAACACCCAAGAGATCCTCAGCCCTCTCAGTATAACCATTGAAAGGAGCTTTAGTCATCTTGCCTAACAAACAAGATTCACATCGCTCAAATGATTCATAATCAAATGAGTCCAAAAGTCCATCTCTATGGAGCTTGGATATGCGCTTCTCGTTGATATGGCCCAAACGACAATGCCAGAGAAACGTAGGGTTCGAGTCATTTGTTCTTAGTCTTTTATTATTTTCTACATTACAGATCAGATGGTCCAAGTTCAAAACATAAAGACCATTAAACAATTGGGCTACAACATAACAAACATCATTCTTAAATATAGAACAACAATTGTTCTTAATTATAAAAGAAAATCCAATCATGTCCAAACATGAAATAGATATAATGTTTCTAGTTATGGTCGGAACAAAATAACAATTATCTAGTTCTATTACAAGCCCACTGGGCAAAGAAAGACGGTAAACCCCTACGGCTACAGCAGCAACTCTTGCTCCATTGCCGACGCGGAGGTCCACTTCCCCTTTACTCAGCAATCTTCTTCTTCCCAGTTCCTGCACATTTGTACAAATGTGAGAACCACATCCGGTATCCAATACCCAAGATGAAGGAGCAGAAAGGTTTATCTCTATAACATGAATATTTGAAGCGGAAGTCATACCTCCCTTCTTTTTCTGCAGACCTTCAATGTACGAAGGACAGTTCATCCTCCAATGACCAGCCTTGCCACAGTGGTGGCATTTCCCTTCCTTCACCGTGCTTTTCTTTTTCATCAGTGCAGAAGACTTGGGCTCAAGATATGACTTAGGTCCCACCTTCGTCTTCTTAGAGCCCTTGGCCTTGCCCTTGCCCTTATGCACCATCAGTATGGGACTGGCAGGCTTGGCCTTCTTCATATTGATTTCAGCAGTTCTCAACATGCCTAGGAGTTCGGGCAGTGTCTTGTCTATTTCATTCATGTTGTAGTTCAAGATGAACTGCTCATAACTGTCCGGCAACGATTGCAGGATCAGATCTGTGGCCAACTCTTGACCAAGAGGAAAACCCAGCCTTTCAAGGTTCTCTATATACCCAATAATCTTGAGTACGTGAGTCCCTACTGAGTCTCGAACTCCCATCTTGCACTGAAACAACGCTTTTGTGACGTCGAACCTCTCTTGACGAGCCTGCCCTTGAAACATTTTCTTGAGATGCTCGTCAATCTCCTTGCACCCCATGCTCTCATGTTGCTTCTGAAGCTCAGAATTCATAGTGGCAAGCATAAGGCATTCGACATCTAAAGTATCATCAGTATACTTCTTATAAGTATCCTTCTCAGCACGGGAAGAGTTCCCGGTCGGCACCTCGGGGGCTTCTTCTTCCAAGACATAGAGCTTTCGCTCTTGCCTGAGAACAATTCTCAGGTTCCTATACCAGTCCATGTAATTTGTCCCACTGAGCTTATCCATCTCAAGGATGGCTCTCAGAGACAAAGTGGAGTGTGAAACACTTGCCATGGAATTCTACAAGAATTTATGCAGAATAAAATCAGTACCTAAATTTCAAATACAATTTATTTTAATTTGGACTTCAATTAAAACACTCCCACTATTTTATTCGAAATGATAGCCCTCACTAAAAATTCGGAGAGTTCATGCGAGCTACTCTCTTAGTGGACAAGATCCGTATTTCACCAACACAATGAGTCAGCTTTGGCTTTCCTCTCATGATGCGGTTATTTAGGTAGGCAACGCTTGCCAATTGCATCTTCATGCAATTCTTGTATGTTTGGTGAATAACTCCTTACTCGCATCCATCATATGGTGCATGCCAACCCTATGCCTCTAGGCACTCAACCTTTGACGTCACCTAGTTAAGTTGGACCCGATGTCGATAGTGGGATATCACAATTATCCGCTCGCACCCTTACCAAGATAGATTAATGCACCTTGCTTTGGCAAGCCCACACTTCATCGATCGAGGCAGGAAGAGTGTCATCCATCGGAAGGCATCCGAACACTTAATATTTGATGAAGGGATTTTTATTATAGGTTAACAATTAACCATGATCAACATTTGATCAATGTGCACATCCAAAGAAAAACAATATATCTAAAACCACATGCATCCCTTATGTGCACAACCTGACACCATCAACATTTGATAGAAGGAAGGGCTAAATCTGAACATCCGGAAACTTCCAAAACCTCAGATTTACATGCACTGGACAAAGGCAAAGACAACTCAACTTAAAGCAGTAGACCAGCTCATCTCTCTATGTTGGATTCAAAATCCAAAACAAGATCGAGGGATGGTTACTGCTAAGGAGACTACAATTTCTAACAATTAGAAATTTCCACGAAATCCCAGACGTTCTTGGCGGGGTACCAAGACTAAATCCATACATTTAGAACACTTCTAAATCCCTAGGTTTACACGCACTGGAATAACAAAACTTCCAATAGAACAATCATGGCCGCAACCTACTTTGATACCACTGTTGGGTTTCTCTAAGAGTATGGCACAATACTTGTGCACGCAGCGGAAGAATAAAACAACAAGAAAACCGAAAAGAGATGGGATCGGGCCATGGTAGTTGAATCAAGAAGTTAACATATAACTATGCAAAAATTACCTCGGTGGCGTTGAGTCACAACTCAACGGAGATGCTCCAAGTTTTGTATTCCTACTGGTGGCGAGTTCTACGTGGAATAATGTCCATGTCTCTGTAGAAATCCACACGAGCGGGAGAACACCGAACTTTCCGTCGCACGGAAAATCGGGAAGGAGAAAGACCGCACCTTGCTTTCCCACGGACTGCTAGGTCCGCACCAGGGATTGCAACAGCAGCGACGATCGTCGGAGAGGAGGAGGTCGACGGAGCGAGCACGGCGGCGGCGGAACACTTCCGTCGACGGCGGGATTCGGGATCGGCGGGACGAACTGAAAGGCGGAACGCTTCCGTCGCGGGATTTGGTTCGATCAGCTACCAGAGAGTATACCCGAAAAACCCTAAGTGTCTATTTATACCAGAGGCATAAATAGACTTAGGAATATCGCTATCCGCAGACCACCCAGAAAAATAGGGTTCCAGATTCGGTGAGAATCAATCAGAGAGAATCAGTTAGGATCGGCGAGAATTAGTTGGTGAGAATCGGCGACGATCGACGAGAATCACCTAGCAGACTCGGCGAGGATCAATCGGCGAGTATCACCTAGGTTCGGCGAGAATCAAAGTACAATACTCGACGATTCTCGCCGAACGCAGGTTGGACCATACTCGTCGACCGTCGACCCGCGGTCGACGATTCTCGTCGATCGTCGACCCGCGGTCGACGATACTCGACGATTCTCATCGATCGTCGACCCACGATCGACGATACTCGACGATTCTCGTCAATCGTCGACTCGCGGTCGACGATACTCGACGATTCTCGTCGATCGTCGAACTTGGGTTGACGACACTCGTCGACCCGCGGTCGTCGACTCTTACCAATCCTTTAAGGCAACATTTGCCCAACCCGACGATCCTTTAAGGCAACACTTTGCCCATAACCCCATTCAGGTCGGTGATTGGTAACCTTTACCAACACAGTCAATCATCCAACTTCTCCACCTCTCTTATGTGCGACCCTGCAGGCTCATATCGCGTTGGCAGTGAGATTACAAGTTTGACCACTTCCAGATCAGCATGATAACTCCAACATTAGGTCCATTCCTCACTGGACTATGATCCTTAAGATGACACCTATTCCAGTCTTATTCCGGGAACATTCTCTATCCAAGTACCACATATGCATTGTGTGGGCACTAGGACTATCCTACAAACATAGATTAGTTTACCTTAGGGCCCCAAGAGGAATTGCATCCTAGGTTCTTGTATCTTTCAGTAAGAATTTGACTAAAGGTTAGTCTGCCAGTAGATGTATATGACATACCCCGTGTTTTGTCAACAATAGTCTTCATTGCAGTTGACATGTTATTAATGGCATTAGAGATAGCTAAGTGATCCTTACTGACTAACTTCCCCTTGGTCAAAGTGTTTGCTAGAGGAACCTGAGAATAGGTCATAGTCTTATCCTTGAGTGTGGGGGTTCGTGCACAAAATACAAATGTTCCATAATGGGTCATCTATACTTCTTCATGGGGATCATTATAGGCACTCAAGCTCATACCCTTCCATCCACTATAGGTGTGAGCATTTTTGTTCACACTTTTGGATCTTACATTCAACCAATGACCATATTCACTCTCTTGGTCATACTTGTTGGATAGTAATAGAACCTTCTCAAAAGAGATAGCAGGCTGAATTGGAGCCTTGCACTTACTCCTATTCCTTCTTCTAGTATTCCTCTCAATGTACCCCAGCCCATTCTTATCAGATTTGGAGGTGAAGGTATTAATGAGTGGCAAGACTAATTTGGGTTTGAAGTATTGAGCCACTAGCATCCTCTTTTTGGGGAGCTTATCATCCAACTATTTATTTAAGGAGTTCTTACTAGTTATGGTTGATACTTGGATAATGGTGATTGTATTAAGTTGGGATATATCTTTCTTCATCTAGCTTAGCTGTGAGGTTGACTCAGTGTGTAGAGAGAGATCTTTCTTAAAGAGGAAATCTCCTTGGCTTGTCTTTTGACAAGCAACTTGCTCTTCTTTAGAGCTTCCAAGATTAACTCATAATTGTCAATCAATTGATTGACATCATCCTCAGATTCTGAGCCATCTTCATCACATGATGAAGATGCATCAGAATTAGGACTTGTTTCATAATCAGATTCAAAGGAGGAGATAAAATGAATTAGTACCTCATCTAGATCAGACCGATCCTGGCTAGATTCACCATCTGTCATGGCCAAAAGTCCATAATAACCACCAACATCTTCATCCAACTCATTATCACTATCTGAGTGTGATAGAGGGGCCCTGATTCCTATCCTTCCATCTAGATAGTCCTCATCCTCTTCAGCTACAGTAGCAGCAAACAACCCAATATATGCTTCATCTTCTTCTTCAGAGACAGAAGATGCTGAGTCAGTTTGACTCCAACTCATCTTATTCTTGGTAATGAAGATATTTTCTTTCTTGCCCTCGTGGTTGTGGTGCTTCTTCTCACCTATCTCTTTTCTTTTGACTGGGCAATCAACACTAACTTGGATAGGCTTACTACAACAATAACATAGTATGTTAGAAGAAATATGTATATTGGGTTTAGAATCATACCTGTCTCCTTTGGAACTTATTCTTGGATTTGTTGTGATCCTTCATGTAATGTGTGGAGGAGGAAGAGGTTTTCTTACACTCCTACCTCTTCATCATATTCTTGAATTTCCTTGAGAAGTCAACATACTCTCCATCAGACATGTTACTGTCAGATGAATTGGACTCAGAGCTTTTTGAATCAGCTAGCCTCCTTGGGCATGAGGCAATCCTCTCATTGCTCTTCTTAGAGCACTCAGACTTGAAGGCCATTGTCCTCTCCTTGTCATGGTACCTGATGGTGGTCTCCTCCTCCTTCCTGGTAGATAGCTACATCTAATATGAAAGCAGCTTTCCAAACAAAGTGTGAGGAGCAGTTTTAGCAAGCTTGGACACTTCTCTAATAGCATAAATCTTTGTGTCCTAATCTCTAGTTAAAGATCTTAGGAACTTATCATATAGCTCATAATTGTGGAAGACCCTCACATATGTCCTAAGCTGATTGACCACTCTGAAAAACTTTTCATAGTAATCAGCTATGCTATCCTTGCTTCTTTGCATGAAGGTCTCATATTCCTGATTAAGTATGGACTTCCTGTCATCCCTAAATTCTTCAGTGCCCTCTGTAACGCCCCTGATTTTCTGCTATTATTATTTAATTGGTATCATCATATTTATGATGTTAGGTCGTTACCTTTTAACGCATGTTGACAGCGCTGCACCGTTAGTGCATTTTCACGTCCGTTGGGTCTGTTTGACCAGATTTTGGGGTTTTTTGAGGTGTTTGAAGGTTTTTATGATGGAAGAATTGCGTTTGTGTTTTTCTTGGATTTTTGCAAGTCCAGTCTTGTTGCGGTCCGAGCATTTTGGATCCTCGGTGCGTGTTTGGATTTTTGCGATGATTTTGCTTGAGTAAGCATTTGATGATAATGCCTCGAGAATGGTGCATCGGATTCTAGGGTTGTCTTCGCTTCTAAATTTGTAGATTCAACATTATATCCTAGAAATTTAATCAAATTCAAATTTCTGAAATTACCGTGCTTGGTTCTCGTGATTACCAACCTCGTTTTTCATGAAATGTTCTTCTGTTCCCGAGAAGTGCATACTTGTTCTCGAGAAAAGTTGTTCTGTTCCCGAGAATGTCTTGTTATTCATGAGAAGTTTTACTTTGTTCCCGAGAAATGTTCTTCTGTTCTTGAGAAATCCTCTTTTGTTCTCGAGAAATCGATTTGTTGTTATCGAGATGTCCAGAAGCCCTTCTTGAGAAGTCCATAGACTCTTCTTGAGAAGTCTCTTTTTGTGCTCGAGATCTGCCCTTCTTCTCGAGAGGGCCCTAATTTGTACTCGAGAATAGGGTTCGTTGTACCCGAGTGGTGCTTCCTTTTGTACTCGAAATATGACTTGTTGTTCCCGTTAACCCTAGAATCCAGAACGAGCAGCAGGTTAGACCCTTCTCCTCTTCTGGCGGAGTCGACTTTCTCAGTCTGCTCAGGTTGACTAGACCTTGCAGATCAGAATTTCCCCAGCAGCGGACTCCAGATGTAGTTCACATAGGTCGGCCACCAGATTTCCAGCCAGCCTCATTTATCAACGGACTCGTTCCTCCAGTCCGCCTAGTTCGTCCAGAATCAGTTGATCTTTTAGATCGTCTGCCAACACTTCAAGCAGATTCAATAGTCAGTCCGCACAGGTTGCGTGCCTTCAGCCAGGATAGCGGCCTACATTTGTGGAAGCTCCAGCTCGCGAGCCCAGTCTGCCACTCTTGCACAGACTGCTTGTCTTTACTTTTTGATTCCTGTCACCGCTGCACGATTCTCCTGTACCTTGGGCAGCCGGTTATTTTAGCCCTGCTCATTTGGGCAGGCCCCCAAACCTATAAATAGGGGGAAGTGGTGCACCCAAAGCACGCTGACTCGAGTCCAGAGGCCCATTTAGTGAAAGCTGCAGACTCGCATCGCGGACTTTGCAGTCTCGAATCTGTCCGGATCACCCTTTTTCCTTGGTCCATTAGTAAACGGTTGCTTGCAGTTTCCTTCTCTGTTTTTCCCTTTTTACCGGAATTTGAGGGCACATTTTCTACATCAACATCAACACGCGGCCTTCAGATCCAAGCTATCGTTGAAACTCACGGACTGTGATGTAAAATCGTCGATCATCTCTTTACCATGCCCGTTAAGGTCGATCGAGCATCTTCGACGACCTATGGAACGCGCTCGACCGATGCCGGAGAGAGGCCGAACAGTCCCGGAGAGAGACCGACCAGCGCCTCGATGCAATCATCCAAGCCCTGGTCTCACTTACTCAGCGACTCGATCAGCCTAGAGTGGCCTTCGCGGATGAGGCAGTCCGCCAAACCCCAGTCCGCCAAGCGCCTATTGCGACACCACTGCCAGCCCGCAGTTCTAACGAGGTCGCAGACCGATGAGATCGCTCCACTTACGGATTTTTTCCGCGAAGTAGCCAGAGGGACTCCTGCCCGCAGACTTAACTTTACTTAGGATAACCAGGTCGAGCAGCCTACTGTGATTTCTGTTGTAGCTCAAGTGGGGGAGTCCCCTTTTGTTGATAAGATCTGTCAGGAGCAGGCTCCTAATAACTTCAGAGAACCTCGCATTCCATTTTACACTGGAGAAACAGATCCGGTCTCTCATCTCCAGGCCTTTGAAGATGTTGTAGCAACGAGGTGCTTGTTAGATGGTTTGAAGTGCAAGTTCTTACTAACCACTTTCGACGGCCAGGCTCGAGAATGGTTTCATGAACTATATCCCAGATCCATCTCCAGTTTTGCCGATCTGCGCCAAGAGCTCCTGCTAAGGTATTCCACTTCCAGGAAGAGGAAGAGTGGACCAGCTGCCCTCTTCAAGATCCAGCAAGCAGACAATGAGTCAGTAGCATAGTTTGTGGATCGCTTCCAGAAGGAGAAACTGGGTGTCAAGAATGTGGATCACGAGTTCTATAAGATCGCCCTAATCAATGGACTCAAGAAAGGGCCGTTTAAGTTTGAAGCAACCACCAAAGTTACGGCCACCTTCCAGGATCTGATAGCCTTGGCTAACACCTTCATTGATGGAGAGAGTGCCAACCCTTCATATGTTTCCAAATTAACTGCAAAGGCTGAAAGGAGGGTCACCACAAATTCCTCTACAAGTGATCGAACATCTAGACCCCCTTTACCAGAGTATCAGGCTCCGGCACACAAGGGAAGAAATTTTCGGCACAAGCAGCCTTATCAAAATCATCAACAGTTTCATGAGCAGAAACCACTACTATTCGCTACCCCTGATCCTATGGCTCCTCGGATCCTTCCTGTCCTTCAAATTCGGGACGGCTCATTCTCAGATGATCAGCAAAGCCACGGTCCTATGGAAGAGCTCACTGCTATGGGCCTGACAGTAGATGAAGTTCTCCAGATCCTGTAGAAAAAGACTGAGTTAAAGAAAGAATTGCAGAAGGCAGAAGGAAAGACTCAAAACTCGGATCTTTTTTGTGCATTCCACAAGGCGAAAGGGCACCCAATTGAGTATTGCAGAGCTCTCCAACAGCTTGTGGAGAGACTACTTGCCGCAGGGAAAATGAAGGGTCTCGGAGTAAAAGAGGCCTCATCAAAGCCGTCCACCTCTAAAGGCAAGGAGGTTGCCGAAGTCTTCTGGGACAATGAAGACATTGAGAGAGTGGGATACTTTGGCAACATCAAGATTGGAGAAAGCATCGACGCAGATGACATAGGTGCCCTCAGTGATCTCTTTTGCATCCACGAATGAGTGGGTGCAAAATCAAGCAGGAAGTCTTCTCTAGCAAAGATCTCATGGCATGAAGTAGCTATGAATTCCACAGCTCCACCAATGGAAATAGTTAATTTTGAAACGAAAGAACCTACCCTGAAGAAATACTTAATGCTGGTAAAGGTGGAGATTGGAAAGTTTAAGAGGTTCACTATTGAGTATGTTTCAAGAGTATACAATGCAGAGGCAGACGAGCTAGCAAAGTTCGACCTCCCCTCGGGAGAGACAACTTCAGAGCTTTTTTACCCAGCTACGGAAGAAAGGGAATTGATGCAAATAGAACAACGACCCTCTTGGATGGACTCATTCAAATCATATATCTCGACAGGAGAATTGCCGCAGGCATTGAAGGATAAGAGAAGATTCAGAATGAAAGCAGCCAATTACAAGCTTATCTCTGGAATTCTCTATAGGAAGACTTTCCTCTCTCCAATGGCGAAATGCGTATCTGAAGAAGAAGTTCCTGTGGTGCTCCGAGAAATTCACTCTCGAGAGTGTGGCAGCCATTCAGGGTCCAGAAATTTGGAGAGAAGAATATCGCGGCAATGATACTTCTAGACCACAATGAGAAAAGATTCTAAATCCTATGCAAAGAAGTGTGCCCAATGCCAAAAATTTGCTCCGCTTCAACTCAAATCATCGCAGCGACTTGTGTCAATCACCACGCCCTGGCCTTTCGCAGTTTGGGGAATGGACCTCCTCGGGCCATTTCCCATGGCGAGCAGACAGCGACGCTTTATCTTGATTATGATTGATTACTTTAGCAAATGGATTGAAGCCAAGGCACTAGCAAAGACAACAACCCAGGTGATAAAAATTTTTTTGTGGGGAGAGATAATTTGCAGGCATGGGATCCCGATGGTAATAACTACGGATGATGGGCCGCAGTTCAACAATGAAGAGATGAAGAACTTTTGCAAACAGGTCGACATAGAGCTGCGATTCTCGTCAGTTCATCATCCCAGAAGAAATGGCCAGGTAGAAGCTGCGAATAAACAGATACATAATTTGTTAAAAAATGAAAGTGCTGAATCTGAGTGGCAACTGGGCAGAGGAGCTTCCTTGAGTTCTGTGGACCCTCAGAACAACCCCTTCCACAACTATCGGAGAAACTCCTTTCAATCTATCTCACGGTTCAGAGGCTCTCATCCCGGTGGTATTTGAGGTTCCGACTCATAGGGTCTTACTGGCCAGGCAAAGTTTGGAAGACTGGCTTGAGATTAACGACGAGAATATGAGACATAACTTGGATCAAATTTAAGAAATGCGAGATGAAGCCACCATCAGGTAAGAGGAAGTCAAGCGAAGAATGGCCAAATATTTTGACAAGAATATCAGGATCAAGCATTTTTCAGTGAGAGATCTCCTCCTGAAAAAATTAGATGCAGCCGCAAGAACTGGTTCAATGGGCAAGCTGAACCCGAATTGGAATGGACCATTCATCATTAAGAAAGTCCTGAGGAATGGAGCATATCAACTACAAACCTATTATGGAGAAGATGTCCCCCATACTAGTAATGGCGATGATTTAAAGCAGTTTTATGCTTAAGTAAACACTTATCATCTGTGTTCATTTCAAAGATTATGGCAATAAGAAATTCTGGCTAATAATTTTTTCGTACAGGGCACAATCCCTTTCTCCTATCTACAATGCAAAGTAAAAAATCACCACACCAAGAGACATCGCCAAATCCAGCTTGGACCCCCCCCCCCCCCCCCCCAGAATTGTTGTGATTAGCATAACACCACGATGATCATGTGTTGTGGGGAGATTTCGCACCATGTAGTGGGAGCTTGCAGATTCTTGCGAGGTGGGCTACTGGATTTTGGATCCCAGCTAGTACCTGACTCCACCTCTGCATTTTTGGACGGACAAGGTGGTTGAAAGCTCTGCTAAGCTTGCAAGGTATAGCGTACACCTTGATGATCTCTTTGAGGAAGTCAATGCCATCCGGCACCTGCCCATAGATCATCAAAGATTGTACCCTCGAATACGCTCTGGTACCCTCAAGCGGTGCATGCAGAAGACCCACAGCCTTGTTGATCTCAGAGGAAAGCAATGCCGCTCCGGCCGCACCTGCCTGAAAGATCAATTTAGGCAGTATGCCAAGCAAGAGGGCAGTAAACCTTTTCGTTGAGCTTACAACTTGTATGACCCCATGAGGAAAGCAATGTCACTCCGGCCGCACCTGCCCACTTGGTCAAACAGGCCTGTAGCTCATTCTTCACAGGAAATTGACAAGGTGCGGACTGTAAAATTTAAGTCCGCTCAGTCCGCCAATACATTGGGTTGATCTTACAACCTCTGTGACCCAACGAGGAAAGCAATGCCGCTTCGGCCGCACCTGCCCGCTTGTTCACCTAGTGCTATGAATCATTTCAATATCTATTACAGACTGCACTATGGTGTCCACGCAGTCCGCCAACTTTTTCGAATTTTCTTGTATCTAACCTTGCGAGGAAAGCAATGCATTATGCACCTGCCCGCTTGGTTAGGTTTGGAATTTTTATCCTCCAGGACTATACTTGGTTATCCGCGCAGTCCGCCGTTTATGCCGGAATCTTGTAACTGACCTTGCGAGGAAAGCAATGCATTATGCACATGCCCGCTTGTTTAGGTTTGGAATTTTTATCCACGAGGACTGTACTTGGTTATCCGTACAGTCCGCCATTTATGGCGGAGTCTTGTAACTGACCTTGCGAGGAAAGCAATGCATTATGCACCTGCCCGGTTGTTTAGGTTGTGGATCATGTCTTGGAGCGGACTGTATGTTAGTATCCGTACAGTCCGTAAAGTTCGAATTGATCTTGAAGTTTTTGTGACCCAACTATGAGAAAAGCAATGCTACATGCACCTACCTGCTCGGTTATTTAAGTCTGCAACCAATCACTCTCAGCCCGCAGAATCCTATTTATAATTTTCTCAGTTTGCAACAACAATCATCGATCTTTCTTAACTCGCAAAAGTTTATTTAATGCAGACTGGAATTGGTATCCGTCAGAGTCCGCCTGTTATGTCTTTTTTGACAAGTTATAAGGACTTGGCGAGCTGCAAATAAAATCTCACGGCCTGGATTATTGTCGGCCTTAGTTATCGTCAGGCTATACTCATCCTAAGCAGGCGACCTAAAATCTAAGTTACACGGACTAGTTAATCGACAATGATTATTGATCGAATATAGAACGAATCTCATCAAAGCATAAAGGAAGCAAAAAATGAGCAAAAAAAGTAGCAGAATGCGCAGACTGAACAAAATATCCTTTATATTCATTGCAAAAAAAATATATTTGCATGTTTATCTTTTGGCGACCTTAAATGAAGTCCGCCATTCTACAGTAAAAAGAAACAAAAGAACTCTTTTCATTCTGAAATCATCTTTCGCCTTTTTTCCGCAGGCGCGTCCGAGCTACGTCCGTAAATATTAACTTCAGGAGAATATCCTCCTGAGTCGCTGCCACTACTGCCATTATAGCTCGAGCTATCCGTGGACTCCATCTTCGCGCTACCATCAGAATCCAAAGAAGAGGCAGCCTACTCTGACTGATCACCCTGCTGCCATCTTGAAGCGGCATCATCAGGAGCTCCATCATCGGGTAATTCTTCTTCCTCGTCTTCTTCCTCTTCTTCCTCAACAACAACTACTTTCCCTTTTGTAGCCCGCTCCCATTCAGCAACCCTCTCCTTCAGATCGGGGAAGAGCTGCAGGACAGGAACCTTGTCCACCCCTTCCTTCATGAAGTTGTCGTTGACAAGGCGCTCAATGGCGATCTCAATGCTTTCCTTCACAAAAGGAAACATGGCATTTTGGAAGCTAAGATTGGTGACATCATACGCAGACTGTAAAAAGAAATGAACGAAGTCAGTCCGCTGCGGATAAGTAACAGAGACCGCCGTGAATATCAAAAATTTACTCCTGCATCCTCTTTAAACTGGTTGACCTTTTTACCTAACTTTACATTCATGTCCTTTAGCAGCTTATTTTCTCGCAGAAGATGCTCGTTCTCCCTAAGCAGGTCGTGGTTTAGGAGACCCATAAAACGGTTGGTGATGGCGCTGTTCGTGCTGGCTTGAGTAGCGAGCAGGGGGATGTCGGCTAGGTCCACTCTCTTCAGGTCGTGTAAGTTATGCTTTCCGTAAAGCATGAAGATCACCACGTGAGCATGACAGGAGGCATGCGGACTCCTCCAGGATGGAAGCGCAGTGGAAAGACGGACGTATTTATTTTTTTCGTGCTAGTGGATCATCGGGTTGCCCCTCCGATCCTTCTGCTTTTGCCCAAAGCCTTGCATGTCAAAACTTTCTGAGGAGGAGTAGTCCGTGGCGGGATCCCCCTCCTCACTCCTCTTTCTCGCAATTTCCTTCTTCTTTTCTCCTTGAGTAAGAGTCAGCCCACCCGGTGTCTGAGGCAGATTAGCTGACACTGCCAAGGTTGCTGCAGGAACAAGGAAAACTGAATCAGTGCACTGCAGGTCGCGGTGGATATATTCCAGAACGCGGCGGACACTTACTCTCTTGGCGGGCTACGGTATCCAAGCTTGGCACGAGCGAAATGTAGTAATCAATGTCGAGCCACTCCCCTGCCCAGAACTCGACGATGGAATTCTCCACCGCATCCAGCTGCACACATTTAAAAGCAAAGCCCTCCTGTACCAGCGGATAGGTATGAGCGAACCCTAAGTCGCCCTCGATGATAAAATACCTCAAAGTCCAGTTATGGATCTTGTTCGGCAAACCTATAACCTTCATCCCTCGGCAGTAGAAGTATATTATGCCTTTATATTGGCGGCCTCCGGAGGGAGTCACTGAGCGGGCTGTAAAGATTTTTCTAAAGATATTCAATGAAAATGTGATTTTCTCAGCTCGCAGATAAGAAAGATAGTTATAAATGGCGGCCAGGGTGTTCGACGCGAGCTGTCCAAGAACCATGCCATAGTGTTCGAAAATCTCCGCGATCTCGCATAGCAAGGGAAACTTGAACCCGCTCTCGAAGTGATCAATGGGCACCGCGATCTGCGTTGCAGTAGAGAAGTTTATTCTCTCCTGCTCATCAGGCAAGCGCGCAAGCACTGGCGAGCCCGACATGTGCTTCTCCACGAATGCGTCCAGCTCGGCCTCGGTCAATTTACATTTCTTATGATCGGCAACATGGAAAGCAGTCACAGCATCAGCACGTGCGGAAACCATTTTCGCAGGCCGCATGAACTTCTGCTACAATCGAATTTCTTGTGTGGAAGACTGGGGCTCTATTTATAGAAAAACCAGTCTGATAGCTTTCAGCCTGTCCGCGAGGATTGATCGATCAGTCCTCCCAGCTCGCAGTTTTCATTTTTCCTCCAGATTCAGAGCAAAAAATTGACAAGTAATTGCGGACTCAAGGGCTCCGCCCAGCCCGCAATTTTCGATATTCACAATTCAAAAATAAAATGTGTGGACACGTAGTCAGCCCGCATAGCTCACATTCAACATCAAGAAAAATTTTCACAGCATAGATTGCAACAATTTTCAAATCACATAGCAAGATCATACAGAACAAATAAGAATTCACATCACAATACAAATAAAACAAACAAGCACTGTTCAAAGATCGCCCCAAATTATACAAATCAAGTTTTTCTAATTCGCGGACTCCGCTACCTCTACGATCAGGATGGGTAGGTCGCTCCTCCCTATCCTTCCCGAGATAGGCCGCCTGGTCACTCCCTCGCAGAATTTCTCTGTACATCTGATGAATGAGATGGTGTATGGTGTTGAAAGTATGGTGCATGTGAGCGGTGTCCCTATTGATCCGGCTAACCAGGACCACACGCTCACCTGCCGGCCTCGGCTCCTCATTTGCAGCAGGCTGCCCAATTGATGCTGGAGTTGAAGCCCCTACAGAAGCGGGCAGAACTGGTGGTTGCGGCCTCGTCATGGCGACCTCCGCGACCTGCTTCCTTTTCCCTTCCTGTACCAGGGCCAAGTATCTTCCTCTGTAGTGGCGGGCGTCCTCACTTGACCGTTGCTTCTCCTTCTTTAGTTCCTCCACCTCCACTGAAAGTTTGGCAAACTGAGCCTCCAGAGCCTTTTCTCGCTCTATCCGCATCTTTAGTTCTGCTTGGACTTCATTCAGCTTTTCTTCACATTTTCTTTCTAACAATACATATTTATGCAGGCCGGACAGTTCGCCATGTGCGGACTCGTCGAAGGAGGCTGTCCCAGCTCGCACCGATACATCTACCTCGTGCGATGGCATGATCTTGCCAGCTTCAACCGAACCGGGTGGCGACTTCCGCACTGCAGCAAAGAAAACATAAACATTAATTCTCAAGTTGCGACGAACTCAAAAGGTAAGATTAAATCACTTTGTGTAATCATGGAAGCGCTCTGGCGACTATCCACAACAGGTCGCCTCACACCCTCTAGGTCAAAAGCACTTAGGAGTTGCTTCCATCCGCGATGAACTTGTGCTCTTGTTTCGGCAATTGATCTACTTGAAGCGACTATATCTTCGGTCTCCTTAATAATTTTTATTGGACGCGACTTTCGGGGAGGAGATTTGTAAAGCCACGAACTCTAAGATCTCCTAAGTGCCGGTCGCAGTTTACCTGACCGCATCAGCTCAGCCGCAATCCGCAAATCCTTAGCCCGCTTGTCCACATCCAGCTTTTCTGAGGCTGCCTCAACCTTGGCCTTCATAATAGCGAGTTGTTCCTTTGCCGTATTCTCTCCTTCCTCAGCCACAACCGAGGAGGGGGGATCAACAGCTTTTTCTCCCACAATCTCAACATCAGGCCGCAGTAGCTCCAATAGAGATTGGTTCATATCAACAAGTTACTCGCTATCAATACTGTCGAGTATTTCGGCAATGGACAAGCTGACCGTTGATAAAGGATCGCCTCCTACTATCAAGGCATCTGGAGTAACTAAGCCGGCGTCTGGGACTTCTTTTTCTTGCTTCCTGTACTGCAAGCTCGCATCCCCAGTCCGTGTGTAGATGTTCTTCTCCTTCTGAGCTCGCAGCTTCTTCTCCACTCGCTCAGCCACTGTGGACTTGTCCCTTTTCCTCTTTTTCTTCTCGGGCGTCTTCTCTAAGTTCATGATGACCTGTTGAGAGTCCGCCAGGCCCTCACAGACTGAGATCGGAGCGATAACCAGAGCCATGGAAGACACTCGTGTATCGGCTTGATTTTCAGTTAAATCTTCAGCCGGTTTTTCCGCTGGCTCATCGGATCGCTCCTCAACTACCTCCTCTGTTTGCTTCTCCACATGTTCATAAGCAGGCCGCTTCACCCCAACATTTGGCTGTCGGACTATCGGTGATGAAACCTCCATGTCTAGATCTATCCGTAGCATGATAGTTCCTGAGGCAGAAGGGACTATTTCCATGCCCCCAGAGCTCGCAGGATTCTGATCAGAAATGGACGGCAGATTCGATTTTCGATCAATAATTTGGGCTGGAGCAGCAGGGGCAGTCGCATCTTTCTCGCGATCAGTACTGCGAACTGAATCAGTCTCCTGACCGGCCGTGAACTTTCCCCTACATGTCGGACATACGTCCCGCTCCGGTGGATGACATTCTTAGTCCTTGCATGCACCTTAGGCTTCTCTAAGATCAAGGTGAAGTTGCCAAAGAAAGCTCCAAGTCTTGCCATATCGGATTGGAAAATGCAGACCGCAAGGGGTGAAAACCGACCCGTGGCGTAGACAGTTTTGCCTGAATACAGCGCTTCTAGAAGTATTTATAACGGTGAAAGCATTGATGACGTTTCTGGATTCGGCGGATTAAGGAAACATTTTCAAAATTTCGTGAAATTTAAAAATATGTGGGGATCATGTTAACCCTAGAATCCACAATGACCAGCAGGTTAAACCCTTCTCCTCTTCTGGCGGACTCGACTTTCTCAGTCCGCTCAGGTCAACTAGAACTTGCAGATCAGAATTTCACTAGCAGCGGACTCCAGAGTCAGTCTGCATAGGTCGGCCACCAGATTTCCAGCCAGCCTCATTTATCAGCGGACTCGTTCCTCCGGTCCGCCTAGTTCGTCCATCCTCAATTGATCTTTCAGATCGTCTGCCAATCCTTCAAGAAGATTCAAGAGTCAGTCCACACAGGTCGCGTGCCTTCAGCCAGGAAAGCGGCCTACAGCTGTGGAAGCTCCAGCTCGCGAGCCCAGTTTGCCCCTCTTCTGCGGACTTCTTGTCATTACTTTTTGATTCCCGTCACCGCTGCCCGATTCTCTTGTACCTCGGGAAGCTGGTTAATTTAGCCCTGCCCGTTTTGGCAGGCCCCCAAACCTATAAATAGGGGGAAGTGGTGCACCCAAAGCATGCTGACTCGAGTCCAGAGGCCCATTTAGTGAAAGCTGCGGACTCGCAACTCGGACTTTGCGGTCTCGAATCTGTCTTGATGACCCTTTTTCCTTGGTCCATTAGTAAACGGTTGCTTGCAGTTTCCTTCTCTCTTTTTCCCTTTTTACTAGAATTTGAGGGCGCATTTTCTGCATCAACAGTTCTCGAGTACTCTTCTACTTGTTCTCGAGTGCTCTTCTACTTGTCCTCGAGAACCCTTCTTTTGTACTCGAGAACATTCTTTAGTTCTTGAGTTACCTTCCTCCAAGTTCTCGAGAAATTTTGATGTTCTTGAGAACTTCCCTTCTAGTTCTCGAGTAGTTTAGTTGTACTTGATAACTGCATGTCTAGTTCTCGAGAAGTCTATTTCAGTACTCGAGTGGTCCTGCCTTCTACCCGAGTAAAGCTCCCTTCTATTCTTCTTGAGTAATCCACACTTCTTCTCGGGAATGCCGGTTTAGCCAAACCTTGTTTCTTCTCTTAAGTGTACTAATATTTGTATTATATTCATTATATAAATACATGTATATATATAAGAAACCACTTCTTCCTCCTTAAGCCGATTGAACTTATGTTCATTTTCCCGAACCAGAGTGGCGTGAGCTGTTGGGAATCGTGCCCTGCAATGTTCCTCAAGATTTCAAGGGGCATCACCAATCATGCTAAGGAGCATAATGTATTTGATTTGTGCTTTAGTTCATGCATGCAGGTAGTCCATGATTGGACAGGTGAAGAAAAATGAGTTGGGCAGTAAACTCAAATTTCGTCGAACTCAGCTCAGAATTTGTCAAACTCATCTCGTTGATCATTGAGCACAGCTCAACATTCATTGGGATAAGCACAAGAGTTCAGGTTTCAAATTTCGTTGATCTCAGCTTACAAATCGTCGAACTCAGCTTACTAATCGTCGAGCTCAGGTCAACATTCTTTGGGATAAGCACATGAGTTTAGGTTTCAAATTTTGTCGAGCTCAGCTTGAAGTTCGTCGAGCTAGGCTTACAAATCGTCAAACTCAGCTAAACACTTGTTAAACTAAAACTAGAAAAATCTGTCTAATGTAAAAGTGCTGAGACTGTTGAGAAGAAGGCGTTGAGACCGCTAAAATAGTTGAGACTGCTGAGAATATTTCACTGAGATCGCTGAGACAGCAGAGACAAAATTGGCTGGATTTCTCTAACTCCAGAATCGTTGAGTGAAGCAGATTCACTCAACGCTTCTTATAAAGCAGGAAATGCTGAGACAGTTAAGAGGTAAACAACTGATATAAAACTAGCTGGATTTTTTCTAATTTCAGAAGCGTTGAGTGAAGCAGGTTCACTCAAAGCTTCTAATAAAGAAGGAAGCGCTGCGACTAAAGCCGTTGAGACAGTTAAGAGAAAAAACTGCTAAGACAGCTGATAAGATTACAACGCTGAGACAAAGGCCGGTCTCAGCTGATGATGAAAAACTGCTGAGACAGTTAAGTGCAAAAACCGCTGAGACAACTGTTAAGAAGAAAGCGCTGAGACAAAGACTTCTCTCATTTACTGCTGAGACCGCTGTGACAAAACTGCTGAGACAAAGGCAGGGAAATTTCTAAGTCCAGAAGCCCTGAGAGCCAAGGCTGATGGCGTTGAATGTCTCAACGCTTGATGGAATTCTGGAAAATTTTCTAAGTCCAAATGTTGATGACCACTGCTGACGTCATCAAAGTCAAAATTGAAGGAATCCATTGCGGGAAAGCTGCTGCAGCGCCGACAGATGTTTTGTCCCTTTCTGATGGAGATGGTGCTCAACAATCCTTGGTGGGCACACATTCTATTGTGCCGTTGATTCAAATTAATGCATATAAAAATGAAACTGTAAATGGATTAGGGTTAACGAATACTCGAGGATCAAACGCAGAAAATATTGAAAGAGAAAAATAAAGAGGCGGCTGAACATCTTCTTCCCCATCAAGCATGAAAGCTAAAGTCCAGCCAATATAGCCCAGGGCAGATAAAGATAGTTGAAGCACTTCAAAGTTCAGCAAGTTAGTTCTCATCAGAACAGTGTAGATGATACATCTCTTCAGCAAGCCGATTGCTGCTTACCTGTGTAGCAGTAAAGTGTTAGCTGTAGAAAAAGGCTAATTCCTTCTACAATAAGTGACTGATTGATATCTGCTCAGTCCAGCAAGGTTGACTCAGAGAAACTTCTCTGAGTCAGTTGTTCTATTTTCTTCTGTAACACCCAAAAATCCAGAAGTGGGAAAAATATGAGTTACACGGCCTGGGACACGGGCGTGTCCCAGGGCGTGTCCTTCCTGGGTGAATGGTCGACGAACGCAACAGTTGAACTCGGGCGTGTTTGCTGCCGTGTATGGGCACATGACATGAGACACGGGCATGTCACAAGGCCGTGTGAGTTTCGGGTGATTGTGAGTTTTTGCAGCCTGAGGAACAGGGCCACAGTCAAGGCCGTGTTGGTAGGCGTGTCGGGGGACACGGCCCATGACACGGGCGTATCACCTGGGCATGTACTGGAGTTGATAAGTCGGTTGAGTACCGCTTAGGGAACACAGCAATGGACACGGGCGTATCACAGGCCATGTCAGGCAAAATTTATGATTTTTAGTGAAATCATGGCCATCCATTACTTCAGTCTAGATCAAAGGGCTGAGAGGCCTCCATATCTTCTTCAGGCCAAGAATAAGCATGAAAAGCTCATTCGGCTTTTGGCTTCCTCTTTCTATATTGCTAGAGAGAGAAAAAGAGAGGAAGAAGGAGGAGGAGGAGAGGGGGCTGATCATCGGTGGTGCTGCGGTTTGCCGACGAGAGATCAGAGGCCGACGTTGTGGAGGAAAAGCTCCTGTGCGTCGTTCGAGCCAGCTTGGAGCTCATGGCACCGAAGCAGTCTTCGAGGGTAACGACTTTTCTTCATAGCCATGTGAAGGCTCCCTTTTTGCATATGCACATGATTCCCCCATGAGCAGGTGGTCGGTTATTGGGATCATTGGGTTGATTCACGAAATGCCCAAGTGGTTAGCATATTGATCCGGAAGTGAAAGTACGGAATAGGCATGCTATATGAAGCCCATCTGTACAGGTTGGTCTGTATTGGTGATGTTGCATACGAACCGGAGAACACTCTGTGATAAACATGTAGTTTAGGAGTTGATGGATTGGACCTGTGAAGGAAGTAGCAGGAAGTATTGGAGTGGTAGTCCAGGAAATATCCGTGTCATGCTTGTGCTATTGGGTCATACCTGTGAAGAAAATAGCAGGAAGTACCGGATTGGATGTCCGAGAAAGGACTTTTATGATGCTTGATGTTTAGGTGGTACCTGTGAAGAGAGTAACATTAAGTACTGAAATGATAAGCTACAAAGGACCCCTGACATTTGTGATATGCATGGTGTGGTACCTGCAGAAGTAGGAAGTACTGGTATACCCAGGAAAGACCCGCCGACGTGTGTTCTTTGTGGTGTTGTACCTGTTAAGGCAGGACATACTGGTGTGCCCAGGAAAGACCCACTAGTGTTGTGTTATAAATGGGTGTAAGAACATACCCAGGCTTTGATGCCAAATAGGATCGGCGAGACCAACCCGCGCCTTTTATTTAGCCGCGAGTACGTGATACTCGGTGATGGCAAATGCGTTTTGAGCACCAGGGGGTGGAGTATCCGACCTGCGCTATGTCTGTTTGACATGAGACATGAAAGTGTGGTCTGTTGGAGCGCATAGTGAGAGACTTAGGCCTTCGAGCCATGTCACAATGGGGGGCTACGAGCCATCCCGGTGCGTTAAGACTAGAACTTCGGCTGTATGCCATGGAGTAAATGCTCAAGTGATTTGTCGTTGGGTTGCGACCCTGATATAGTGGTGGGAAACTGGTTCGCCAGTACACCAAAATGTGTCTTGAGTGCACGGATCGTTGGGCCGCGTGGCTAATGATTGTGATGGAATGTATGTGCGTAAGTGCACATTGACTGAGCTATATATATATATATATATATATATATATATATATATATATATATATATATATATATATATATATATGCTTGTGAAATTCTATACTTGCAGGGAAGAATACCGCTGCCCCAAGAGAAGGGGTATGGTCATTATAATTTGGTCAGCGGAATGCTGATTGTTGCCTCTTTTGCCACCCTTGGGTGGCCTGTCCCTGTGCAGGTGTTGCAAATCCAAGCGGGACGCTTAAGTGCTGAAGTACCTGTTATTGCTGCTACTGCTGCCGCTAGACCTCGAAGTCTAAAGAAATGAAAGTGTGATGTTTTCTTTTGTGTGGCCAGCCTGCGCTCCATTGTTTATGGCCACTTGTATGAAAGCCCTGTAAGGCCTTGAGGCAAACTCTTTGTCCTGTATGTGTTGTAAGACATTCCTATGAATATATAAAATATGGGGTTTTATATGTCGGACATTCAGGTGTGGAGTTCAAATGTACTGTATAGGCTTCCGCTAGAATGCAATGGGTTAGGGTACGATGCGCTACTCTGGTGCCATACCGTGACTTCACCTCTCGTTTTGTGGTATATGCTGTGGGGCCCCGGCCGGACCTTTTAGTATATAAAATATGAATGGATGAGGTTGTTACATTTTTGGTATCAACTGTCTTGGTCTTTCCCTCTCGAAGTTGTGGTTGACTTCTTTTGTTGGGTGGCGAGCACGTGTCTGTGCAAACCAAATTAACACGATTGAACTCCTGAATGTCCATTATAGGAATGCAAATACATGTGTTTGTGAACATATGCGCTCCTAGTATTGGTTTTGGGCACTATACTTGTTGCTTACTTGTGTATTTTTATGACTGTAGGCGACGAGTGTGACTGCATGACAGCAGGAACCGCAACACTCGATGGGAAGCATGACAACCACTGTGGCACCAACATCTCCTCCATCGTTAGAGACGGCTCGACTGATTGATGATGTGGTTTTTGCAATGCTCAAGGCTTATCAGGAGGGACAGGTTAAACCCTCTGATCCGGTATTGCATCCTATGCCGGGTTGTGAAATTGAGCAGTTAGTATGGGGAAGCGCATCTACTTCGTCGGTGAGTTTGTGCTTGAGCCAAGGCGAGGACACAGTTGAGGACTATTTTCATGCATTTGTTGCAATGAGACAATAACTCGAGTTTGTGTTCGAAACTGAGGAGATGAAGATCAATCGGTTTTACGATGGGCTACGTCAGGAACTTTGTTTCTTGTTGATGGGTCCTAAGTTATTGGGATTCCAACCATTGGTGGAGTCAGCTAGATTATTGGAGATGGACTTGATAAGAGCCCATCAAATGCCTGTGGCCAGGAAAGTTAGAACTCCAAGGGTTAGAAAGTCTGAGCCCCGCAAGAGGAAAAGAATCGAGAAGCGTACTTGTTATACTTGTGGCCAGGTAGGACATATTGCTCAAGACTGTTGGGATGGTGTTCAACAGCCAAAGAAGAGCTACAACTGCTATTCGTGCGGTCAGGCAGGACATAAAGCCCAAGATTGTCGTGTAGGCTCTTAGCGGGCAATGAATGTGAAGGACATGTCGACTTGATGATGTACATAAATAAATGGGCTACTCGTGTAATGTGGACTATGCATGTGTTGTGTGTACAGTAACCAGTTTGGAATGGCAGTTTTACTATAGTGTTTGTGTTATATGTTTACAATACATGTCTGTGGGGGATTAACATGTTTGCCTGGTTAACTCATTGATGTGTTCTTCTATGGGGATACTTTTGCTCATTAATATGAGAAGCGAGCGACATCTGGTTTGAGCAGAAGATAGGAGCGTCTTATGTGGAGACGTGAAAAGCAGTGGTGCAGTCCGCTGCATCCCAGACGCACTCCTACGTGTTACCAGTGCGCAATAATTGTATTGATTGCATTTTCATTGCATACTGTGTATGTATCTTGGGTGTGTTATGTGCACCACATGCTTTGCAATAATTGAAAACATGCTGACGCGAGCACTGTTTGATACGGATGCTTTGTCTTCATGTCTGTCTAAAGATTTCCCAGTGTGGTTTGGGTAGACAGAGAGCGTCAGGGTGGTGTTACCGACTGTTGTCTGATGTTGCCGGCAGTATAATGAGGAAGTTGGGATTCTGTTTGATTGCATCTGTATGGCCGTGCAGATATGTGTCCAAAGAATCTCCCTGGGCAACCACCACTGTGAGAGATTGACTTCACGCTAGAGCTGGTGCCAGGTGCAAAACCCGTGGCCCGCTCGGCATATCGCGTTGCACCAAAGGAGATGGCGGAGTTGAAAGTCCAACTGCAAGAATTGCTGGAGAAGGGTTATATACGCCCAAGCATGTCACCTTGGAGCGCCCCTGTGCTTTTTGTGAAAAAGAAAGATGGGAGCTTGAGGTTATGTATCAGTTACTGCGAACGGACAAAGATCACAAAGACGAATACATGTCCGAGTCCACGGATTGATGATGCGTTGTTCAATCAGCTTGTGGGATCGACCGTCTACTCCAAGTTGGACTTGAAATCTGGTTACTACTATTTGAGAATCCGGGAAGGTGTCATTCCCAAAAACATATTTGGAACATGTGATGGGCACTATCAGTTAACAGTGGTGCCTTTTGGACTGTGTAATGCGCCCTCGATGTTTGTGGGCTTGATGCACTGTACGTTCCGAGATTACCTATATCTGTTCGTGATATTGTTCATCAATGACATCCTGGTGTACTCGACGTTGAAGGTTGAGCATGAGAACCACTTGCAGTTAGTATTGAATACATTGAGGCAGAGCAAGCTCTTTGCCAAGTTCTCGAAGTACGAGTTTTGGCAATCGTCGATAACGTTTCTAGGCCATGTGGTGAGTGGAGCGGACATAACAGTGGATCCTGCAAAGATAAGGGCCATAGAGGAGTGGTCATTGTTGTCTTCAGTGGCCGAGGTCAGGAGCTTCCTTGGACTTGCGGGCTACTATCGAAGATTTGTTGAGAATTTCTCGCGGATCGCTTTACCGTTAACCACACTGACGAGAAAAGATCAGAAGTTCTTCTGGACACCAGAGTGCGCATGAGCTTTTGAAGAGCTGAAGGTTCGGTTGACCACGGCGCCGGTGTTGTCTTTGCCCTGTGGAACCGATGGATTTGTAATCTATAATGATGCCTCAGGGAGCGGCTTAGGCTCCGTTGTTCTGCAGAATGGAAAGGTGATTGCTTATGGCTCACACCAGCTGAAGGTGCATGAGAGAAATTATCTCGTCCATGACTTAGAATTGGCGGCGGTAATTTTTTGCACTAAAGCTGTGGCGACACTATCTTTATGGAGTGAAGGTGGAGATCTATACAGATCACAAGAGCCCAAAGTACCTATTGGAACAGAAGGACTTAAACATGCGACAATGAAGGTGGTTGGCGTTTCTTGGGGACTACACTTTCGAGATTCACTATACTCCCAGGAAGGGAAACATCATCGCAGATGCATTGAGTCGAAGAGCTCCGGCTAGAGCAACTTGGTTGCAGATGCATGATGAACGTCTCATCCAGGAGCTAGAAGCATTAGAGATTTCTTGTGTTGACAAGAATTCCACCGCCAATGCATGTCTGAACTGGACGGAGGTGCAATGTGACCTTGCAGATCAGAGTCGACGAGCAACGGGGTTAGATAAAGATCTCTTCTGTTATGTTAAAGAGGGGCAAGAGGGCAAATTATCGGGGAATGACGTTCTTTTGCGGAAAGAGGGCCGTTTGTGCGTCCCGAATGTGGGTAAATTGCGGGAAGAACTGATGTATGAAGCGCATTATACAAAATATTCCATTCATCCCGGGAGCGCGAAGATGTTCAATGATATGAAAAAGCTATTCTAGTGGCCAGGGCTAAAGGGAGATGTGGCTCTTTATGTGGCCAAATGCCAAACATGTGCGATGGTCAAGGCGGAATGACAAAAGCCGGGCGTTTATTGAAAGTCGCTGCCGATTACAGAATAAAAGTTTGATGATATTTCCATGGATTTCGTGCACGGGTTGCCGAGATCTTAGCAAGGGAATGATTCCATCTGGGTGATTGTCAACCGATTAATGAAAGTAGCATATTTCCTTCTGAACAGGCAGGATGATTCGGTTGAAAGTTTGGCAAAACTATATGTTGACCAGATTGTGCGGCTTCACGGTGTTCCTCGGAGCATCGTAAGTGATCGAGATCGACGGTTCACGTCAAATGATTGAAGGCTAGTTCATCAGCTGTTGGGCACGAAGTTGACATTCAGTACGGTATTTCATCCCCATACGGAAGGCCAAACTGAAAGGACCAACAGAATCATGCAGGACATGCTCAGGATGTGCTCCCTATACTCCGAAAAGAGATGGGAAGATCATCTCTACATGGTGGAGTTCGCCTACAATAATAGCTACCAGGCGAGCATCGTTATGGCACCATATGAGGCTCTGTATGGACGGAAGTGTCGTACGCCTGTAGCTTGGGTAGAGGCAAGCGATGCCAGAGTGTATAACAGAAATAAAGTTGATGAAGCGATTCAACGATTCATACTATTCATGAACGGCTATTGATCGCTCAAGATCGACAAGCCGGAACGTGGAGTTTGGGGTAGGCGACTGGGTATACTTGAAAATCAAACCCTTCAAAGGCATCTCCAGGATTCGATGGCTGGAAACGTTGAGTCCAAGATACCTTGGTCCGTTATCAGTGGCCGAGCGAGTTGGGGAAGCTGCCTATCAGATAGCTCTGTCTGCAGACTTCGATGGCTTACACGATGTGTTTCCTATCTCCGTGAGACAGAAAGCTGTTAAGGATCCAGCCCAAGTGATCACGGATGATCAGGTGCCGGTGGAGTCTGTGGTAACGACAAAAGTGAGGCCCATTCAGATCGAGGATCGAGCCGAGAAACATTTGCAGAACAAGATGGTCGGGATGGGGAAAGTCCGGTGGGACAACTGCGGCCGTGAAGAGCTTACATGGGAGCGAGAGCAAACAATGCGAGCTGAATTTCATGAACTGTTTGTGTAAGAGTTACACAGTATGTATCGACTTATATTATGGAATGAAAATCATTCTGTTTGAGTTCCTTACTTAGTGCAAATTTCGGGGACGAAATTTTTGTAAGGAGGGGAGGGCTGTAACACCCCAAAATCCAGAAGTGGGAAAAATATGAGTGACACGGCCTGGGACACGGGCATGTCCCAGGGCATGTCCTTCCTGGGTGAACGGTCGACGAACGCAACAGTTGAACTCGGGCGTGTCTGCTGCCGTGTATGGGCACATGGCCTGAGACACGGGCGTGTCATAAAGCCATGTGAGTCTCGGGTGATTTTGAGTTCTTGCAGCCTGAGGAACACGACTACAGACACAGCCGTGTTAGTAGGCGTGTCGGGGGACACGGCCCATGACACGGGCATGTCATATGGGCTTGTACTGGAGTTAATAAGTCGGTTGAGCACTGCCTAGGGAACACGGCGATGGACATGGGCGTGCCACAGGCCATGTCAGGCAAAATTTATGATTTTTGGTCAAATCGTGGCCATCCATTCCTTCAGCCTGGATCCATGGGCTGAGAGGCCTCCCTATCTTCTTAAGGCCGAGAATGAGCATGAAAAGCTCATTTGGCTTTTTGGCTTCCTCTTTCTACATTGCTAGAGACAGAAAGAGAGAGGATGAAGGAGGAGGAGGAGAGGGGCTGATCACCGGTGGTGCTGCGGTTTGTCGACGAGAGATCCGAGGCCGACGTTGCGGAGGAAAAGCTCTTGCGCGTCGTTCGAGACAGCTTGGAGCTCATGGCACCGAAGCGGTCTTCGAGGGTAACGACTTTTCTTCATATCCATGTGAAGGCTCACTTTTTGCATATGCACATGATTCCCCCACCAGCGGGTGGTTGCTTATGGGGATCATTGGGTTGATTCATGAAATCCCCAAGTGGTTAGCATATAGATCCGGAAGTGAAAGTACGAAATAGGCATACTGTGTGAAGCCCATCTGGACAAGTTGGTCTGGATTGGTGATGTTGTATATGAACCGGAGAAGACTCTGTGATAAACGTGTAGTTTAGGAGTCGACGGATTGGACCTGTGAAGGAAGTAGCAGGAAGTACTGGAGTGGTAGTCCAGGAAATATCTGGGTCATGCTTGTGCTATTGGGTCATACCTGTGAAGAAAATAGCAGGAAGTACCGGATTGGATGTCCGGGAAAGGTCTTTTGTGATGCTTGATGTTTAGGTGGTACCTGTGAAGAGAGTAACAGGAAGTACTGACATGATAAGCCAGGAAAGACCCCTGACATTTGTGATATGAATGGTGTGGTACCTGTAGAAGCAGGAAGTACTGGTATACCCAGGAAAGACCCGCCGACGTGTATTCTTTGTGGTGTGGTACATATTAAGGCAGGAAGTACTGGTGTGCCCAGGAAAGACGCGCCAATGTTGTGCTACAAATGGTGTGAGAACATACCCAGGCTTTGATGCCAAATAGGATTGGTGAGACGAACCCGCGCCTTTTATTTAGCCGCGAGTACGTGATACTCGGTGATGTCAAAGGCGATTTGAGCAACGGGGGGTGGAGGATCCAACATGCGCTATGTCCGTCTGACGTGAGACCTGAAAGTGTGGTCTGTTGGAGCGCATAGTGAGAGTCTTAGGCCTTCGAGCCATGTCACAATGGGGGGCTACGGGCCATCCCGGTGCGTTAAGACTAGAACTCCGGCTGCATGCCATGGAGTAAATGCTCAAGTGATTTGCCGCTGGGTTGCGACCCTGATATGGTGGTGGGCAACTGGTTCGCCAGTACACCAAGAATATGCCCTGAGTGCACGGATCGTTGGGCCGTGTGGCTAACGATTGTGATGGATTGTATGTGCGTAAGTGCACATTGACTGAGCTATATATATATATATATATATATACTTGTGAAATTCTATGCTTGCAGGGAAGAATAACGCTACCCCGAGAGAAGGGGTAGGGTCGTTATAATTTGGTCAGCGGAATGCTGACTGTTGCCTCTTTTGCCACCCTTGGGTGGCCTGTCCCTGTGCAGGTGTTGGAGTGCCAAGCGGGAAACTTAAGGGCAAAAGTCCCTATTGTTGCTACTACTACCGCCACTAGCCCTCGAAGGCTAAAGGAATGAAAGTGTGATGTTTTCTTTTGTGTGGCCGGCCTGCGCGCCATTGTTTATTACCACTTATATGAAAGCCCTATAAGGCCTTAAGGCCAACTCTTTGTCTTGTATGTGTTGTAAGACATTCCTATGAATATATAAAATATGGGGTTTTATATGTCGGACATTCAGGTGTGGAGTTCAAGTGTACTGTATAGGCTTCCGCTAGAATGCAATGGGTAAGAGTGCGCTGCGCTACTCTGGTGCCATACCGTGACTTCACCGCTCGTTTTGTGGTATATGCTGTGGGGCCCCAACCGGACCTTCTAGTATATACGATATGAACGGATGGGGTTGTTACATCTTCAACATCCTGTTTTATTTCCTGTAGGACTCAGCTTTCATGAATATGAGTGTAGGGCACTTTGTGCCTGAGGTAGGTGACAAATTTGTCACTGAGGTAGGTGCCATGTTGGGGTACTGAGGTAGGATCCAACTGAAGATCTAAGCTATAGGGCTTAAGTGCTTGATGTAGGAGAGTGTTGCGCTTTGAGTTAGGATCCAAGTATGGATGTGAGGTAGGGTTGTCCTCCTAGCCTGAGTGTAGGGCATTGTGCCTGAGGTTGGTGACCGAAGAGTCACTAAGCTATAGGTGACAAGATTGGCATTGATATTGTAGGCCTTGGAGGAGGCTGAGCTGTAGGTCACTGAAATGGTATTGAGTTGTAGCAGTGCTGCAGCACTCTAAGAGTAGGGCTTTGTGCCTGAAGCTGTAGGGCTTAAAAGCCCGAGTGTGGGACATAGAAATAAGGCTGCTGTAGGTGATGAGTGGATCACTAAGCTGTAAGAGTTCTGCAGAGGGCTGAGGTAGGAACCCTTGTTGTTCTGAGTTGGATTCTGAGAAGAATCTGTGTGTAAGGCTGAGGGCCTGAGGTGTAAGCTTTGAGGAGCATAAGTGGAGGAGTTTGTGCCAAGTCTAACAAATAAGTTGGATAGGTGGAAGGGAAAGTGGATGTACCCAATTGGGGAACCACTATAAATCCGGGTGTTTGCTGTTTGTGCTTTTTTTTCTTTGTGATTGCAGGATTTAAGTACAAGCTCTAGATACAATAACTTGAAAATAGCAAAAGATCTATTAAAAGCTCGAAGAACTATTCACCCCCCTCTAAGTGATTGGCAAACCTAAAGTTAAATAACTTTTAAGTGGTATCAGAGGGAGTTTACTCAAAAAGAATTTAACAATCTGAGTAAACCTCCAAGGTTAGTTAAAAGGGTTACACTTGTGGGTTCAAACGAGAACTACAAGAAGTGGAACTTCAAGTCTGCAACAAGGAGAACTTTAAGACTTGGAAAGAAAGGGTCAAGTAAATCATTGAAGCCTCTGATCCTAGGGTCCTTGCAATAGTTTAAGAAGGACCTTTTGTCCTCATGAAGGTATTAACATCAGATGTAAGCATCCGAACTCCAAAGAGTTATGCAGAGATGTCTAACGAAGAAAACAACTTTGTATCTATGGACAAGAGGGCACAACACATCATGGTGAGTGTTATGGATGACTCAACCCTCATGAGAGTGGTCCACTGCAACTCAGCCAAATAAATGTGGGATTCTCTCACTGGATATATGGAAGGGATAGAGAAAGTCAGTCTTTATGTTAGTGGTTTAGAGTCTGAAGATGAGAAGAAGAAGAAAAAGCATCACCACCACCAGAAGGGCGGGAAGGAAAAAAAGTCCTTTGTGGCTAAGAAGGAGAGAAGCTGGACAGATTCTTCATCATCTGATTCTGAAGATAAAGAGGAAGAAGCCTATATAGGGCTGATATCTGTTGCTGTAGATCCATGAGAAGAGGAGGAATATCATGCTGTCAGGATAGGAACCAGGGCCGCTAGGTCACTCTCAGGCAGTGACAATGAGGAAGATTAAGAAAACTATGGATTTATTGGGTTGATGGCAATGTCAGCAGAAGAAAGAAGTCAGGAAGAATCAAAATCAATCAAGGTACAATATCTCTCAAATTCGGCATCTTTCTCTGATTTTGAATCTAGTCCAAATACTGGTACATCTTCATCCTCTGATAAAGATTGCTATGACTCTGTGACTGATGTTAATCAATTGATTGACAAGTTTGGACTTCACCTAATTTCTCTAAAGGAGAGCAGAATACTTGCCAAAAGCCAAGCCAAGAAAATAGTGGTCCTAAAGCCTTATAAAACTCTCTATAACAATAAATCTATTGAGTTTTATAAGAACAGTCATGAGGTGTCTGAGCTCAACAAAAATTTTGAGTCTCGGACCATGCTTCTAAAAGAAAAGAAGAAGCACATTAGATATTTAGAACAAAAGTTCATAGAGAAAATCTGGATTGTGATTAACCCATCTCAGTCACAGGGTTAGTTGCCAAAAGATGCAACTTGCCAAGTCCCTGAGAAGCTGGGTTTTAACCACATTAATCATCATTTCAAATCTGATTTCCCTGATAAGAGGATAGTGTCTTAGAAGGCAAATACACCTTCTAAAACTGTCAAGTTTGCACCACTCTAGAAGGATCAATCAAATGTGTGCTCCACCAGTGGGGTGAAGGTACATGATCCAAGAAAGAGTTACACTATCCACTTTAGCCACAATGTTCAGGAGAAGATCTTTACATTTGGTTACAAGTATCCTCTGTCTAAGGAAATGAGAATGTCCACTAGATGGCCGGCTTCAAAAATACATTAGGCCCATTTTGGACCAGCTATATTTAGTTCATCAGCACCTTCACTCAGGAAGAAGGGGGAAACATCATGCAATGCACATCCAGCAAAGTATGGTATTGCTCACATCTCTCATGGACAACAATTTTGTGATGTCCTAAAGAGAAGATACAACATTCATAAATGTTGGTTCTGTGTAAAAGTGGGTCACTTTGCCGTTGATTATTGGCATAACATGAATGCGACTATTGGACAGAAAGGTGCTCAGGCCAGGTAGAGAGTGGGGCAGATGTTTTATGATGCTAACAAGAACATAGCACCCAATTATCATTGGGTGCCTAAGGGTAAATGAATTCTGTTTTGCAGGATAGTCCAAGTACCTGTCAATTTAAGACTTGGTATTTGGACATTGGGGGTTCTAGGGAAATGACTGGGACAGGATAGTTGCTCTCGGAATATGCTCCTGAAAAAGCAACAAATTATGGTTGAGGTTGTCAAGTAAGTAATCCTCAAAAGCTAGAGGAAGCAAGCCTCAAGGTATGTCTCCCCATCTTATAAAGAGATGAAGTTTGAAATTTGTTAAGTTATGTTAGTTGTGCTCATGATGAATCTAATCTAGCACATTAAATACAAAAACAATCATTTAATTATGCACACTGTTAATTTTTATAGGCTTTACTCAAAAATTCAAATAACTTATTAGCAAAGCTTTCAGGCAAAACAATACACAATTTGGGTGCCAATGGAACTGGGCTCATTGACATGTTAGGTCCCCTTCCATTTAACTTGACAAAATTTTTACTAAGTCAAGTAAATTGTACAACCAATTAGTAACGGAAACCACAAATTAAACATGTATGGGACAAGTAAAAGAATAGCTGAAGGATATAGTAAAAGCACAAAGTGCCCTATATCATAACAGGAATCGTTGAGTAAGCCGTAAAGTCTAAAGTACTTATTTTAATAATCAAATGAAAAATTTAATTAAATTAATTAAATCTTTTCATTACGTATATAAAGGCGACAAGAAACAAAAGCCACATCACTCTCTAAAGTCTTAACCCTAGCTGTCGATACCAAAACCGTCTCAGCATCTTGCCGCTCTATTACAATGGTGCCAAATGTCATCAAGGAGCTCCAAGATGGATAAGAAATAGTGAGGGATGGATTCAATCATGCCTCTCCTGAGATCAAGGTCGTGTTAAGAATGATTTAGGTCGCATGTTTGGAATACACCCTTTCCGAACCCTCCACCATTCTTTGAAATGAGGTCGTGGAATTCTTCTCAAACATTAAGATGTCCCCATCTCAAAACTCTCTTAGGTCAAAGATTGAAGATATCAAAATTAAGGTAAACCATAAGAGGTTGGGAACGGCACTTCATATCTTCTCCGTCAACCATAGCGAGGAAGAAGAGCTCACGTCACGGACAGTGACAGTGCTCTCACATGGTGTGGATACAATGAGGCCAAATCTGGGTCTCTTAAAAGGAAATTCTTCAATTAGTGGGGAAAACTGCTAGCAGATATTGCAGGGAAAACCCTCATCTGCAAACCTGGATCATATGATACCATCTCCAGGTTCATGTTTGAAGTCATGACCAGAATTATACTGAAGAGAAAGACCTCATGGACTTCTCTCATTTATTAGAGAAGAGTAGAATGTATATCCTCTCAAAATATGGGAATAATTGTTTCCTTATACCTAGTGAACACCTATCCTGACACTTTAAAACAGGAACATGGGGTGAAGATTCACTACCTAAAAAATAATGGACATAAAAACTTTGTATAGATTCACTAGAGTCCTACCAATGAGTCAACCTTTAGGAATAAAGGTGTCCTCCAAGGGTACAATGAAGAAACCTACTGAGGAAGAAAGAACTTCTAGCCCTGAACCAGAGCATGGATCATCCTCTCCAGCTGAGGCTGCTTTGCAGGTTGACTTATCTCTTAGTAAATCCTCTGCAAACATTCAACTCAAGGATGTTCTTGTGCATGTTGATAAAATCCATGCCAGCTCAAGGTCAGGACAAGTGTCAAAGAATGCTGTTGAAGAAGAGGTTACTACAACAGATGAAGAAGACATGGGTTATACTGACGGTATTGCAGCAAGTGAAGACATCCCTGCTGTAGAATATAACTGGGAGCCTCCTGAGACTTTAGATACTTATCTTAATTACTCAAGCCTAGAGAAGGATGCTCAGCCTGAGGGGGATCATGATCAAATGGAGTTGACAGACTTGGCTCAAGTTGTCAATAAAATTAGTTGAGTCAACACCCACGGTAGGTAAAACTCATTCCCTCTTAATTAATAATGTTAAAACAGCTTTATCTAAGAAAACGTTTCCTTCTATAGGTGTTGTAGTTTAGGGGGAGCCTTCTCAGATCTCTACCCAGAATGCTATAGCTCCTCCTATGAGCCATAGTTCATCTACCCACATCTCAAATAAGGAATTTCAGAATCAAATTAAAGCACTCATGGGCGCTCAGACCACAACTCTCAAGGAGTATGTTGATCTATTAGTTGCCAAACTGAGGGATGAACTATCAGCTAAAGTAAATGAAACTAAAGAAGAAATATCACACTTAAACAAGCAGGTCACCACCTGGTTTGACAAGGCCGGAACTGCTGGACTCAAGCTGACCAACCTCATGGAATCTTTGGACACAAGCCAAAAACTCACTACAACTGACATAACATATGTCAAGAATTATGTGAGTACAACTGATGAGGTGATCAAGGGTGCAGTAGACCATGTTAACCAGCATGTCACCAAGATTTCTCTCCACTCCATGGAGCAGGCAATTCTCTTGAGGAATGAGCTGCTTACTAACAATGAGAGAATACTGCAATCTTTATTAAACAAAACTGAAGCCAACACCTCATTACTGCAAAAGACAATATCTGAAGAAGTTATAAAGGGGGAGAGCAACCATGCTAAGGCGACATCACTCATTGAAGATCAAGCCTTCAATGTAATTCAAGGCACCAGGGTGGCACTACACCTGCCCCTCCTGGATAGAAAGAGGCCAGAGGACCTAGACTTCCCAACACAAGCTAGAATTGCACATGATGCACAGCTTGCTGTCAGAAGAAAGATGGAAGGAACTCAAATGGCTAAAGAGTTCATGATAAAGAGGAGAGCTGAGAACAGAGATCACCCAGACTATGAACAGCTAAGTGAGGCCTCTGAATCCATCATTATCAATGTCTGGGTAAGCCATGGACAAATCTTGAAGAACATTGATAGTGTATATTCTTCTGAGGAATGGATAAAGAATCTGGAAAGACATTCCTTAATGGAAAGAATATTCAAGGAGAGTCTGGTAAGGAAGAGCAACTCCAAGAAAATTCCTCCCAAATATATTCCAAAGACATTCCTCTACTTCAAGTGGCAGAAGAACAAAGCTGAAAACTTGAAGAAGTCTGCTGCTACCAAGGATGCTGGTGCAAGTTCACCAAATAATAACTGATAAATGACTGCAAGACCTAAGCTTGTTTAAAAAAATATTGTCCGATCCATGTCTCGTAATGAATGTCAACAGTGTAAAAAATTTCAAATTTTTATCAATGAAATTAATATGAGTTGACACTGACTATATTGATGTGATAAATGTATATTTGTGATAAATAAATATGTTGCTCCTTCATATACATCCTGTAATCACATGTATGCTGCTAGTGTTTGGCTAAGTTAATGATTAGGTTCATCTTGATCATAATGTTTACCTTATTAATGATTAATAAAGATTGTGTTGTTAATCATACCATCACACTAAAAATAATTGTTAATTAATACGTACCATTGATCTGTCAATCATAGTGTTAAGACATCCCATCTTGGGGGAGTTTTCCTGTTCTGGGATGGTTAGTTGTCATGATAATGTTTCATTAACCTATCATGATATTTCTTGTATTGATGCACCTTAGCATGGATATGTGTTCTGCCTTCTTCAAATATGGGGAGATTGTTGGGAATTGTGCCCTATAATGTTCCTCAAGATTTGAAGGGGCATCACCAATCATGCTAAGGAGCATAATGTATTTGATGTGCACTCTAATTCATGCATGCAGGCAGTCCATGTTTGGACAGGTGAAGCAAAATGAGTTGGGCAGTAAACTCAAATTTCGTCGAACTCAGCTCAGAATTCATCGAACTCATCTCACTCATCGTCGAGCACAACTCAACATTCAGTGGGATAAGCACAAGAGTTCATGTTTCAACTTTCGTCGAGCTCAGCTTACAAATTATCGAACTCATCTTACTAGTCTTCGAGCTCAGGTCAACATTCTTTGGGAAAAGCACAAGAGTTCAGGTTTCAAATTTCATCGAGCTCAGCTTGAAGTTCATCGAGCTCAACTTACAAATCGTCAAACTCAGCTCAATACTTGTTAAGCTAAAGCCAGAAAATTCTGTCTAAGGTAAAAACACTGAGGCCGCTGAGAAGAAGGCGTTGACACCGCTGAGACAGCTGAGACAAAATTGGCTGGATTTCTATAAGTCCAGAAGTGTTGAGTGAAGCAGATTCACTCAACGCTTCTTATAAAGCATAAAACGCTGAGACAGTTAAGAGGTAAATGACTGAGACAAAACTAGCTGGATTTTTTCTAAGTTCAGAAGCATTGAGTGAAGCAGGTTCACTCAATGCTTCTAATAAAGAAGGAAGCGCTGAGACTAAAGCTTCTGAGACAGTTAAGAGCAGAAACTGCTAAGATATCTCATAAGAATACAATGCTGAGACAAATGCCTGTCTTACCTGATGATGAAAAACCGCTGAGACAGTTAAGTGTAAAAACCGCTGAGATAGCTGATAAGAAGAAAGCGCTGAGACAAAGGCTTGTCTCAGCTACCGATGAGACCGCTGAGACAAAACTGCTGAGACAAGACCGCCGAGACAAAGCCAGGGAAATTTCTATGTCCATAAGTGCTGAGAGCAAAGGATGATGGCATTGATGACCACTACTAACGTCATCAAAGTCAAAGTTACAGGAAGCTGTTGCGGGAAAGATGTTGTAGCGCCAAAAGATGTTTTGTCCCTTTCTGATGGAGATGGCGCTCACCAATCCTTGGTGGGCCCACATTCTATTATGTTGTTGATTCAAATCAACACATATAAAAAGGAAAATGTAAAAGGGATTAGGGTTAATGAATACTCGGGGATCAAACACAGAAAATATTGAAAGAGAAAAAAGAAAGAGGCGGCTGGACATCTTCTTCCCCATCAAGCTTGAAAACTAAAGTCCAGCCAAGATAGCCTGAGGGCAGATAAAGATAATTGAAGCACTTCAAAGTTCAGCAAGTTAGTTCTCATAAGAACAGTGTAGCTGATACATCTCTTCAGCAAGCCAATAGTTGCTTACATATGCAACAGTAAAGTGTTAGCTGTAGAAAAAGGCTAATTCCTTCTACAACAAGTTGACTGGACTGATATCTACTGAGTCCAGCAAGGTTGACTCAGAGAAACTTCTATGTGTCAGTTGTTCTATTTTCTTCAACATATGTTTTATTTCTTGTAGGATTCAAGTTTTCTGAATATGAGTGTAGGGCACTTTGCGCCTGAGATAGGGGACAAATTTATCACTGAGGTAGGTGTCCTGTTAAGGCACTCAGGTAGGATACAAGTGAGGATCTGAGTTATAGGGATTAAGTGCCTGAGGTTGGAGAGTGTTGCTCTCTGAGGTAGGTTACAAGTGTGGATCTGAGATAGGCCTGTCCTACCAGCCTGAGTGTAGGGCCTTATGCCTGAGGTCGGTGACTGAAGAGTCACTGAGCTGTAGATGACAAGATTGTCACTGAGATTGTAGGGCTTGGAGGAGGCTGAGCTATAGGTACCTAAAATGGTACTGAGTTGTAGTAGTGTTGCAGCACTCTGAGAGTAGGGCTATGTTGCTGAAGCTGCAGGGCTAAAGAGCCTGAGTGTAGGCCTTAGAAATAAGGCTGAGGTAGGTGATCGGTGGATTACTGAGCTGCAGGAGTTCTGCAGAGCTCTGAGGTAGGAACCCTTGTTGTTCTGATTTAGATTCTGAGAAGAATCTATGTGTAAGGCTGAGGGCCTGAGGTGTAAGCTCTGAGGAGCATAAGTGGAAGAGTTTGTGCCGAGTCCAACAAATAAGTTGGATAGATGGGAGGGAAAGCGGATGTACCCAATTAGGGAACCACTATAAATCCTAGTGTTTGCTGTGTGTAGGATTTAAGGACAAGCTCTAGATAGAACAACTTAAAAACAACAAAAGATCTTTTAAAAGCTCAAATACCTATTCAGCCCCCCCCCCCCACCCTCTAGGTGATTAGCTAACCTAAAGTTAAATAACTTTTATGAGCGAGAGAGAGAATGTCCATTCGTGAATCTTCCGGTGGCCGCCGAAGGTGCTCCGTTGCTCGAAATCTTGAACCAAACATAGATCCAAAAAGCTCTCAACGAGAGCTACACCATTGTGGTAAAATCTTCTCCATTTCTTAAGTTTTCTCGTTGGTGTTTTTGGTCGTAACCTCTATTTCAGCCATTTTCAGATTTCGATTTCCCCCGTCTTCCTTAGTCCCGATCTACTCCGTGGTGGGATTTGGAAGTCTTCTCCATCAAAACCAAGGCAAGTGATGCTTTCTCCCCTCTTCCCTTCTTTCTCCTGATTTGCTGAAATTTCTAGCTTCTTTTTGTCATTATGATTAATAACTTGCTGATTATAGTGCTGCCTAAATCCTTTGTTTGAATCAACTTGTATTTTCATGTTCTTGATTGTGCTAATCTAACCATGTAAAGTAGCATATGCTTTGATGATCTGGTTGAATTTTTATCTTTTAACCGCCCCTTCGATATTATGTTTGACATGTTAAAGTTTATCTAGGATTGTAAATCTTTCCTAAAGGTTGATCAACCATTTCTTAAATCTAGATATGTCTAGTAGAATCCGATGTTCCCAGTCTTGAGATTTATATCATTATTTCCTTTGTGGCGATGCCGTGGGGCGAGACAAGCCGCCAGGCCCAAGAAGGGTTGTGGAGGGCCTCTGAGCTCTAAACCCGAGTCATTACAGATTGTGACCATGATGGTTTTTCTTCATTGCAGGTGTTAATAGTGTACGAGACCACCGCCGCAATGTTTGATCCCTCTATTAGTACCTTGTGGAACTCTACCAGGTGTTTGTGCATTTGCGGTGTATGGTGGAGTATCCAGTCTCTGCCATAATTAGACGAATAATATGTCTATGCGTCTGTGTCCAGATGAGTTGATCACCTCGCCCGTGTTGTTTTTGGTGGAGTTGACCACAGGTGGCTAATAGAGTTTTTCTATTCTTCCTGATGGTTTAATAGTGATTTTTCCCCTTATAGTCTTGTGCATCTGCGGTACTTTTGTTGTACGTGACGATTCAAATAAGTGTTCCTTTCTGAGTTTATTTTTGTACCTTACTGATGTACATTATTTCAGTATTTCTTTTTGGTCTTGGGTTCGTAACCCTTGACCTTTGTTTACTGTTGCTTACTTTTCCTGCCATCACTTGTTCTTCCTTGCTGAGGTGTTCTGTCATTGAAATACCTCATGTTCAGAGGTGTAACTGGTAGTGGAGTTGGTTTTGTAGTTCTTGAGTAGCAGTGTTGACTGTGGTTTTTACCTCATCGTTGCGAGGTAGTTTGTTGTTTTAGTTTTCTTTAACTAGTTCAGACATACTTTTGTGTTATGTGGGTTCGTGTCAGATTGTTGACGCCTACATGATGGTTGATTATGGATACTTTTGATATCTGCTAGTTTGTTCCCTTTCTGATTATTTGATTACTTGCTCTATGGGATGTTTTATGCGAGCATTGCATGATAGGTATTTTCAAGTATAAAAACTACTATTATTACTTCATGCATTGCATGTTTTAAAAAGCTAAATAACTATATTTAACGACCGTAAAAAGCTACTTTAACTTCTATCACAAACCTAGAACTTGTTAATCATGAGTTGTCCTCTGGGGACCTTTTTACTCATGTATGATGTCTAATCTTGTAAAAGAAGTATTTTTCACAATGTATAACTATTTGTTTTCTCGTGGACTAGATGAGCCACTAAGCCGAGAGACCTGGCTAACTGCTTCACTTAAACTAGAATTGTCTCTAAATAACTTAATGATCTTTCTATATGTGATAAGTAGGAATTTTGCCCGAGCGTCCGCAGTTATCCCCAACTGACATGGCATCATGACACACATTTTCCCTTACTCTAATATATCTTTTAATGCAGTGAAAATGCGGGTTGTGCCAGTTGGTATCCGAGGGGGGTTTGTTTGACAAGTTTGTTGAACCAGGCAATCTCGTATAGTTTGTTTCCCTTCATTAATTTACATACACAAACCTATGTGTCATCAGTACGTCTTAATTGGAGCATAACCACTACACTAATAGCATGATAAGAAGTATACAGGGCATATTATGTAGTATGGGATGCAAAATATGTGTTTGTATATGGATCCACCATAGGAGGCAACATGTGACGGTTATGTAGTATGAGATGCATAACCATCACCACTTGGGTGCCCATTAACACGTTTTCTTTTCTCGTTGCATGCGATATTATGTAGTATGGGATGCATAACATTTCATGTATATGCCAGTCATATATGCATTAAGGCCTTTTTAGAAAGCATAGCTCTGCATACATAATAGATCATCGCATAAGCACGCGTGCTAAGTTAAGATTTATGTGATGACACATGTACACACATGATTTTCTAAATTGAAATAAATAATTCACGCATTCATATCATAGGCACATGCGTAAATAGAATGAGAGGATATCATCCTAAGTAGGACATAGCATCATTATAAAATCATAGAGCAAGTTTGCAGCATAAGCAAGTGTCTTTAAGTATGGTCTGAACTAGTAGTTTGGCCTAGCTGTAATCTAGGATTTTTGATGAGTCGTTTGTTACTTTTCTAGAAATGTCGGCTAGACGTCCTGCGGCAAGGTCGACTCCCCAGTCAGATGGCGAGTCGTTTGGTGCGCAAAGTGATGCGGTGATCGAGAGTTTGCGTCAGAGTAACGAGGCTACGTCGAGACAGTTAGTTGCGATGCAATCGCAGATTTAGCCCTTGTTATCTACCGCTCCCACGCAACAACCCTTAGCGCAAGATTATACCGCGGGTCAAGCCGTACCCGTTACTCCTACTCCTCTTGTTCCCCCTATGATGCTACCACCAGAGATGAATTTTATATCACATTTCCAGCGATTGGGACTTCCCACTTATGACGGGAGTGCCGACTTTCTGGTTTTGGATGATTGGATCATCTCTATCGAAGTGATGTTCTCGTATACGGCCCAAAAAGGTAATTATTGTGTCCTACCTGCTAAAAGTCCTGGCAAAGATCTTGTGGATTCGGGAAAAGGAATGTCTGAAGGAAGGATGCTCTTGGGAGTCCTTTAAGAGGATGCTGCTTAAGAAGTTTCTACCCTCGATCGAGCAGGACCGTCTGATGATTAATTTCCTACATCTGAAGAAGAGACAGCTCACGGTGAGTGAATATGAGATTGAGTTTAGTAACTTGAGCTGATTTTCTCCTAATATGGTAGCTTTAGGGGCAGGAAGAGTAAAGCGCTTTCTCAGAGGACTAAGAAGCGATGTCCAACAGTTGGCATGCTCTTATAGAGCTGAAAGCTATACTGAGGTAGTGGAAACCAATCTGAAGGTCGAGGCGATTGAAAACACCAAGAATCGAGGTGACGCTGCGAGAAAAGAGAAGAGGAAAGTTGACTAGAATGGAAGATCTAGTGCATCTGGCCCTTCTTCAAAGAAGAAAAATAGAGATATATGTAGCTTTTGTAGTCGATCTGGCTGCCCTTACGAAAGGTGTTTCAAAAGGACTTCCACCCTGAAGAAGCAGCAGATGCTCTCCATCCAAGGTGCATCCAAGGGAGATCTGGTCTGCATATTATGTACAAGGAAGGTACATGACTTGAGTCATTGCTGGTCAAAGGATAAGACTTGCTTCCAGTGCGGGCAGAAGGGGCACCTGAAATATTCATTCCCCCAGGCTCAGTCCCCACTGCACGTTCCCCGCTTCGAGCTCTGCCGCCTCCACCAAACCAGGAAATATGGAAAGGAAAGCTGAATGTGGTGACCAGGGAGGAAGCTCAGACCTCTAACCAAGTGATATTAGGTTAGCTTTCTGACTAGCTTTTAATTTGCATTGTTTGCCCTAGTTTTCGTTCATATAGTTATGTATGCTACTGTTTTAGGGGAGTTTAAGGTGAAGAATAGGTGGGCGCGCATTCTTTTCGATTCAGGTTCCACCTATTTCTTCGTGGCGCGGAGTTTCGTAGATAATCATCATTTGAATGTGGATCAATTAGGAGACTCTTTAAACATCAAGCTTCCCTCAGGTGATTCGGTGATATCAAATCAAGGAATTCTGAGATGCCCTATTTGTCTAGGTGATTTCCTAGCCTTTGCAAATCTGATGGTGTTGGATCTGGCGGACTTTGACGTGATTTTGGACATGGATTGGTTGTCCAAGTATGATGCGGTCATCCAGTGCAAGGCTAAGCAACTGGACTTCAAGATGAATAATGGCAAACCTATGAGCGTTTATGGTTTTTCGGACAAGTTTTCCCCTATTATCTCTGTGGTACGTGCCTGTCGTGCTATACAGTCTGGTTGTGAGGCGTATTTGGTTTCTATTTCTGCTTTGGAAACAGCTTCTGTTACACCACATCTTGAGGATATCTTGGTGGTGCGAGAGTTTTAGATGTTTTTCCTGATAGTCTTCCAGGACTTCCTCTAATGAGAGAGGTAGAGTTTATGATAGACCTCGATCTAGGTACTCATCTTATTGCCAAGGCACCGTACCGTATGGCTCCACGTTAGTTGGATAAGTTACTTACTCAGCTCGACAAGTTACTGTAGTGTGTATTTATTAGACCGAGTTCGTCTCCATGGGGTGCTCCTGTATTATTTGTAAAGAAAAAGATGGATCGATGAGGCTTTGCATCGATTATAGAGAATTGAATAAGGTGACCATTAAGAATAGATATACCTTGCCGAGGATTGATGATTTGTTCGATCAGTTGCGTGGTAGCTCGTTATTTTCAAAGATCGATATTCATTCAGGCTACCGCCAGTTGAGAATTCATGAGGCAGATATTCCACAGACTGATTTCCATTCACGGCATGGACATTTTCAGTTTTTGGTGATGTCCTTTGGTTTGACAAATGCACCCTCCACTTTCATGGATTTAATGAATAGAGTGTTCAAAGATTTCTTGGACCATTTTGTGATTGTGTTCATAGATGACATCCTCATGTATTCCTGCAGTGTTGAGGAGCATAGCCAACATTTGCGATTGGTTTTGTCGACCCAGAGGGAGCATAAGTTATATGCAAATTTGAGCAAGTGTGAGTTTTGGCTACCTTAGGTGTCCTTTTTGGGTCATGTTGTGAGCAGCGATGGTATTTCCATAGACCTGACAATGATTTATACTGTGATGGAATTGGAGAGACCTTCTACACCTAAGGAGATTATGAGCTTCTTAGGCCTGGTCGGCTATTATAGAAGATTCGTGGAAGTGTTTTCTGTGTTGTCTGCTCCTCTAACTAGACTTGCCAAGAACACCAGATACATTTGGAGCGATAAGTTTGAAGAAGCTTTCCAAGTGCTGAAGAAGAGATTGTGTACTGCTCCAGTTTTAACATTACCTACTGAAGGAGTTGAGTATGTTGTGTATGTGGATGCATCACACATTGGACTGGGTTGTGTTTTAATGCAAGAAGGAAATGTGATCATGTATGGATCAAGGCAATTAAAAATTCATTAAAAGAACTATCCTACGCATGATTTAGAGTTTGCTGCTATAATTTATGCGCTGAAGCTTTGGAGACATTTATTGTATGCCACGTTGTGCAAGATCTATATAGACCACAAGAGTTTGAAGTACTTCTTGACTCAAAAGGAGCTAAATCTGCGCCAGCATAGGTGGTTAGAATACGTGGCCGATTATGAAGTGAAGATTCTTTACCATCCGGGAAAGGCTAACATAGTAGCTGATGCTTTGAGTAGAAAGACCGCCAAAAGTTTTAATCTATCTGTACAGTCCTTGGTGGAAGAATTCTTGTTGATGGATATTAAAGTTGGGAGTAGCATTGTGCATGCTAGTTTGGAAGCAGAAGAACACTCTTGGATCTCACTTACTAGAGCGCAACATAGGATGACCCAGATTTGTTGCATCTTCGAAATAGAACTGAGAAGGGAGAGCTACCTGATTTCTCTTTGGATGAGTTAGATACTTTGAAGTATCAAGGTAGATTTTGTATCCCTGCTTTTGGTGATATTCGGGCTAAGATTTGTAATGAACCTCATGGTTCCATTGTTGCCTACCATTCTGGTTCCACCAAAATGTATAAATAACTAAAGCAAATTGTTTGGTGGTCGGAAATGAAGAATGATATAACAAAGTTTGTGTCAGAATGTTATACGTGTCAGCGTGTTAAGGCTGACCATAGAAGGGCTGGTGGTAAACTGACACCACTTGATATTCCTACTTGGAAATAGGAGAGTATTTTGATGGATTTCATCACCAGTTCACCAAAATTTCACCATGGGCATGACTCTGTTTGAGTGATAGTTGATTGATTGACTAAGTGTGCTCATTTTGTGCACTTTAAAATTGGGTATTTTATGAAGAAGGTAGTCGAGTTATATCTTTGTGAGGTCATCAGATTACATGGAGTGCCTGTCAGCATTGTATCGGATCAAGACTCTAGATTTACGTCTCATTTTTGGAAGAGTTTACATGAGGGGTTGGGTACCGAGTTGAGGTATTCTACCGCCTATTAGCTGCAGACGAATGGTCATATGGAAAAGGTAAATCAAATCCTGGAAGATATGATTAGGTATTATATTTTGGATCACGGTGGTGCTTGGGATGAGTGTCTCAGACTCATGGAATTTGCATACAATAATAGTTATAAAGAGTCTGTAGATGGCCCCGTTTGAGGCCTTATATGGGAGGCATTGTAGGGCTCCTTTGTTTTGGGCTGAGATTGGTGAGAGATCGTTGCTAGGTCCAGAAGCCCTTAAAGAGATGAATTGTGTTGTGACTCATATTCGGGAGAAGCTCCGTATAACAAAAGAATGCTATGAGAAATATTCTAATCAACGAAGGGTAGATCTGGTGCTTGCCGTTAGGGACTTGGTTTTTCTGAAAGTTTCTCCGATGTCAGGTATTAAAAGTTTTGGAAGGAACCATAAGTTAGACAACTGGTATGTGGGACCTTTTTAGATTCTGGAGCGCATTGGAGCATCAGCTTATAGGCTGGAGTTGCCTGCTACCTTCCCTGGTGTCCATGATGTGTTTCATGTGAGCAAGTTGCGGAAGTGTGTTCGTAGTGATCATCAAGTACTTGACTCGGTGTACCAGATTCAGCCCAACCTTACGTATGTGGAAGAACCTATTCATATTTTGGAATCTTAAGATCGAGTGTTGCGGAGAAAGACCATCCCCATGGTTAAAGTTCTCTGGCGAAATCAAGACGTCGAGAGTGCGACGTGGGAATTAGAGTCGTCAATTAGGGAATCTCACGCCCATCTCTTCCCTTCGTTCTAGTATGTCCTCATGTTTTTGGTGGTATTTGGTTTTTCGTTTTGGTTTGATTTTAAAGTTGTGATACGTTTCGTGGCGAAACTTCTTTTTAGGGGGAGTGACTGTAACGCCTGATGCGTGTAATTTGGCAAGCGCACCGGTCGCACAAGTAATAAAGTTTTGGGAATAAATCCCCAAGTGTGGATCTCTTGAGGAATGCAATTAGCGTAGAACAGCAACAGTACCGAGAATATCGTTATGAGAGTTAAAAATAGAACAAAAAGGAAATAGCGGACTAGGGAGATTGTGGATGTTTGACCTACTGAACTAGTAAAAGCTATGCGGGTCGACGGCACCGCTTTGCAAGGTGAAGTGGGTTTGTCGGCCGTTATGCCGAACTTCAGTTGGGCGAGTGGAAGGGAAGATAATGGATTGCAGCATTCTTGTGTGGATTGCAATCGGACAAGGCACATGAATGAAGTGGATGTGGGGTGAGCGAGGCGCATTCACAGACAGAACTCACAAGCATAGGAAGAAACTAACATTCCATTAACTAGAAAGTAAACTTGATGTTCAGGGATGGAAATGTTCGTTACACTGCTCAAAACATTCATAACACAGAGGAAGGGGAAGAGGAGTAAACCAAAAGAGAATGAAGATCCACCACGGGTCGTGGCCGGAGTAGCGAGTTGTCAATCCGCTTCCGGGCTCAGTCCAAGGAGGCTTCCGGTACCAACGATCTGTCACCTAGAAGGCCTTTAAGTCCATTCTCTAGGTTATCTACTTCACCAACTCTGCAGGAAAGCTTGGAGTTGAAGTCATCAATGGCCGAGGGCTTCGCTGGAGTGTTGAAAAGCTTCGGAGTAGTTGGAAATGGCTTCCCGACGAAGGTGGAAGTGATGGAGCAGCTGGAGAAGTGAAAAGGCGATTCCCGCGCACTCTCCTATTGCAGCAAATGATAAGCGTTGACCTAAAACGCGGAGCAGGGCCTTATATACGGAGGCAGCAGAAGCAGTGCGCACGATCAGTGGCGCACGGCTAGTGGTCGTGCGCACTGTAGGTCGATGATCGTGCGGCTTTTACAAATAAACCTGCAACCTGGACAAGAAGCATCAGCATATAAGCGCACGAGCAGTGGCGCACGACCAGTGGTCGTGCGCACTATGGCCAGTGCTCGTGCGATTAGCGAGATAAGGTTATGAAAACAGGGGTGTAATGCGCACGAACAGTGGCGCACGACCAGTGGTCGTGCGAAGTATTCCTGCATCGTCAGAGTCTCCCGAGCAGTTCCGGAGCTCGCACACGACCACTGTACCAGCAGAAGGGGCAGAAAGGCCACCAGAACGTGCACACCACTTCCCCGAGATAGAGCTAAAGAATAACAACAAAATGGAAACACAGAAAGCACAAAGAAGCGGGCCTACAGTGCACTTAATCGTGAAATAGGTATGTTGATGCACGAAAACACAAGGGGGGTCGAGCAACACCAGCTAACAGTTCGATCACCGGGGAATAGGGAGACTGCGAGTAGCGATCTACTAAGCGGATGAAGGCAGGAAGAAGAGCAGGGCCGTGAACCACGGCAACAACAGACTTCGCCAGTCGCGGCTTGAATGCCTCTCTTGCGACGAGCTTTCCCTTGATTGAAAAAAGGATTGGGTTACAAGTGAAAGGAAAAGCTGAACAAGAGCAAAGCGAGGGGGAGTCCGCAAAGCACAGGATTCGAGTCTGCAGCCTGTAACAAGTAGGCTCCTGGGTCCGAGTCAGCGTAGAGATTCAGTTGGAGGAGTAGGAGAGGAACAAAAATTGGAAAAATCATCTTCAAAATCAGATGTGTGAGAAAAGGATTCTTCACTTACGGTATACATGAAAAAATAGGAGTCATCATTAGCTAGTGTGTTCTTCATCGAGGGGGTGATAGAGAAAGTTACCTCATCGTCGCTCACTCGAAGGAAGAGCTTACCATTGCTTACATCAATGATAGCTCGGGAGGTGGCAAGGAAGGGTCGGCCAAGGATCAGGGGAAACTCGACGTCTTCTTCGATGTCTAAAATGACAAAGTACACCGGGAAGATGAACTTGTCAACTTTGACTAAGACGTCCTCCACTATTCCTAACGGGTATTTGACTGATCTGTGGGCGAGCTGGATACTCATGCGTGTGGGGTTGAGACTACCAATTCCTAACTTTTTAAACAACGAGAGGGGCATAAGATTAATACTCGCACCTAGGTCGGCTAAAGCGTGTTTGACAAAGAGATCACCAAAGACACACGGGATAGAGAAAGTACCCGGGTCACTGATTTTCTTCGGTAATCCGTTTGTCAAAACCGCCGAGCACTCGGCATTTAATGTGACATGCGAAAGGTTCTCTAACTTCTTCTTGTTGGTCAGGAGGTTCTTAAGGTATTTTGCGTACTTCGGCATCTGGGATATGGCTTCGTGGAAAGGCAGATTTATGTGGATTTGTTTAAACATTTCTAAAAAACGGGTGTATTGATCATCCTATCGTTGTTTATTAAGTTCGGACGGGTATGACGGGGATAGATTATTTTTAAAGGTGGGTGGTAGAGTGAGTTCTTTTTCTAAAATAGGGGTGATAATTTCTTCGGCAGAGGGTGGAATTTTTAAAACGGGAACGGAGCTTTGATTTTTTAAAGCGGGAGCGGAGATTGCCTCGGGCTCTTCACTTATCGTACTGGGAACTTTCTTCCCACTCAGAATAGTGATAGCTTTCGCTTGCTCTCTCGGGTTGGGCTCGGTATTAGAAGGAAGAGACCCTACGGGTCGCTCAGAAATCATTTTAGCGAGCTGTCCTACCTGATTTTCTAAATTTTTAACACTTCCAGTTAAAGTTCTAATCGTAGCGTCATTAGAATTCATGTATTTCGAAAACATTTCCTCCAAATTTGAAGGTTTTGGAAAACTTTGAGGAGGTGGTGGTGGTGCAGAAAAATCACCTTGCGGTGGCGGGCACACATCATTCGATGGATTGCTCCACGAAAAATTCGGATGATTTCTTAACGCAGGATTATAACTATTCGGAAAATTACAACCAGGAGGATGAAAATTTGCAGCAGAAAAATTATTAAAAGCAGTTCTAGTCATATTATTTACATAATCCAAATGTTCGGCGGGAGGAGTTGCAGATTCCCATACCTGAGGGGCGGATGCAGCAGTCATCTCCGTAATTGTTTTGCTTAATATTTCGACTTGCAGTGCGAGTTGGGAGATGTTGTCCACTTCAAAGAGACCTGCAGGTTTGTTTGGGCGGGTCCTAGGCACATTCCACTGGTAAGTGTTCATGGCCATGACCTCAAACAACTCAAGAGCTGCTTCCGGGGTCTTATGGTTTAAAGTACCGCCAGAAGCTGCGTCTATCATTTGCTTTGTGCTTTGATTTAGCCCATTATAGAACGTCTGCACCTGCAACCATACAGGTAGAGCGTGATGTGGGCATCGTCTTAATAATTCATTAAATCTTTCCCAGGTTTCGTAAAGGGTCTCAGAGTCTATTTGTCCAAAGGCAGAAATGTCATTCCTAAGTTTTGCAGTTTTAGCAGGCGGAAAATACTTGGCCAAAAATTTTTCAGTTATTTGCGTCCAAGTAGTTATGTTATTTTTAGGAAGGGTGTTTAGCCACTGCTTAGCATTAATTCTAAGAGAGAAAGGAAATAATCTTAGCCTAATAGCATCATTTGTGACACCATTTATCTTGAAGGTGTCACAAATCTCAAGAAAGCTGGCTATGTGTGCGTTCGGATCTTCATCTTGAAGCCCGTCAAATTGCACATACTGCTGCACCATTTGAATTATGCTAGGCTTCAGTTCGAAATTATTATTTGCTATTGCAGGGCGAACTATACTAGATTCTGTACCCTCGAGATTCGGTCGTGCATAATAGGACATAGGCCTTTGCACGGCTTCCTCCACGTTGGGTTCTGCCATTCTTAAGGTAGAAAATGACTCGGAATCCTCAACCGGCACTTGGGTAGTAGGGCCTTGAAATCGCGATCTTCTCCGAAGAGTACGCTCAATTTCGTGGTCCAGGTCCAAAGTAACCGACGGACTTCCGCGGGTCATACACTAGAAGAAGAAAGGAGAAGAAAGACTAGAAAATAAAAGAGCTAATGAAGTTCAAATTTTTTTTTTGAATAGATTTTTTTATGTTTTAACTCCCGAACTTCCCAAGGGCTACCCGGTGAAGGGTTCGCAAGGTACTAGACAAGATAGTGGCATTTATAGCCACTTTGCCCTTTTCAAGAGAGTTAGGTGGTGTAGAAATATTTGATGCGGGTTTCTATTAAGTAGGCGGTAATTAAAATCCAGCCATTTAACTCCGAGCGAGTAGGCGGAAAATAAAAGCTAACACTCACGCACTCTACAGAAAGCAAACACACTCTACTGAAATAAAATCCTACCAATTAACTCAAGTGAGTAGCTAGAAAAATTAAAAATACGCACACTTGCTTGAAGAAAATCCAGCCATTTAAATCAAGTGAGTAGGCGGAAAAATTTTAAGAAGGAGGGTGAGAAAGAGAAGTGATAAAATTAATATATTCGTGTTTTCAATTTATCAACGAGCGTTGCTTCCCCGACAACGGCGCCAAAAACTTGATTGTCTCTTAGATATCTGCAAGGAGAAAATAACCAAACTAACAATTCAACAAGGCAAATATACCTATCGAAATGCAGCTAGGGGACACAAGTGTCGTATTAAAATCCAGGAATAGTTGAGTAAGCTTACTCACACGAAATCTATTATTTTATCGACGGAAAAATTAGGTTTTAGAAGAAAGCTAAACGTGTAACAACCCCATCTGGTCATATGATATATTCTCGAAGGTCCGGCCGGGGCCCCACAGGATATAGCACAAAACAGTGGGTGAAGGTACAGGATGATACCAGAGTCGCGCATCGCACCTAACGCAAAGCATTCTAACGGAAACGGAAGCCTAGACTACAACTGGAACTCCTCATGAATGTCTAAACATAAAACTCCACATTTTATAACCTATAGGAATGTATCACAACAAGTCAAAAGAGTTGGCCTTATGGCCTTACATGGCTTTCAAACAGTGGCCTAAACAAATGGGCGCGCAGGCCGGCCACAAGAAAAGAAACCACACAAAAGTAACACATTTAGCCTTCGAGGGCTAGCAGCAATCGCAGCAACACCAGCAGGAACATCAACCTCTATGCGTCCCGCTCGGCTCTCCAGCACCTGTACAAGGACAATCCACCCAACGGTGGCAAAGAAAGGCAACGGTCAGCGTTCAGCTGACCAAATTATAACGACCCTACCCCTTCTCTCGGGGCAGCGGTATTCTTCCCTGCAGGCATATCATATCACAAGTATGGCAATATATCATCAAAATGTGCTTTCACGCACATAAGCCATCACAACCGTTCGCCACCCAGCCCAACGGTCCGTGCACTCAGGGCACATTCTTGGTGTTCTGGCAAATCTCTTGCCCACCACCGTATCAGGATCACAACCCAACAGTAAATCTCTTGAGCATTTACTCCATGGCGTGCAGCCGGAGTTAGTCTTACTACACCGGGATGGCTCGTAGCCCCCCATTGTGTCATGGCGCGCAGGCCGAAGACTCTTGCTATGCGCTCCAACAGACTGCAATTTTTGGTCTCACATCGGACGGACATAGCGCAGGTCGGATCCTCCACCCCCCGTTGCTCAAATTGCCTTGCCTTCTCCGAGTACAGCATACTCATGGCTATATCAAAGGCGCGGGTCGGTCTCACCAATCCTGTTCTTGGCATTCAAGCCTGGGTATTTCTCTATACCCATTTCTCTCACAGCAACAGCGGGTCTTTCCTGGGCACACCAGTACTTCCTGTGACTCTCTCCACAGGTAGACACCGCACAAGAACAAATGTCAGGGGTCTTTCCTAGCTATCATGCCAGTACTTCCTGTTACTCGCTTCACAGGTGGACACCCTACGACATCAAGCATCACAAAAGGGCCTTTCCTTGTCACACCAGTACTTCCTGTGCCTCATTCACAGGTTGGACCCAAAACATCGCATGGCTATTTTTCCTGGGCTACCACTCCAGTACTTCCTGCTACTCCTTTTCGCAGGTATAACCCGTAGACTCCTTACACTACACGTTATCACGGAGTCTTCTCCGGTTCGTATGCAACATCACCAATCCAGACCAACCTGTCCAGATGGGCTTCACACGGCATGCCTATTCCGTACTCCATTTCTGGATCTATATGCTAACAAAAGGGGATTTCAAGCATCCACCCAAAGATTCCCAAAATCAACCACCTCTTGGTGGGGGAAATCACAAAATATGCCAAAAGGAAGCCTTCACATGGCTAGGAAGAAAAGTCGTTACCCTTGACGACCGCTTCGGTGCCATGGACTCAAAGCTAGCTTGCAAGACTCGCAAGATCGTTTCCTCCGCAACGCCGGCTTCGGAACTCTTGTCGGTAAACCGTAGCACCACCAGCAGCAGCCCCCTTTCCTCTTCCTCCTCCTTTCTCTCTCTCTTTCTCTCTACATCAAGGCCAAGGAAATGAGAATCATTTCTCTGATTTCGGCCTTTAAGAAAAAGAGGAAGAAGCTTCAGCCCTTGGATCCAGGCTGAAGGAATGGACGGCCACGATTCTGCCAAAAACACTAATTTTGACTCGACACGGCCTCTGACATGGCCGTGTGCCAGGCCGTGTGCCTCAAGCGGTGGTCAACCGACTTATCCAAACCAGTGACACGCCCATGGGACACGCCCGTGTCATGGGCCGTGTCACCAACACTCCTTCAGACACGCCCGTGTATGTGGCCGTGTGCCTGGGTGAAAAAATCCCAAAACATCCCGAGACTTCACACGGCCTATGACACGCCCGTGTCCCAGGCCGTGTGCCTAGACACAGCACAAAGACACGTCCTGTCGAAATCCTTCGGCGGGCTGAGTTCGTCGACCTGATTTGACACGCCCTGTGACACGCCCGTGTTACAGGCCGTGTTCAACACTCAACACTCACTTCTCGACACTCGACGATCGTCGAGTAACAATCGTCGAGTACACGACACGGCCTTGGACACGCCCGTGTCTTGGGCTGTGTGCCTCCTCTCGACACATCGTCGAGAGGAAAATCGTCGAGACAAAGGCCGATCGTCTACATAACCTCGACACGCCCTGCGACACGCCCGTGTCGCAGGCCGTGTCAGCTGACACGCCCTGAGACACGCCCGTGTCCCAGGCCGTGTCACCCAAAAATTCCTGTTTCAGAAATTTGGGCTGTTACAATCCTCCCCTCCTATAAGAAATTTCGTCCTCGAAATTCAGACATAGGAAAGGCAACAGAAATCAGCAAGAAAAATGTGACAACATATAAAATTTTATGTTACAACATTCTTGCTACAGATTACAAAAACAGCTCAGGGAACTCTTCTCGCATGGTTTGCTCTCGCTCCCATGTCAGTTCTTCACGGCCGCAGTTGTCCCACCGGACTTTGACCATACCGACCGTCTTGTTCCGCAACTGTTTCTCAGCTCGATCTTCGATCTGAATGGGTTTAACTCTTGTTGTTAGCCCATACTCCACTGGCACACGATCATCCGCGATCACTTGAGCTGGATCTTTCACAGCCTTCCGAAGCACCGAGATGTGAAAGACATCATGTAACCCACCCAAGTCCGCCGACAGAGCTAGCCGATAAGCCGCTTCGCCAACTCGCTCAACCACTTCAAACGGACCCAAATATCTTGGACTCAACTTTTTCAAGCATCGAATCCTGGAGACACCTTTGAATGGCTTGATCTTCAAGTAGACCCAATCGCCAACCGCAAATTCTACATTCCGGTGCTTGGCGTTGTAGTACTTCGCTTGTCGATCTTGAGCAATAAGCATTCGCTCGCGAATAGTCCGTATGGTTGAGTTTGCTTCATCAACCTCATTTGGTTTAAAAACCTGGGCTTCGCCCGCTTCTACCCAAGCCAAGGGAGTACGACACTTCCTTCCATATAGAGCTTCATATGGTGCCATCCCAATGCTCGCCTGGTAGCTTTTATTATATGCAAACTCTACCATATAGAGATGATCTTCCCATCTCTTTCCGAAGTCAAGGGCACACATTCGGAGCATGTCCTCCATTGTTCTGTTGGTACGTTTAGTTTGGCCATCCGTTTGGGGATGAAAGGCCGTACTGAAAGTCAATTTTGTGCCCAACAGTCGGTGAACTAGCCTCCAATCATTTGACGTGAATCGCCCATCTCGATCACTTACGATGCTCCGAGGAACACCGTGAAGCCGCACAATTTGGTCAACATATAACTTTGCCAAACTTTCAACTGAATCATCCTGCCTGTTCGGGAGAAAATGTGCCACTTTTCGTTAGCCGGTCAACAATCACCCAAATGGAATCATTTCCTCGCTGCGATCTTGGCAACCCATGCATAAAATCCATGGAAATATCATCAAATTTCCACTCTGAGATTGGTAGTGACTTCAAATAACCGCCCGGCTTTTGGCACTCCGCCTTCACCATCGCACATGTTTGGCATTTAGAGACATAAAGGGCAACATCTTTCTTGAGCCCTGGCCACCAGAAAAGCTTCTTCATATCGTTGAACATCTTTGTGCTCCCGGGGTGAATGGAATATTTTGTATAATGCGCTTCATACAACAGTTCTTCCCTCAATTTCCCCACGTTCGGGACGCACAAACGGCCCTCTTTTCGCAAAAGACCGTCATTCCAGGTGAATTTGCCTTCTGGTCCTTCATTCACATAGCGCAAGAGATCTTCATCCAACTCCGTTGCCCGTCGAACTCGGTCTGCAAGGTCATATTGCACCTCAGTCCAGTTCAAACATGCAATGGCAATGGAATTCTTGTCAACACAATAGATCTCCAATGCCTCCCGTTCTTGGATAAGACGTTCATCATGCCTTTGTAACCAATTTGCACTAGCCGGAACTCGCCGACTCAAGGCATCCGCGACAACATTCCCCTTCCCGGGCGTATAGTGAATCTCAAAAGTGTAGTCCCCAAGGAACTCCAACCACCTTTGTTGTCGCATGTTCAAGTCTTTCTGCTCCAAAAGATACTTTAGGCTTTTATGATCGGTATAGATCTCCACCTTCACTCCATAAAGGTAGTGTCGCCACAACTTGAGTGCAAAAATCACCGCCGCTAATTCCAAATCATGGACGGGATAGTTTCGCTCGTGCACCTTTAGCTGGCGTGAGCCATAAGCAATCACCTTTCCATTCTGTAGAAGAACGCAGCCTAAGCCGCTCCCTGAGGCATCACTATAAATCACAAATCCATCGGTTCCACATGGCAAAGACAACACCGGCGCTGTGGTCAACCGAACCTTCAGCTCTTCAAAAGCTCGTGCGCACTCTGGCGTCCAAACAAACTTCTGATCTTTTCGCGTCAGTGTGGTTAGCGGCAAAGCGATCCGCGAGAAGTTCTCCACAAATCCTCTATAGTAGCCCGTAAGTCCAAGGAAACTCCTGACCTCGGCCACGGAAGACAACATTGGCCACTCTTGTATGGCTCTTATCTTCGCTGGATCCACTGCAATGCCCTCTCCACTCACCACATGGCCCAAAAATGCCACTGACGAAAGCCAAAACTCGCACTTCGAGAACTTGGCATATAGCTGATTTTGCCTCAACGTGTTCAACACCAACCGCAAGTGAATTTCATGCTCGGCTTTGGACTTCGAGTACACCAGGATGTCATCAATGAACACAATCACAAATAGATCCAGGTACTCGCGAAAAATACGGTGCATCAGATCCATAAACACCGAGGGCGCATTGCACAGTCCAAATGGCATGACTGTGAACTCATAGTGCCCATAACACATTCCAAATGCGGTTTTGGGAATGTCACCTTCCCGAATTCTTAACTGGTAATAACCAGACTTCAGGTCCAACTTCGAATAGACGGTCGAGCCCACCAGCTGATTGAATAACTCATCAATTCGGGGTATCGGATACTTATTCTTCCCAGTCAGCTTATTCAGTTCACGATAATCGATACACAACCGCAACCCATCGTCTTTCTTCTTTACAAAAAGCACAGGCGCGCTCCAAGGTGACATACTTGGGCGGATATAACCTTGCTCTAGCATTTCTTGTAGTTGATCCTTCAACTCAGCCATCTCTTTAGGCGCAACGCGATATGGCGAGCGGGCCACAGGTTTCGCACCTGGCACAAACTCAATTGTGAAGTCAATCTCTCGCTGGGGTGGTAGCCCAAGGAGATCCGCGGGAAACACAGCTGTAAAGTCTGCCACAATCGGAACCTCGCACACATTGGCCTTAGGCTCAACAACCTGAATTAGTGCAAAGTAACACTCCGCACCCTTCCGAACAGCTTTGACTACCTAGGGTGCAGACATCAACGTCCCGCCTACTCCTCGCATACCCGCGAACTTGGTCTCCTGTTCGGTATTCTGTCCCAACGTGATTTCTTTGGACTGGCAATCAATCATAGCATGCTGCTCCGCAAGCCAATCCATCCCAAAAATCACGTCGAATTCCGATATTGGCATAACAAATGCAGTTACACAAAAATCCCGACTTCCGAACTGAACCGCCACATCGCAAGCTTGATCCGCAAGCAGCCAACAGCCATTCGGCAACACCACAGTGACGCTATCTTTCTTTGCACGACTGGGTATCCCAAGCCGCGTAAGAAACTCACTAGACAGAAAAGAATGCGATGCACCTGTATCAAACAGTGCCTGCGCCAGCGTGTCCCGAATCATCACAAAGCCTATGACAAACATGTCACACACACAAACCGCAAACATAGGAGTACTAAGCAAAACATACAAACAAATAGCAGATCCAAAACTAAACTCATACATGTGACCATGTCACTCTGCTTGATGGCCTCTTGCAGGCCAAGATTGTAGACCCGGGGTTGCGCCTGTGAGGCAGAGGAATCCACCACCGCCTTTCCTTTTTCCGCATAAGATGCTCCCGCCTTCTTTTCACTCTTTGGCGGCATCCGACAATCTCGCACAATATGCCCCATCCGGCCACAATTGAAGCAGATATGAGTGTCTGGCTTGGAGGTCGCCCCTGATGTTGCTCCCGTTGCACCTGATGAAGGAGCTTGTCCACTAGGCTTGGACTTCTTACCCCATCTCTTCTTATAAAATGGTTTTCCCGATCGGGGCGCCTTCCACTCCGGTTGCGTCACAGCCAAAGCTCTCTTCCCTTGCACCCTTTTCATATCCTTTTCCAACGCGGTCGCGGTGTCAACCAATGCTTGGAAACCTTGGTTCACAGAACTTGACACAAGGAACCTCAGCTCGTCCCTCAGTCCTTCATAGAACCGATTAGTCTTCCTCTGCTCATCGGCAAATATAGAACCCGCATACCGCCCCAAGCGAGTAAATTCATGCAGGTACGCATCAACACTGCCATCACCTTGAGTCAACCATTGGAATTCATTTTCCATGGCTATCCGTTGAGCCGCAGTAAGGTGCTTCGCTAGGAAGAGCCGGGAGAATTCTTCCATCGATACTTGGGTTAACGGACGACCCGCCAAGTGATGCAACTCCATCTCATCCCACCATAAACGAGCTTCTCCTTCAAGCAAAAAGGTAACTAAAGTCACTTTCTGATGCTCCGCCGTTCCTATCGCCGTCATCACTCGCTTGACGCGCGATAGCCAATCCTCAGCCTGCGTCGGGGTTCCCGTTCCCGAGAACGTAGGCGGATGGAAACTCATAAACCGCGTTAGTTGCTTCTCAGCTGCTCGAGGAGCCACATCCCTGACAGGTTCAGGCCATGCCGCCACCTGTTCTGGCCTTACAGCCGCTTGCTCCTGCCTGAGGGGCTGGCTTTGGATCATGGTAAATAAGGCCTTCGCAACTAAACGCACATGTTCCGCAGACGGTGGAGGTGTAGGCACCGCGGCTGGTGTCGTACTTTCATCAGACTGCTAGGACTCAGACGGCCCAGCTCCACTTCGTGTCACCTAAAGGTGGACAAGACACACACATTAGCAGTCGTACCCAAGCAATCAATACAAAATCAAAACACACAGGTTCCTCAAACACACCAATATGCATTCCTATCATGGACATTCAGGAGTTCATTCGTAGACTTTGGTGTGCACAAACACGTGCTCGCCACCCCACAAAAGAAGTCGGCCACGACTGCGAGAGGGAACGACCAGGACGACCGATACCAAAAATGTAACAACCCCATCCGTTCATATGATATATTCTCGAAGGTCCGGCCGGGGCCCAACAGGATATAGCACAAAACAGTCGGTGAAGGTACAGGATGATACCAGAGTTGCGCATTGCACCTAACGCAAACCATTCTAGCGGAAACGGAAGCCTAGACTACAACTGGAACTCCTCATGAATGTCCAAACATAAAACTCCACATTTTATAACCTATAGGAATGTCTTACAACAAGTCAAAAGAGTTGGCCTTATGGCCTTACATGGCTTTCAAACAGTGGCCTAAACAAATGGGCGCGCAGGCCGGCCATAAGAAAAGAAACCACACAAAAGTAACACATTTAGCCTTCGAGGGCTAGCAGCAATCGCAGCAACACCAGCAGGAACATCAACCTCTATGCGTCCCGCTCGGCTCTCCAGCACCTGTAAAGGACAATCCACCCAACGGTGGCAAACAAAGGCAACGGTCAGCTTTCAGCTGACCAAATTATAACGACCCTACCCCTTCTCTCGGGGCAGCGGTATTCTTCCCTGCAGGCATATCATATCACAAGTATGGTAATATATCATCAAAATGTGCTTTCACGCACACAAGCCATTACAACCGTTCGCCACGCGGCCCAACGGTCCGTGCACTCAGGGCACATTCTTGGTGTTCTGGCAAATCTCTTGCCCACCACCGTATCATGGTCACAACCCAATGGTAAATCTCTAGAGCATTTACTTCATGGCGTGCAGCCGGAGTTAGTCTTCCTACACCGAGATGGCCCGTAGCCCCCCATTGTGTCATGGCGCGCAGGCCGAAGACTCTTGCTATGCGCTCCAACAGACCGCACTTTTTGGTCTCACGTCGGACAGACATAGCGCAAGTCGGATCCTCCACCCCCCATTGCTCAAATCGCCTTGCCTTATCCGAGTACAACGTACTCATGGCTATATCAAAGGCGCGGGTCGGTCTCACCAATCCTGTTCTTGGCATTCAAGCCTGGGTATTTCTCTATACCCATTTCTCTCACAGCAACAGCGGGTCTTTCCTGGGCACACCAGTACTTCCTGTGACTCTCTCCACAGGTAGACACCGCACAAGCACAAATGTCAGGGGTCTTTCCTAGCTATCTTGCCAGTACTTCCTGTTACTCGCTTCACAGGTGGACACACTACGACAGCAAGCATCACAAAAGGGCCTTTCCTGGTCACACTAGTACTTCCTGTGCCTCATTCACAGGTTGGACCCAAAACATCACATTGCTATTTTTCCTGGGCTACCACTCCAGTACTTCCTGCTACTCATTTTCGCAGGTATAACCCGTAGACTCCTTAAACTACACGTTTTCACAGAGTCTTCTCCGGTTCCTATGCAACATCACCAATCCAGACCAACCTGTCCAGATGGGCTTCACACAGCATGCCTATTCCGTACTCCATTTTCGGATCTATATGCTAACAAAAGGGGATTTCAACCATCCACCCAAAGATTCCCAAAATCAACCACCTCTTGGTGGGGGAAATCACAAAATATGCCAAAAGAAAGCCTTCACAAGGCTAGGAAGAAAAGTCGTTACCCTTGACGACCGCTTCGGTGCCATGGACTCAAAGCTAGCTTGCAAGACTCGCAAGATCGTTTCCTCCGCAACGCCGGCTTCGGAACTCTTGTCGGTAAACCGCAGCACCACCAGCAGCAGCCCCCTTTCCTCTTCCTCCTCCTTTATCTCTCTCTTTCTCTCTAGATCAAGGCCAAGGAAATGAGAATCATTTCTCTGATTTCGGCCTTTAAGAAAAAGAGGAAGAAGCTTCAGCCCTTGGATCCAGGCTGAAGGAATGGACTGCCACGATTCTGCCAAAAACACTAATTTTGAGCCGACACGGCCTCTGACACGGCCGTGTGCCAGGCCGTGTGCCACAAGCGGTGGTCAACCGACTTATCCAAACCAGTGACACGCCCATGGGACACGACCGTGTCATAGGCCGTGTCACCAACACGCCTTCAGACATGCCCCTGTCTGTGGCCATGTGCCTGGGTGAAAAAATCCCAAAACATCCCGAGACTTCACACGGCCTGTGACACGCCCGTGTCCCAGGCCGTGTGCCCAGACACGGCACAAAGATACGCCCTGTCGAAATCCTTCGGCGGGCTGAGTTCATCGACCTGATATGACATGCCCTGTGACACGCCCGTGTCACAGGCCGTGTTCAACACTCAACATTCACTTCTCGACACTCGACGATCGTCGAGTAACAATCGTCGAGTACACGACACGGCCTTGGACACGCCCGTGTCCTAGGCCATGTGCCTCCTCTCGATACATCGTCGTGAGAAAAATCGTCGAGACGCCCTGCGACGCGCCCGTATCGCAGGCCGTGTCAGCTGACACGCCCTGGGACACGCCCGTGTCCCAGGCCGTGTCACCCAAAAATTCCTGTTTCAGAAATTTGGGCTGTTACAAAATGTATTAAAGGAAGAGAACTAGTTGCAATGAAAGAGAGCTACTTGCATGAAAAGATAAAGAGAGCTAAAAGAGCGATTATACTAAAGGTTAGTAACGATGAGGGGAAAATGCACTCGATCAGGAATCACCTCGGCAAGAGTGGTTAGAAAAATACGATAAATAAACCTAAGCTAATTAGGGTAAAGGTCCTTGACCGTGGAGGTTCCATGAATATTGACACACTTCTCTCGAAGGCCGTGCCTAACTGAGTTTAGGAAGGTCCGACCGACTCTCGCCTAAATCGGAGGCCTAAAACTCGCTTTACGCGGTGAACCCCACTATTGGATTTTACTCCAATCCGGGAGATTTGAACGTCTGCCTCTCTCGAGGGGTGCGAACAAGTCCCTTTACTCTTGAGTGCTCATTTCAAACTTTCGGCCTCTCGGCTAGCCCAAAATGAAAGCAAAGATGGAGAGTATATATCGATGATATACCTCCAACCCCTAATAAATCAAGAGTAATTCAAGGCTAAAATCCTAAAAAGAAAAGGTAAGATTCAAAGCATCATAACCTAATCACTCGAACCTCGGATCATCAAGATCGAGTACATGGAGGATTAGTTAATCATGGTGAGGTGGAAGAGGGGGGATGAGTAGAAGAAGAATAATGAAAACAGAGTCGAAACGAAAAAGAAAACAACACTTCTTTAGTAATGGAAACAGGGATCTTACAGCTTGAAAACCAGAGATTACAAGTGCATGGAAAGTAAACTATACTATCATTAACATTATACTACAGAAAGAAGCTAGGAGCTAATACAGGTAAAGCATAAAGCTAGAGCTAAGAGATAAAAATGAAGAGACATGCTTAAAAAAGTTCAAAAATATAAAGGACAGAACCTCCCCTCTCAATGCAAGAAGTGTCCCTGAACCCTTGGAGTTGGGCTCTATTTATAGATTTTTTCGGGTCGGGTCACGCCCCCCTGTCACGCCCGGGTAGGGCGTGACCTTGGGGCGTGACAAATTCGGTGCGACTTTTTCGGGATGGAATTTAATTCTGACGAAGTAGTTGAAGTACACGCCCACAAGTCATGCCCTGGTGGGGCGTGTAGCTGGGGCGTGTTCTTTGCGGCGTGACTTTGTTGAGCTGAAATTGAATGCTGGAGGTGACGGGCGGAATTGTTGAAGTACACGCCCATATGTCACGCCCGGGTCAGGCGTGACCCTGGGGCGTGACACTTTCGGTGCGACGGTGGAGCGGGAAAAACGAGCGCGTTGCTGCGATTCCTCGGAACCTGGGGACACGCCTCTGGAACACGCCCGTGTTGGATGTGACACGGGCGTGACAGAGGGCGTGTACACTAAGTTTCCACAGAATGCAGTTTCGGACCAATTGCTTCATTCCTCTAGGTTACACGCCCTAGGTACACGCCCGGGTAGGGCGTGACCTTGGGGCGTGTCACAGCAAAATTCGGCTGAAAGCCGTGAAAACCTGCAAAAAGCAGAAAAAACGCATTAGCGATAAAAATATATACAAATGGGAATCAAAATAAGTACTTTACAAGACATGATTTGCTTTAAAACCCCGAAAATATCCTAATAAAATTGACTGCAAACCGTATTATCAGAGTCATACACAAAAATAAAAATAAAAGTAAAATTTTTAAGATTGAAAATTTGAAAACAAACAAATTATTTTTCGATTTTTTTAAAAAAACAAAAAAAATGATAAAATTAATAGAACTTTGCTTTCAAAATATCAACAAAGAAAAGTTCCCCGACAACAATGCCAAAAACTTGATGGTTGCAATTCACGATATTGTACGATTCTAAACCGGTAAGGCAAGTATACCTATCATTCTAGAGTATAGAATCAAGTGTTGTATTTAGACTCGGGAACTGTTGATTACTTGTACTCACAAAGAAGAGCTATTATTTTATCGAACAAAAGTTGGCTTTGTGATTTTGGAAAAACTAAGAAAAATAGCGATTTAACTAAAGATGAAATTTATGATTTAAAAACTAGCACTTGATCTAGAATCCCCTTGGATTAAAATAAACTTTCATGAAGCTATAAAATACAAGTCTGTAAATTACTAATTATGACCGTGGAGGTTCCCAAATATGAAAGCGCCTCTCTCGAGAAAATGCTCTCGACTAAACTTAGATTGATCGATTAAGACCTCTCTGCCAATCGAAACCACTAAGCTTGCTTTAGGCGGTGAACCTCATTATTAGATTTCACTCCAATTTGGAAGACTCATGCCTTCCTCTCTCGAGGAGTGCATGCAACTCCTTTCATCTTTGAGTGGTCTACTCGTATCATTAACCTCTCTGTAAATTTAGAACACGGATCTAAGATCGACAAATAATATTCGTGACATATGAAATCGATGCAGTTGAACACAAAGATAAATCGAATTAAGTAAAATACAAAACTTGATAATTTGAGACAGAAAAGATAAATTTATTTTATTTCAGGGTTCATCATGATCAAAAGAAAATACGTGAAAGCTACTCATCATGATAGAGAAATTACATGAAATGTCTAAAAGAGACATGATAATAACAAAAAAATACTTGAATTGAAGAACATCAAGCTAGAAGTTAAACTATAAATTGAAAACAATACGTGAAAGAAAGTGCAAGAAAAGATAAAAATAATCTCCAAAACTGACTCCAAGATTCTCTCCTCATGCCTCCTGAGCTCCTGGCAAGGTCTGGAATTTATAGTATTTTTATTCTGGAGTCATGAACCTCGGTCACACCCATGACCAGGGGTGTCTAAGCTGTAAAACTGTTGTCTTTAAAGCCTGGGAACGTTGGAGAAAAACTGCCAAAATTCGTCGTTCTGTGGGTCGCGCCCCTAGGTCACGCCTGTTACCTAGGCCATGTCTTTACTATTACTCGAGATGGCGGGAACTGGAAATGGCGTGAATTAACTTCTAATAGTTGTGGGTAGTCATGCCCCTAGGTCATGCCCGTGATACGGGGCGTGTATGCTGGAACACCTTGAATCTGAAACTAGCCTCTTAAAGCTGCGGCACACATGATCGTCACGCCTTATAGACATGCGCGTGACTTGAATATATAATTTTAATCTGTCATGGCAATGTAATCTGGAGCACCTGGAGGGGCCGCAACTACTTGTCTCGCTTGTGACCTGACGGTCGCGCCTGTAACCTCACGGTTACGCCCATGACCGGGGCGTGTAATTTATGATATTTCCATGTTCCTTCAGTTTCTTCGCCTGATCAGTCCTGCAAACTCCAAAATGCTATTGGCAGCCAAAATTGACCTAAAATAAGAAAAATAAAGTGATTAGTAACAAAATTAATAAAATATATCAATAAACTAGTTAATTATTAAATAAAAACTATATAAAAGATAAGGATAAAATTAGAGTTATCAGGTGTGGAGAAGGAATCCTATAATTTGGAGCATGTTCTGCCTCCTCCAACATAAAAATTAATAGAACCTTGCTTTCAAAATATCAACAAAGAAAAGTTCTCCGACAACAATGCCAAAAACTTGATGGTTGCAAGTCACGCTAATGTGCGATTCTAAACCGGTAAGGCAAGTATACCTATCATTCTATAGTATAGAATCAAGTGTTGTATTTAGACTCGGGAACTGTTGATTACTTGTACTCACAAAGAAGAGCTATTATTTTATCGAACAAAAGTTGGCTTTGTGATTTTGGAAAAACTAAGAAAAATAGCGATTTAACTAAAGATGAAATTTATGATTTAAAAACTAGCACTTGATCTAGAATCCCCTTGGATTAAAATAAACTTTCATGAAGCTATAAAATACAAGTCTGTAAATTACTAATTATGACCGTGGAGGTTCCCAAATATGAAAGCGCCTCTCTCGAGAAAATGCTCTCGACTAAACTTAGGTTGATCGACTAAGACCTCTCTGCCAATCGAAACCACTAAGCTTTCTTTAGGCGGTGAACCTCATTATAAGATTTCACACCAATTTGGAAGACTCATGCCTTCCTCTCTCGAGGAGTGCATGCAACTCTTTTCATCTTTGAGTGGTCTACTCGTATCATTAACCTCTCTGTAAATTTAGAACACGGATCTAAGATCGACAAATAATATTCGCGACATATGAAATCGATGCAGTTGAACTCAAAGATAAATCGAATTAAGTAAAATACAAAACTTGATAATTTGAGACAGAAAAGATAAATTTATTTTATTTCAGGGTTCATCATGATCAAAAGAAAATACATGAAAGCTACTCATCATGATAGAGAAATTACATGAAATGTCTAAAAGAGACATGATAATAAAAAAAAATACTTGAATTGAAGAACATCAAGCTAGAAGTTAAACTATAAATTGAAAACAATACGTGAAAGAAAGTGCAAGAAAAGATAAAAATAAACTCCAAAACTGACTCCAAGATTCTCTCCTCATGCCTCCTGAGCTCCTGACAAGGTCTGGAATTTATAGTATTTTTATTCTGGAGTCAGGAACCACGGTCACGCCCATGACCAGGGGCATCTAAGCTGTAAAACTGTTGTCTTTAAAGCCTGGGAACGTTGGAGAAAAACTGCCAAAATTCGTCGTTCTGTGGGTCGCGCCCCTAGGTCACACCTGTTACCTAGGCCATGTCTTTACTATTACTCGAGATGGCGGGAACTGGAAATGGCGTGAATTAACTTCTAATAGTTGTGGGTAGTCATGCCCCTAGGTCATGCCCGTGATACAGGGCGTGTATGCTGGAACACCTTGAATCTGAAACTAGCCTCTTAAAGCTGCGGCACACATGATCGTCACGCCTTATAGACATGCGCGTGACTTGAATATATAATTTTAATCTGTCATGGCAATGTAATCTGGAGCACCTGGAGGGGCCGCAACTACTTGTCTCGCTTGTGACCTGACGGTCGCGCCTGTAACCTCACGGTTACGCCCATGACCGGGGCGTGTAATTTATGATATTTCCATGTTCCTTCAGTTTCTTCCCCTGATCAGTCCTACAAACTCCAAAATGCTATTGGCAGCCAAAATTGACCTAAAATAAGAAAAATAAAGTGATTAGTAACAAAATTATTAAAATATATCAATAAACTAGTTAATTATTAAATAAAAACTATATAAAAGATAAGGATAAAATTAGAGTTATCAGTTGTGGAGAAGGAATCCTATAATTTGGAGCATGTTCTGCCTCCTCCACTTGCAAACTTCGGATTCCCACTTGTCTGATGATCCTCCTATCCGATCTTGAGAAGATTGAATAGTAGATTTTCTGAAATGATGGATAGGTACTCCTTTGATCATATCAAACCTGTCACCATCCACCTGATTCAGGTACAGGCTGATAATCCTTCAAAAGTTGGGAGTGCGTAGGCTGTCTTTGATTTTGGCAAACAACAAAGCACGCCAATCCAACCTCTTCCTGCAGATAATAGCAACGAGCACTTTGAACATTTCTATAGAAAGGTAATCATGAGATGCAGTCTTGCATATCATAACTTTGCCAACTATGTCGGAAAAAAGTTTTCCTTCATCGTTCATCCCCATATGCTTCACTGCTTTTAAACCTCTAGGAAGTCCACAAATAATAGGGCTATAGAGAAATCATATTCGTCTAGGTAATAGGCCTCTTCACAGACTGGAAGCCGCAAATACCTGGACAATAGGGAGGCTTTCCCCTTGATCTTGTACTTTTTAATCTTGCTTTTGATAATAGTGTCTTCATGTCTGAGCTTTGCATGCTGGAAGATCTCAAGAACTTCTTTGTCCATAACTCTGCATGCGTGTTATAGGACAAAAGACAGTCATGCAGTTTCCAACATAAAAATGGCATTTCTGAACTCATGAGAGGCATGAGCAAACCCGATGCAGACAAGTTCTCCCCCTCCTACAAGCCACTCGTGCTTCAGGGAGCCATGGAAAATCAACAAAACTTGAATATGGACTTGGCGAAATAGTTCTCTGTTAACTGAGCTCACTGAAATTCAAACCAATTCACTGCACTGCACTAAACTCTCACTGCACTGCACTTTTGTCGGCAATGGCGATTTGACCTAAGCTAGGCCACTGCACTGGAATTGGCAAGTAACACACGTCTGAATCGGCGAATCGGGGAGACAATGAAGTCGAGATTGGCAAATCGGTGACCGGTTAATTAGGATAGTTCATCAGAATCTGGACTTGACGACTGAATGACACTAGTGGTTTGTGGAGGAAGACGGCGATGCTGAATTACGATATGAAATACCAGCCTGAAATACGGGAGCCGAAGAGTCGGGAAAGCAAAATTCAGTGAATCGACAGATTTTCGACGAAATCCCATGCAGCTGCCCCCACTATATATATATATATATATATATATATATATATATATATATATATATATATATATATATATATATATATATATATATATATATATATATATATATATATATATATATAATTTTTAAATTGTTATAAAAGGCGCATACCTAAATATTTGTCGTCAATTCTTCAGATCCAACATAGAAATTTGAAAATTTGCCCTCAGACAAATTCAGCGAGTGATAGCCGATATTCACCGAATTTGCCTTGTACAAAATTTTGGTCTTGTTGAAGTAGATCCCGAGATAATTTCTGCTTGTTTGACCGTATTCATGAGTCCATGTTCAACATACCAAGATTTGTTTTCAAAAATGAGAACTTGATCTCGTCCAGCAGCTTCATAAAAATATCTACAACCTGCTTGTCCATCGGGACATAGCTGAGGGCTATGTCCTTATTCTCCACATGCTCTCGGATGAAATTGTAGCGCACCTCGATGTGCTTGGTCCAGCTGTGGGAAAATTGATTGTTTGTGATTGCAATTGCGCTAGAGGGGTCACAATACATCGGAATCTCTCTAAACATCAAATTATAATCTTTGAGTTGATTCCTTATCCAAAAAAGTTATGCGCAACAACTACCCGTAAAGATATATTCTAACTTGGCAATAGAAGTTGCCACATAATTCTGGTTCTTACTGCCCCATGAAATAAATAGTCTTTCATGGAATTGGCACGTCTCGGAAGTGCTATCTCTGTCGTCCCTGATTCTTGCAAAATCAGCATCTGAAAAGCCAATAAGTCGACATCATTACTTCTTGGGTACCATTATCCAAGATTAGGTGTGCCCTTAAGGTATCTTATGATCCGCTTTGCATCGACGTAATGAGAATCCTTAGTGTTCACCTGATATCTAGCACAGACACATGTTGAAAACATTATATATGGTCTACTGGAAGTTAGGTAGAGCAAAGATCCAATTATGCTTCTGTACTTGGTTTCATCAAAAGGATTCCCTTTCTCATCCTTTTTCAGAGACACAGTTGAATCTATTGGAGTACTCATAGAGGATGCGCTCTCCATTTCGATTTTCTTAAAAAGCTCCTTGGTGAACTTCGTCTGAGAGATAAAAATTCCATCTTTAGATTGCTTCACCTAAAGTCCTAAGAAATACTTAAGCTCGTCCATACTGCTTATTTCAAACTTCCCTTGCATAAGTTTATAAAACGTTTTGCAAAGGCTGTCTTCTGTAGAGCCAAATATGATGTCGTCAATATAGATTTGCATTAGGATTATCTTGCCTTTAACTTCCATAAGATATTATGTATTGTCTATCTTTCCCCTTTTGAACTTGTTCTCAAGAAGAAAGATAGAAAATGTCTCATACCAAGATAGGGGAGTTTGCTTTAAAACGTATAGAGCTTTATTTTAAAAGTAAACCTAATCAAGGAATTAAGAGTTTACAAAACCAGGGAGTTGCGCTACATATACTTCCACTTTTAGATTCCCGTTGAGGAATGCAGACTTCACGTCCATTTGATAGACGGTGAAACCTTTGAGGGTAGCATACGCAAGAAACAACCTGATCGCTTGAAGCCGATCCAGGGTTGAAGTTGATCCCCTCTTCTTCTTATATCCTTGAGCTAAAGTCTGACCTTATTCTTGATGATTACATAGTGTTCGTCCAGCTTGTTTCTGAAAATCCAGTTGGTGTCGATCACATTTTATCCCTTTGGCCTAGGTACCATCTCTCATACTTTACACCATTCAAATTGATTGAGCTCCTCTTGAATTGCTAGAATACACGAAGCATCTTTTTTTACTTCCTCGAACTTCTTCGGCTCAACCTGAGACAGAAAATTGAGATGCATAATCTCATTAGTTGTACCTCTTCTGGTTCTGACGCCATCTCCTTCCTCTCCTATAATCTGATTAGTTGGATGATCTCTTAGGTGCATGAATCCTATGTTCCTTGCTCTCCCTCCAGCAGGCTCTGCAACATTCGGTGCACCCTCTGTAGGTTGTAGCAATTTTTCCTCTAGCGGCTCTTCATCAACCAGGCCTGGATCGACGTTCTTGACTAAGCTTGGAGCTTCTTCCTTAATATCTTCATCCAAACTTAGCTCCTTGAACTTGATACCTGCATCTGCACTAATAACACTAGACGAGCTACTTTGGAGCATGCTTATTTCATCGAATACTACATTTATTGACTCTTCTACAACCAGAGTTTTCTTATTAAAAATCTGATATGTCGTACTATGGATACTATATCTTACAAAATACCTTCAAAATATTTTTCACTAAACTTATTGCGGTAATACTTCCCATTATTAAGCACGAAGCATTTGCTTCCAAAGATCCTAAAGTAGGACACAGTCGGTTTTCAGCCCTTCAACACACACTATCGTGCTATGTTTCACATGAGACAAGCGATGTTGACCTCTTCATCGCAGAAGTACTCCGGAAGTGAAGTGTCATTCAACATCATTGTATATGCTTCAATTAGGGTTCTGTTTCATCTCTCTGTAACTCCATTTTGTTGTGGAGTGTGTGGAGAGGAAAACTCATGAAAGATACCTTGACTTTCACAGAATTTTGTGAGGGAACCAGACTCAAACTATGTTTAGTGGTCACTTCTGGTTTTTACAACTGAGCAGTTCAGTTCGATCTGAATTTCCGGACAAAATTGGTGAAAGACTCGAAAGTGTCTGACTAGTATTTTAGAAAGAACACCGAAGTGAAACACGAGTAGTCATCTATAATTACTAGCGTATAGACCTCACAACCTAAGCTGTGAATAGGCATAAGACCGAATAAGTCCATATAAAGCAAGTATAAGATTCTGGAAGAATCCTTTTCAGCAATGTCATTGAAGGTAGACCCTGTCTGCTTACCCATTTTATAGGAGTGACATGGATTCTCTTTAAGGCACTTAATGCTGGGAGCACCACGCACCAAGTTGTGAGAAAATAGCATATTTATAGTTTTGAAATTTATATGTGCTAATCTCTTGTGTCATTTGTCACAGAGAGACGCACTACTTTTAGCCATAAAACACAATGGGGTAGAATTGTCTAAACAAAAAAAATTCAAACAGAAAATATTTCTGCTACGAGTTCCTGTTAAGATCGTCTCCAAATTTGCAGATGATTTTACCAAACACTTGTCATTGCAGAACTCAATGATGTAACCTTCGTCACATAGCTGACTTATGCTTATACGATTATGGTGTAATCCTTCAACATAAGCTACGTATGTGAAAGAGACTGCGTTGTTGGAAATCATACCATAACCTTTTATTGTTCCCCTATCTGACCCTCCAAAGACTACTTTTAGTCCGTCTTCGACTGGGGTGTACTCAAGTAGAAGGCTTCTCATCTCGGTCATGTGCCGAGAGCATCTACTGTCCAAATACCATATCAGATTTTTGGTGGCCTTTGGACATACCTGTAAAAACAAATCATTTTACTTTAGGAACCCAAACATATTTGACTCCTTGGTTCCTGGTCAGCTTACAATGACTAGGAACATTAACTTTGCGAGTGGTCGGTCTCACACTGCTAACTCGTGTGGTTACATAATTAGAAGGATTGTACCTGCAATTTGCCCCAAAGTGACTAATTTTGCCGCAACACCAACAATCAAACATGTTGTATCTACTTTTGTAGTCCTACTTTCCCTTTTGGAATTGAGGCATAGCAGGGGTAACATTCTTAGAGGTGGAGGCCTCCTGGTTGCAGCATATATAGTGGCATCTCATATCTTTAGCCTTAGGCACAACAGATTTATCTTTTGGTGCCTTCTTATTGTTTTGGCCATGTATATACGGACCAAAACTCTTTATCTAAATTTCTTCAAATGGCGCTTTGAAAACACTGGCACCAAAGTCACAGGGATGGGTCCATCCCTGGTATGTATTCTTGGGCTCTATATAAGTAGGCCTAACATGATGACCATAAGATGACTTCGGGTGAAACTTATTGGTCGGGAAGATTACCTTCCTAAACGAGGGTTGATCCATGGGAGCCTTCCACTTCTCCTTAGCACAAGCCTTCCTTGCAGCCTTACCCTTTCCACATATGTGGCCAAGACCAGTACACTTCTTTTGAGATGAAAAATCATCAATGATAGGGAGAATAGTCTTCGGCTTAGCGAAACTCTCAATGAGTTTCTCTCCACCGCGAGCTTTTCTTCCAGCTCATCAAGATACTTTTCTTTCAGACTTAGTGTCTCAGCGGAGCCATTGTGTTCATCTTTCAAGGAGTGTACTTCATCTTTGTGAGGAAGTAATTGTGCAATTTCTTTTTTCGGATTTGTTTCCACTACCTTGAGGGAGGCAATCTCCTTTAACTGCTTTCATACTATCTTATGACATTTGCCGAAAGCCTTTCAAAGGTGCTCATGCTGAGCCATAAAATTTGATTTGTCCTTATCAGAAGAATAGTCTTCATGACAATTTGTGGGCATTTTCGACTCAGAGAGTATTGTGTGTGAATTAACCTTCCTGTGGTACTCAGATTCGCCCACTTCCTCCTCGGAATGTATCATAAGCCCAAAGTAGGCTTCCTCATTTTCTGAGCATGACTCACTTGAGTCATTGTCACTGAGAGTCTTCATCTTCTTGTCGATGAAGCTCTTCTCTTCTTTTCTTTTTTTCCTTTGAAGGATCTCTTTTCCTCCATCTTGGAGCTATCCGTTTTCTTATAATGACATTCTGCAATCACATGCCCATTATTATAATAATAACAAACAATGTTGGAGGAAAAATGTTTATGCGGTTTCGATTTATACCTGTCATATTTATTATAGCTTTGCATCGTTCGATCACCGTAACAATGTGATCTCCTGGAATCCGAAGAGGATGACCGATTTTTCATTTGTCTCCTCTTGCTCAGCAGTTTCTTGAACTGCTTGGAGATAAGAGAGAATTCTCCATCCGATAGCTCAGAGCCTGACGTGCTTTGCTCAGAGTCTTCTGGAGTGTCAGTATCTCGTGTCCTTACAGGTGACAAAGCTTTGGACTTTCTTGATCCTTCAAGCTTTAGAGCCACTGACTTTTCTCTATTGGAAGTTCTGCTGCTTTGCTCCTCCTTTTTACTGGTATTCATCTGGAGTTCCTAGGAGAGCACCATGCCAAACATATTCTGGGGGTCTATCTTTGGTAGTTTCCCAAATTCCCTAAAGGTAACATCTTTGCTGTCCTAGATCTTAGTCGGGAATCTTAGAAATTTGTAATTGAGCTCGTCATTAGTGAATGTGCGACCATAGTTCCTAAGGCCGTTGACGATCTTGAAAAATTTTTTGAAGCTATCATCAATAGTGTCACTTGGTCCTTGCTTAAATGATTCATACTCTTGATTCAGTAACGATCTTCGATCGTCTTGAACTTCTTAAGTCACTTCCATCCAAACTACCAAGCAATCCCACATCTCCTTGGTAGACTTGCAATGGAACAAGTTTTGGAGCATTGAATCGTCCACTACACTTGCTATGTTATTCATCGCCTTCTTGTCTAGGGAGACAAGGCAATCTCATCCTTTGTAAGATCCATCATTTTCTTGGGAATCTGAATGGCATAGTTTAGAGCTGATTGTTGTGTATGAAAATGTGGTCCTTCTTCCACTATCTGAAAAATTCTTAAATCAGCAGCATCCATGAAGAACCATAATCATTCTTTCCATATGGAAAAGTTTTCTTTAGTGCACACTGTAGCTTCATATATGACATGTCTTTGCTTTTGTCCATGGTGAATTTGTGGAATCTCGAAACGCTAGATCATGAATCTAGTTCAAGGTGTAGCTTTATTGGAAAAAAACTCCCATATGATACCAATTGAAAGTATCTAACAGCTACCTAACTCACCTAGAGAGTGGTGAATATGTGAAGTTTGTCTCTTTTCGCGGATTAAAAATTACTCAAAAATAAGCAAGCACACAAACACAGAGATCTATAGTGGTTCCCCGTATTGGGTACGTCCACTGTCCCGCCTCGCCTATCTACCATGAAGGGTTAGATTCGGCTAGTTCACCTTTCTCAGATTATCAACAATCTTGCAACTCGGTGTAACCCTCCTACACCTTCGCAAAAAAACTCTTCTACACCTCGATCCAGCACCAAATCTACAACTCAATCTACACACAGATCTACAAACTCGATCCTCAAACGGATCTACAAACTTGATCCACAAAAGGATCTACAAATTCGGAGAATAATCTCCTACAATATTTAAAATAATATTACAACAATAAATCCAATTGCAAGTCTTCGATCTGACTTCTTTGAAAGGGTTGAACTAGAAACTCGGAGAACTCGGAAACTTGAAATCTTTTGGATCTTGAATCTTTAACCTTCGATCTTCAAATAACTAGGAATGAAGTAGATTAGATCTTGAGAGAAGACACAATTAAATCAAAGAAGTCGTCTAAGAAGAAGATCGTACGAAGTTGACGGCCGATTGGGAACATTTACAAAAACGTATGAGCGACCGACGTTTCTGATTTTGTAATCTTTTGAATTCGAAAATTAAATTAGTGCAAGATTAGTCTTTTTGAAATCACCTTATCCTTTTTATAGAGAGATTTGAAATAATGATTGTAAAAGATTTCCAAAAACGAACCGTAGAAATCACTGTGTATGACCGACGGTTTCAAACCAGAGAAATTTCGGAAAAATCGGCCTAAGTCAAATTTTGCGGAATTCATCCAATATCGATTATGATACTCGCCGAATTTATAATTGAATGATGCATACCAATGGGTTCTGACAGATTAAACTACGCGCACTTGGGTTCGACAATTAAACTAGGATGCGTAGCGAGCAATATTTCTCTAAAAAAATACCACCGGAGATTTATTCAACTAGTGGCACAATATTTAACAACGCAGACACAAAGGGATGCTACCCCTTTTATAGATTGAATAAGGGATAAAGGCCAATGTTCGCTCAAGCGAATAGGACCTACCCAATGTAAAGACTCCATCCGTTCACAGGTATATACTAGAAGGTCCGGCCGGGGCACCACAGCATATACCATAAAATAGGCGGGTAAGTCACATAGTGATACCAAAGTTGCGCATGCTAACTCACTGCATTCTAGCGGAAGCCTATAACATGAAGCTGAACTCACACACCTGAATGTCCACCATATAAAAGTTCCATATTTTTATAAAGCAGGAATGTCCAAATACAAAACAATTTTCCTTATGGCCTTATAGGGCTTTCATAACAGTGGCCCTAAACATTGGCGCGCAGGCTGGCCACGTATAAACAAACAAAGAATTTAGCTTTAGCCTTCAAGGGCTAGCGACTCCAGTAGCAAGAACAGTAGGTACTTCAGCCTTTATGCGTCCCACTTGGCTCTCTAGCACCTGCACAGGGACAACCCACCAAACGGTGGCAAACAGGCAACGGTCAGCATTCAGCTGACGAAATTATAACGACCCCATCCCTTTCTTGGGGTGGTGGTATTCCTTCCCTGCAGGCAAAGCATTTCACAGGCAAATATGTATATCATACATTGTGCTCTCACGCACATACATTCCATCACAACCGTTAGCCACGCGGCCCGACGATCCGTGCACTCAGGGCACATTCTTGGTGTACCGACAAAAAAGTTGCCCACCATCGTATCAGGGTCGCAACCCAACGGTAAAACATTGAGCATTTTCTCCATGGCATGCAGCCGGAGATTATAGTCTTAGTGAACCGGGATTGGCCCGTAGCCCCCCCCCCCCCCCCCCACTGTATCACGGCGCGCAGGCCTAAGACTCTCGCTATGCTCTCCAACAGACCGCACTTTCAGGTCTCACGTCGGACTGACATAACACAGGTCGAATCATCCACCCCCATTGCTCAAATCGCCTTGCCATCACCGAGTACGGCATACTCGCGGCTAAATAAAAGGCGCTGGTCGGTTTCACCGTTCCTGTTGCCTGGGTGTTTTCCTGGGCACACCAGTACTTCCATCAGACCCATTACATATAACAACATCCGAGGGCCTTTCCTGGGCACACAAGTACTTCCTGCTACTTCTTTTACAGGAACAACCCCACAATTATCACAAATGTCAAGGGTATTTTCCTGACTTACCACGCCAGTACTTCCTGCTACTCCCCTTCACAGGTACCACTCATGAACATCAAGCATTACAAAGGGTATTTCCTGGGGCACACCAGTACTTCCTGCTACTCCCCTTCACAGGTAGAACCCAATAGCACAAGCATCACAAGGGTATTTTCTTGGACTACCACTCGAGTACTTCCTGCGACTGCACTTAGTATGTCTAACCCGTCGACTCCTTAAACTGCACGTTTATCACGGAGTCTTCTCCGGTGCGTATATGCAACATCACCAATCCAGACCAACCTGTCCAGATGGGATTCACACAGCATGCCTATTCCGCACTCCTTTTCCGGATCTATATGCCAAATTATTTGGGATTCCATGAATCAACCCAAGAGACTCCCATAACATGCCACCATCTAGTGGGGGAATCATATGCACATGCCAAAAAGGAATCCTTCACATGGCTAGGAAGAAAAGTTGTTACCCTCGAAGACTGCTTCGGCGCCATGAGCTTCTAACTGGCTGGAAAGAACCGTAACGACTTTTCCTCCACAACGCTGGCCTCGGATCTCTCGTCGAAACTCCGCAGCACCACCAGTGGCCAACTCTCCTTCCTCCTCCTCCTTCTTCCTCTCTTTCTCTCTCTAGGATTTTAGAAAGATGAAGGCCAAATAATAAATGAGAATTTCCATCTCATCCATGGCCTTAAGGAATCAGGGAGGCACCTCAGCCATCAGATCCAAGCTGAAGATTTGGACAGCCACGATTTTGCCACAAATCATATTTTTGCCTGACATGGCCTGTTACATCCCCGTGTCCCAGGCCATGTACCTCAAGCGGTGTTCAACAGACTTATCCAATCCAGTGGCATGCCCATATGACATGCCCATGTCACGGGCCGTGTCACCTGACACTCCTTCAGACATGCCGGTGTCGTACCCAGACACACCCGTGTCATGCCCAGACATGGCACTATATACGCCCCAGCTCAACTTCGTCAAGCTGAGTTCGTAGACCATGAGAACACACCCTTTGACACGCCCGTGTCACAGGTCATGTACTTTGTACTAGACAATCGTCGACTGAAGTTTTGTCGACCACTCGTGGACTGCTCCCCCGAGAAGGACACGGCCTGGGATACGCCCATGTCCCAGGCTGTGTCACCTAATATTTACCAATTTCTGGGTTTTGGGGTGTTACAACCCTCCCCTCCTTACAAAAATTTCATCCCCGAAATTTGAAAAAAGTAAGGAACTCAAATAGAAGGATTTCATTTCACAAACGTTCATTACATCTCGAGATACACTGCCTAACAGTTACATAAAGAGCTCGGGAAATTCAGCTCGCATGGTCTGCTCTTACTCCCATGTGAGTTCTTCACGGCCGCAATTGTCCCATCGGACTTTGACCATCCCAATCATTTTGTTCTGCAACTGTTTATCGGCATGATCCTTGATCCGAATGGGCCTAACCTTCGTCGTTAGCCCATACTCCACCAGCACACGATCATTCTCGATCACTTGAGCTAGATCCTTCACGGCTTTTTGCAGTACGGAGATGTGAAACACATCATGTAATCCACTTAAGTCTGCCGACAGAGCTAGCCGATATGCAGCTTCCCTGATTCTCTCCACCACTTCAAATGGACCAAGGTACCGTGGACTCAACTTTTTCAGATGTCAAATCCTGGATACGCCTTTGAAGGGTTTGATCTTCAAGTATACCCAATCGCCTACCGCGAATTCCAAGTTCCGGTGCTTGGCATTGTAGTATTTCGCTTGTCTATCCTGAGCTATCAATAGCCGCTCTCGGATAGTGCTTATTGTCGAGTTTGGTTCATCGACTTCATTACGTCTATACACTCTGGCTTCTCCTGCTTCCAACCAAGCTAAAGCAGTACAACATTTCTGACCATACAACGCTTCAAACGGTGCCATACCGATGCTCGCTTGGTAGTTGTTGTTGTAGGAAAACTCCACCAGATAGAGATGATCTTCCCATCTCTTCCCAAAATCCAGGGCGCACATCCGTAGCATATCCTCCATCGTTCTGTTTGTTCTTTTAGTTTGGCCATCTGTTTGGGGATGAAAGGCCGTACTGAACACCAACTTCATGCCCAACAGCTGGTGGACTAGCCTCCAGTCATTCAAAGTAAATAGCCTATCCCGATCTCCCACGATGCTCCGAGGAACACCATGTAGCCATACAATTTGTTCAACATACATCTTTGCCAAACATTCGACTGAATCATCCTGCCTATTCGGAAAGAAGTGTGCCACTTTTGTCAGCCGGTCCGCAATCACCCAGATTGAATCGTTTTCGCGCTGAGATCTCGACAACCCGTGTACGAAATCCATAGAAATATCCTCGAACTTCCATTCTGGAATTGGCAACGTCTTCAAGAAACTGCCAGGCTTCTAGCATTCCACCTTTACCATAGCACAAGTTTAGCATTTGGCCACATAATGAGCGACATCTTTCTTCAGTCCTGGCCACTAGAACAGCTTTTTCATGTCTCTAAACATCTTTGTGCTCCCAGGGTGAATTGAATAATTCGTATAGTGTTCTTCGTGCATCAACTCTTCCCTTAATTTGCCCAAGTTTGGGAAGCACAAAGGGCCTTCTTTCCGCAATAGATCGTCATCCCAGGAGAATTTGCCCTCTGGCCCATCCTTGGCATAGCGTTGGAGACTCTCATCTAGCTTTGTTGCTCATCAAACCTTGTCCGCAAGGTCACACTGCACCTATGTCCAGATCAAACAGGCATCGGCTATAGCATTCTTGTCCACACAAGAAATCTCTAACGCTTCCAACTCCTGCATTAAACATTCATCATGCCTCTACAACCATCTTGCTCTTGCCGGAGCTCTCCGACTCAAGGCATCAACGACAACATTTCCCTTTCCGGGCGTATAATGAATCGCAAAGGTGTCATCCCCAAGGAACTCCAACCACCTTCATTGTCGCATATTCAAGTCCTTCTACTCCAACAGGTACTTTAAGCTCTTGTGGTCCGTATAGATCTCCACCTTCACGCCATACAGATAATGGCTCCACAATTTCAGTGCAAAGATCACCGCCGCGAACTCTAAGTCGTGGACGGGATAATTTCTCTCGTGTACGTTCAACTGGCGAGAGCCATAAGCAATCACTTTCCCATTTTGCAAAATAATGCAACCTAAGCCGCTTCCTGATGCATCACTGTAGATTTCAAATCCATCAGTACCATATGGCGACGTCAACACAGGCGTTGTGGTCAACCGACACTTCAGCTCTTCAAAAGCTCGTGCGCTCTCCGGCGTCCAAACGAACTTCCAATCCTTTCTCATCAGTGTGGTTAGATGCAAAGCGATCTGTGAGAATTTTGCAACAAATATTCTATAGTTTCCTGCTAGTCCAAGGAAGCTCCTGACTTCAGCCACAGAAGACAACACTGGTCACTCATGTATGGCCCATATCTTTGTCGGATCCACTGTTATGCCTTCTCCGCTTAACACATGTAATACCCCCCCTTTGTTTCTTTTTGACACCGGGGTCTTGGGCCCAGAACTGCAGTTTAGCGGTGACACCTTCACGCCCTAAAGGTCCATCACCGCAAAACGCCGATTCTGCCGGCCGATTCGATCGTAGAAAAGCAATAAAAGTAGATTAAGCATAAGAGTGGTAGAACTCTAACCAAAAGTGCACAAAATACAATCACATCAGAGTAATATAATCTCCACGAAGGGAGAGTCCACAAAATATAATGTACTGAAAATAAGGGCTTAAACCCGCTACATCAAATCATCACTACATAGTCACTCAAGCGGAAGCAAAATAAAACACTACTAAGGTCAGGGGCTCACCGTCCCCGTCGTCTGAACTCAAGTTCTAGACTGCCCCATATCCAAGCATGCCGACCTGCGGGGCTGCTCCTCCATGCTGGGATCCACGATCCCCTAAATGATGTGGTTCGAAAACCGTTAGTCTAAAAGACTAAGTCCTATCATCCCCCACCCCTTCCCCCATGGCGCCTAGGCACCGAGCGAAGAGGAAGAAAGGGGACGACTTGAAGGTGGAGAGTAATCAAGAAACAGATGTCATCAGACCTATACTAGCAATTTTCATTGTACATGTGGCAGTAAAGTAAAGTATGAAAAGTAACCTTAACTTATACGAAAACATATAAGCAAGGGATCTTTTACATGGCTCCCATCGTATAAAAAGACCCATACCAATTTATACGTTGGGGTGTCGGTTATTATCAGCAATATATATAATGAATTTTAACCTTATTTTATAAACTTGCCCACACAAGCTTATAGACGAAGGGGTCGTTTTGCAGGGCCAATTGTATAAGCGTCTCATACCACTTATACAATAGGTGACAGAGGTTTTATGCTATGATTATGCTATGACATGCAAGTGGGTTATGATGCAATCACGCAAGTGCAACTCACCCACCCGACTCTATGTACACAGACCTTTAGTTCCCCCTTTTTGGAGCCGAACCTCCCAGGATACCTCCGTAGTGGCAGACAGAAACTGTGGGTTGGGCCTCGCCCACCTCTAAACCAGTAAAGCACTACTAGTCAGACCTATCGTACGCCTCACCGCTTGTGCACTAAGAGGAGTGATTAGCCCGCGAACAGACTCTTACTGTGGTTGGTTCGGTGAGTCGATCGCCGCGGGCTTGCTAGGGTAGGCAAGTGCACCTATCGCAAGTAGTACTCGATATTCGGGAGAATACCGAGGTCGTATTATTCCCGGGAACGGGTTGATTACCCCTACTCCTCCGAAAACACTATTATTTTACCGAAATAGACGATGAGGGTTTTAAGTAAAATAGGAACGAAAATAGATTTTAAGAAAGTAGTCGATGAAGAGATAACTCCCGGTATCGAATTGCATTAGGATTAAAAATAGATTTGAATAACTAGATATCTAAAGTTTCAATTTAATTAATGCGGAAACTTGGACGTGGAGGTTCAAAATAATGAGCTCACCTATCTCTAGGAATATCGCTCACCTAGACATTAAGGCTATTCGACCGGGCTCTCGTCCGACGAAGGATTCCCCTTAATGTCTGCAGTACGCTAAGAACCTCGCTATTGGGTGGGGAACCCGATCCGGTAGAGTTAGCGCGCCTCCTCTCTCGAGGGTTAGTGCGGAACTCTATCTACCCAGGGGTGATCTGTCCATATGCACGGCCTCTCGGCTAGCTAGCGTATGGATAACGGAAAAAGAGCCCACACATCGATATGTGGGTCTACGCGTCGTTAACCCGGGGTAAACCTTAAGTTTTTAATTAAATTGAAAAATTAGACATTTGGTTATTTAAAACATTTTAGATCCCAAAGCTCTTCGATACCGAGGGCTAAAAGAAATTAGCCACTAATCGGAATGGGGATAACTTATATGATTGGTTGTGCGAGCGTCCTAAACTATTCGCTGAAAGGTCATAAAGAAAATAAGAAGAAAAGCAAAATAACCTAATTTTAGAAAAGTTATTACAAATAAACACACCCGCACTCATTCAAACATATAATCAAAAGGAAGAAATAAAACTAAGTTACACATAAAAAATTGCATAATTGACATTTGCAGGTCCCACTCAAACGAGTGGGGGCGGGAAATAAAAGCTGAAAAGTGCATAATTGAAATTTGCAAGTCCCACTCAAACGAGTGGGGGCGGAAAATTAAAACTGAAAATTGCAAGTCCTACTCAAACGAGTAGGACTGGAATGAAAGCGAGTCCTACTCAAACGAGTAGGAGAAAATAAATGCGATTATAGGGCTTTCTTAAATATTTACATCAAAATAAAGTCCGACCATTAAACTCCTAGCGAGTAGGCGGAAAATCAAACCCAGCCATTTAACTCAAGTGAGTAGGCGGAAAAAAATAATGATTGAAAATTACAAGTCCTACTCAAACGAGTAGGACTGAAAATACAGACCGGCCATTAAACTCAAGTGAGTAGGCGGAAAAATAAAAAATGAAAACACTTGCTTGAATCAAATCCAGCCAATTAACTCAAATGAGTAGGCGGAAAAATAAAAATTACACACGCACTCTACTTGAATAAAATCCAGCCAATTAACTCAAGTGAGTAGGCGGAAAAATAAAAACAACACACGCACTCTACTTGAAAGTAACTACTCACGCACTCGACATAAATAAACACACACACACACACTTGCATAATTTAACTTAGGAGCTGAAAAATATCTCATACACGCACACACTCGTGCTAAAATAATTGCAAAAATCAAAGTTATCGAAAAATTAAAATGACTGCATTTCTACCGCTGGAATGCAGTAGAAATGCATAAAAAGGCAAAATAAAAATTGTTTGAGGAAAAAGTTTTCAAATTAAAGAGAGAAAGGCAAGTGCCCGAAAAATTAAAACGTTTACATTTTTACCGTTAGATTTTGATAGAAATGCTTAAAAAAGTGAAAATAAAAATTGTTCGAGCGAAAGTATTTTTTTGTAACTACTTAAAATGAAAGTTGATGAAAAATATAAATAACAATTTCTACATTACTATAGCCTTGCAAAATGGTTTAAAAAGGAGTAAGCTAAAAAGAAGCAGTAGTTTTATAGTTAAAACAAAGTAAAGGCTAAGTTAAGATTAATGAAGACTACCTTTTTAATGTTTTACAAGTTCATAAAAACGCATTTTGAAGCATGAAAATCCTAAGTCTAACCAAATTTAAAGAGTTTGAGAAAGAAAACGGCCATAATAACGGCTATAAATTTTGTTATAATTGAAAAGAAAACGTGAACATTTGCGTTTTAAAACATAATTTTTGCAAGTTTAAGCTCATACACACACACACACGCATTATGAAAATAAAAATGAAAGTATATAAGATTGATGAAAAGGAGGCTATTGGAGAAATTTCAAAGCATATAATGAAGAAATAATAACGATTTTTATTACAAAGAAGGGTGATTACAAGAGTTCAAACATACAAACTTAAAAAGGAGAGGGAGGGGGGATCCTTACATAGCACTAAAGCAACTCCAACAGCAGCCCTAATACATCAAAATGGTTCGGATTTTGGGAACCATGAACTCATACAGCAGCTGCCTTTTTATAGGCAAAAATTTCCAAGTACACGCCCTCCGACACGGGCGTGTCGGGGGGCGTGTCAGCACTATTTTACCGCGGGATTCGGCGTTCTGATGGATTTGACGGAGATTTGACTTTCCGGCCGAAAACGCGGCGGTCACGCCCCAGTTCACGGGCGTGACGGTAGGCGTGTCGTTCGGCGCTTAAAGGCGATGTTGACTTCGGGATTCGCCGGCGGCAGTTTGTCGGGCGGACACGGGCGTGGCGCATATCGGACACGGGCGTGTCCCTCTTGGGTTCGACGAACGTTGAGCGCGAAACATTGACCTTGTTGGCACGGGGTGTGTCGGGCTGACATGGGCGTGGCGCACATCGGACACGGGCGTGTCCCTCTTGGGTCGACGAACGTCGAGTTGAACTCGTCGAGTGGGATGGACACGGCTTGGTCACGCCCCGTGTTGGATTGACACGGGCGTGTCGAATCATGGAACACAGGCGTGTCAGGCTTTCCTCTTCAACATTGGCTTCTTTTCGGGATTTTGAGCTGTCACGCCCTGGTCACGGGCGTGACCAATATGTCACGGGCGTGACATGTCATTTTTTTGCAGATTTTGACTTTTTTCCTAACAAATAAAATTAAACAAGTTAGTATAATATTTACAAAAATAGGAGCATTTTATTGAATAAAAACAAGTAGAAATGACAAAAATTAAATAAAACGACTTAAGTAATGTACATAAAATTAGGTATATTTACAATTCATCAAATACCCCCATACTTAAGCTTTTGTTATTCCAGAGCAAAAGTTGGAGATGAACTTATAAGGAATAAAAGAGATCCTAAGTTTAGCTACCGCTTGAATTAATTAAATGGAAGATCAAAATAAACATCCGGGGTTAAAGAATTAAATCCTAATTTATGAAATGTTATGAATAGAGGAAGAGTTTCAAAAAGACTTCTAGAAAAAATAAAATAGAAAGCAAAAATTTATTTTTGTTAGTTTAACAAAGATGGATTGGATTTATATGAAAAACCTTAGCTTAAAAGAAGTTAAAAGAAATAATGCAATTTAAAAATTATGCTCTCAAAAAAATTTTAAATTAAGTCTAGAATCATTGAAATGAGATAAGTGGTTTGGTGGTTTATGAAGAAGGCTTGAATATTGAGGTGAGGTAATTTTTTCTCGAACCTCCAAAAAATTTTTTTTTATGATAGTTAGGAAAATGAAATCTTATTTTCCTAACACATAAATTTTTTTTTCTTTCTTCATAAGGAAAAAATTAACCCAATGTATATTTGTAGGAGTAATGAATTTTATTCTCTTACTCCATATATAATCTTTTTAAATTATTGGGTGCCTATGTTTACGGAACGAAATCTTATTCCCATTGACATAGGATCTTTTAAGGGATAGGGGGTAATCACGTCAAGTAAGACATGAAAAAAAAAGAAGTGGGTTTATTATTTTTTTTTTCAAAAATAAAACTAGATTTTAATAAAAAAGTTTTGAGAGCAACCTTTTTAAAATGAACGTTCCGATATTTCTAAAAGCATGAAGTAGAAATAATTGAAATCCATGGATGTTATTTTCTAACATAAAAAACGAGCTTCTATTTATAAAATTAGAAGTGGTGGTGAAAAACAAGTTCCCTATTATAAGGAAAAGACATAAAAAATTCTTTAAGACTTAACCCCAAACACTTAAATCTATCAAACTCTAATTAATAAACAAATAGTAAGCAAAGAATAACTAAAATTCGCATATAAATTAACTCGAAACTAGATTTTTGGAAAGCAAAAAGGGTTAAGATATGGTATATTCGAATTATTTTGTTACATAATTTAACAAAACATTCATTTTTTTTTTTGAATTGTTTAGGGATTTTATCATTTTTTGTGTTTTAATTATTATCTTTTTAGGATTTTTTAGATTTTTTATCTTTTTAGGGTTTTTGGGTTTTTCTAATTTTTTTTGATTTTTAGTTTTTGAGGATAAATTATTTACAAGAATGAGGAGAGAAAGAAGAGTTATTTACAAAAATAGGTACACAGATTTTGACAAAATGAAACTAAAAATGTTTTTGGAATTTTGGTTTTATAATTTTTTTGGAATTTTGGTTTTATAATTTTTTTGGAATTTTGGTTTTATAATTTTTTTGGAATTTTGGTTTTATAATTTTTTTGGAATTTTAGAATTTTATTTTTTTTTTGTTCATAATTTTTTTATGTTTAAAGTGCAGAAAATAGAAAGACCGCGAAGAAAATAGAAAGACAGTGCAGAAAATAGAAATATGAAAAAGAAAGCGAGAAAACACCCCCATACTTAAGTCCAACATTGTCCCCAATGTTGTAACGTAAGTATGCGGAACAAAACAGGTAAGATAATATAGACAAAGAAAAGAAAGAAAGGGGGGGTAGAAGCTTCCCTGATAGGAGGTGGGGAAGGCACAGTTTAAGAACCCTGCATTAGGAAGAAGGAGAGCAAAGAAAAAGGTAAAGAGATAGTGAAAAAGATAAACATGGGGTGCCTCCCAGGAGCGCTTTGTTTATAGTCACGTAGCTTGACTATGTTGGCGGTTTATATATCTAGGAGGGTTATGGATTCGAAGTTACCGCCCACAGGATCGCCTGCTATGTATAATTTTAAGCGATGACCGTTCACTTTAAACGAGCCTTTATCCGGGTGGGAGACGAGTACGGTCCCATAAGGCCAAACCTCTTCAACTTTGAAGGGGCCGGACCAACGTGATCTAAGTTTCCCGTGGAAAAGTCTAAGTCGTGAGTTATAAAGAAGGACAAGATCTCCCGGAGAAAAAGTTTTTGGGGGCTTGAGTTTTCGGTCGTGATAAAACTTAGAACGCTCCTTATAGAACTTATTGCTCTCGTATGCGTTGGCACGCCATTCATCGAGCTCGTTTAGTTGCAGTTTTCTATTGTGGGCGGCTAAGTTAGCGTCGAGATTTAAAAGTTTTAAAGCCCAAAGTGCGCGATGTTCTAATTCGACGGGTAGATGACAAGCTTTGTCGTACACTAATCGATACGGCGTACAACCAATTGTGGTTTTGTATGCGGTACGATAAGCCCACAACGCATCGTCGAGCTTGATGGACCAATCTTTCCTATTAAGTGAAACGGTTTTCTCTAATATGCGCTTTATCTCCCGATTTACTACCTCTACTTGGCCACTAGTTTGCGGGTGGTAGGGGGTGGCAAGTTTGTGCGTGACGCCGTATCTAGCTAACGTCTTAGCCATCTGGGTGTTGCAGAAATGCGTCCCCCTATCACTTACAATAGCGCGCGGGGTGCCGAAGCGAGAAAATAGCTTTTTAAGAAATGTAACGACGACTCGCGCATCGTTGGTGGGGAGAACTTGCGCTTCCGCCCATCTCGATACGTAGTCGACCGCTACTAAAATATACATATTTTTGAAAGACGGAGGTAGGGGCCAACAAAATCTATGCCCCATAAATCGAAGACTTCGCATTCTAAAAACATGTTTTGGGGCATCTCGTCGTGACGAGAGATGTTACCCGACCGCTGACAGCTATCGCATGCGCGCACAAAATTGTGGGCGTCTTTGAATAGAGTGGGCCAAAAGAAGCCCGCCTCTAGCGCCTTCCGCGCGGTCTGGTTAGCTTGATAATGCCCACCAGCCGGACCCTCGTGTCAGTGCCTAAGGATTTGCGTACACTCCACACCCGCGACACATCTTCGGACTGCTTGGTCCGCGCAGAGACGAAAAAGGAAAGGGTCCTCCCAAAAGAAATATTTCAAGTCAGAAAAGAATTTCTTCTTTTGCTGTCTTGAAAAGTCTTTTGGAAGTACCCTCGCAACTAAATAGTTTGCAAAATCTGCGAACCAAGGCGGGGAAGAAGAACTAGTAGTTATGGCTAGGAGGCGTTCCTCGGGGAATCTATCATTTATGTCAGATTCGACGAGCGCTTCCGCAGTGGGATTTTCTAAGCGGGAGAGGTGATCGGCGGCTAAATTTTCCGCGCCCCTCTTATCCCGGATCTCTAAATCGAACTCCTGCAAGAGGAGGATCCATCGAAGGAGGCGGGGTTTGGCGTCCGTTTTTGCTAACAAATATTTTAAGGCGGAATGGTCGGTAAATACGATAACTTTGGATAACGTTAGATACGAGCGAAACTTATCGAAAGCAAATACGACGGCTAAAAGTTCCTTTTCCATTGTCATATAATTTCCTTGTGCGGAAGTGAGGGTCTTGCTAGCGTAGTAAATAGGATGAAAATATTTGTTTATACGTTGGCCAAGAACGGCTCCTACAGCAATATCACTAGCGTCGCACATAATCTCGAACGGAAGGGTCCAATCGGGCGCCACTAAAATAGGTGAATTGATAAGTTTTTGTTTTATGAAATTAAATGCAGACTCGCATTCGCTATCAAAGACAAAATTTGATTCCTTTTCCAAGAGGTGAGTTAGCGGCTTTGTTATTTTTGAAAAATCTTGAATAAAACGTCTATAAAAGCCCGCGTGCCCTAAGAAACTCCTAATTGATTTAACGTTGGAAGGCGGGGGAAGTTTTTCTATAATTTCAACTTTGGCCTTATCGACCTCCATCCCCTTAGACGAAATCATATGGCCGAGAACCAAACCTTCTCGAACCATAAAGTTACATTTTTCCCAATTTAAAACAAGATGCGTGTCCTCGCATCGCTGAAGGACACGGTCTAAATTATGAAGACAGGACGGGAAAGAGCTTCCGAAAACAGAGAAGTCATCCATAAAGACTTCCATAATGTCTCCTACCAGCTCGTCAAAGATCGCCAGCATACATCTTTGGAATGTAGCGGGCGCATTGCAAAGGCCAAATGGCATTCTTCGATATGCGAAGGTACCAAACGGACAGGTAAAAGTTGTTTTATCTTGGTCATCGGGGGAAATGGGGATTTGGAAAAACCCCGATAATCCATCGAGAAAACAAAAATACGGATGACCAGACAAACGCTCTAAAATTTGGTCTAAAAACGGTAGTGGGAAATGATCCTTACGGGTGGCGTCATTTAATTTTCTATAATCGATGCACACCCGCCAACTCGTAACAGTACGAGTTGGGACGAGTTCATTGTGCTCATTCTCCACTACGGTAAGACCGCCCTTTTTGGGCACCACGTGAATGGGACTAACCCACGGACTATCCGATATGGGATAAATAATCCCCGCATCTAATAATTTAATAATTTCGGCCTTAACGACGTCTTTCATGTTTGGGTTAAGACGTCGCTGCGGCTGAATAGTTTTGCGGCAATTATCTAGAAGAAAAATCTTATGGGTGCAGAAAGACGGGTTAATCCCTTTGAGATCAGAAATTTGCCAAGCAATTGCGTGGCGATGTTTAAGCAAAACTCCCAATAAATCGGAAGTCTCCGATTCGCTCAAATGCGAAGAAATGATAACAGGGAGTGTATCATCTTTCCCCAAAAAGGCGTATTTGAGTGAATCGGGTAGGGGTTTGAGTTCAAGGTAGGGCGGTTCTTCTAACGAGGTTTTAATTCCTATGTCTTTCTTACCAATTGGTTCGAAAGGCAAGTCTATAGAGGTATCCTCATCGCAGTTAAAATTTTTGAGTGCAAAAAGATCGTCGTTTAGAAATGTAGACTCAAAAATAGGGGAAGAACAATCTCCGAGATATGTGTCTAAATTATAACAAAAGTCATCGCTCGATGACGAGTCTCCTATGGAGGGATTAATAGAGAAAGTAACTTCGTCATCTCCTACCCGAAGGAGGAGACGACCGTTACTGACATCAATTAATGCGCGGGAGGTGGCGAGAAAAGGGCGACCGAGTATAATTGGTACATCAGTGTCCTCCTCGATGTCCAAGATGACGAAGTCTACCGGAAAGATAAACTTATCAACTCGGACAAGTACGTCCTCCACTACCCCGACGGGAAACTTAACCGAGCGATCCGCTAGTTGGATTCGCATTTTAGTAGGGGCCGGAGTGCCCAAACCTAATTTTTGAAAGAGCGAGAACGGCATCAAATTAATGCTTGCGCCTAAATCTGCAAGAGCGTATTTTACTAATATATTGCCAAAAAGGCACGGGATGGAGAACCGTCCCGGGTCATTTCTTTTTAGGGGCAATTTATTAGTAAGAGCCGCTGAGCAGTCAGCATTAAGAGAAATATGCGAAATATTTTCTAATTTTTGTTTATTGGAAAGAAGTTGTTTTAGGTATTTCGCATATTTACGCATCTGAGAGAGTGCCTCGCAGAAGGGAACATTAATATGAATTTGTTTTAATAATAAAATAAATTTTTCAAATTGCGCGTCCTTACGCTCATTATTAAGTTTATGCGGATACGGCAAGGGCGTTTTAATAATTTTTTCATTTAAAATTTGTAAAGGCGGCGAAATCAAAGAAGGGGGAAGAGGGGTCGGAGGTGAAATATGTACCTGAGGATCGGTCCGTTTTGGATCGATCACCTCCTTTCCGCTACGGAGGGTTATAGCGTTGATATTTTCCCGTGGATTGGGCTCCGTGTTTCCCGGCAGTGCCCCGAGCGCGCGCTCGGACATCATTCGCGCTAGCTGTCCAACCTGGAGTTCTATGTTTTTTAGCGATCCGGTGATGTTCCGGATATTTGACTCGTTGGATGCTATATATTTAGAAAAATTATCCTCCATCGGGGAGGGTTTTGGAAGAGGGGGAGGCGGCAGAAATCCAGGCGCGAAAGAATTGGGGGGGCGCTGCGCATTATTCGGATTGCTCCATGAGAAGTTGGGGTGGTTCCTCCAACTCGGATTATAGTTATTGCTATAGGGGTTGTTATTGGGGTTGAAGGAAGGTCGCCCAGCATTTCCCACGTAGTCTAGGAATTCATTTGCTACGCCGGCATTAGGGGGAATCGCCCAAGGAGGAGTGGTGGAGGCAGCAGACATCTCCGCCACCTGCTTTGTCAGCCTTTCAACTTGAAGGGCCAAGTGGGCAGTGGCATCCACTTCGAAGAGGCCGGCCGCCTGCTTGGGACGTCCCCGAGGGACGTTCCATTGGTAGGCGTTCATAGCCATCTCTTCAATAAGAGCTTGGGCAGCCTCGGGGGTCTTATTATTCAAGGTACCCCCGGCAGCCGCGTCAATCATTTGACGCGTCTGATAATTAAGCCCATTGTAGAAGATTTGGACCTGCAACCACGCAGGCAGCGCGTGGTGCGGACACTTGCGGAGGAATTCCTTAAAGCGCTCCCAAGTCTCAAATAGAGACTCAGAATCATTCTGCATGAACGAAGAAATGTCCGCCCGTAACTTTGCAGTTTTGGCGGGTGGAAAATACTTCGTTAAGAACCGCTCCGCAAGCTCGGCCCAGGTGGTGATACATCCTCGTGGGAGGGAATTCAACCACGCCTTAGCTTTGGATCTGAGGGAGAATGGAAAAAGGCGCAAACGAATGGCGTCATCAGTGACGCCATTAATCTTAAAAGTGTCGCAAATCTCCAAAAAACTAGACAAATGAACGTTCGGGTCCTCATCCGGCTGTCCATCGAACTGCACGGCGTTTTGGATCATTTGGATAACGCTCGATTTGATCTCAAAATTATTGTTCGCCACCGTCGGGCGGACAATACTGGACCCAGTATCGTCCAAATTTGGCCGGGCGTAATATGACATTGTACGCTCAAGGGCCGCGTTCGGATTGGGGTCGGCCATAGCAACGGCAGAGGGTTCTCCGATGGATTCTTCGGGATCCAAAGAGGGATTTCGGCGTTGAGACCGAATACGCGCAAGAGAGCGTTCGATCTCAGGATCGAAATCCAAATTTTCGGACTCCGAAGGCTGTCCACGGGTCATACACCCGAATGAAAAGTAGAAAAATTAACTCTCTTTTTTTTTCGGATTTTGAAGAAAAGTTTTTTAAGTTTTTTTTTTAGTTTTTAGAAATAAAAGTAAAAGTAATAGAGTTCGGATTCGGAATAACAACTCAAAGAGATTCCCCGGCAACGGCGCCAAAAACTTGATTGGCCCGCGAACAGACTCTTACTGTGGTTGGTTCGGTGAGTCGATCGCCGCGGGCTTGCTAGGGTAGGCAAGTGCACCTATCGCAAGTAGTACTCGATATTCGGGAGAATACCGAGGTCGTATTATTCCCGGGAACGGGTTGATTACCCCTACTCCTCCGAAAACACTATTATTTTACCGAAATAGACGATGAGGGTTTTAAGTAAAATAGGAACGAAAATAGATTTTAAGAAAGTAGTCGATGAAGAGATAACTCCCGGTATCGAATTGCGTTAGGATTAAAAATAGATTTGAATAACTAGATATCTAAAGTTTCAATTTAATTAATGCGGAAACTTGGCCGTGGAGGTTCAAAATAATGAGCTAACCTATCTCTAGGAATATAGCTCACCTAGACATTAAGGCTATTCGACCGGGCTCTCGTCCGACGAAGGATTCCCCTTAATGCCCGCAGTACGCTAAGAACCTCGCTATTGGGTGTGGAACCCGATCTGGTAGAGTTAGCGCGCCTCCTCTCTCGAGGGTTAGTGCGGAACTCTATCTACCCAGGGGTGATCTGTCCATATGCATGGCCTCTCGGCTAGCTAGCGTATGGATAACGGAAAAAGAGCCCACACATCGATATGTGGGTCTACGCGTCGTTAACCCGGGGTAAACCTTAAGTTTTTAATTAAATTGAAAAATTAGACATTTGGTTATTTAAAACATTTTAGATCCCAAAGCTCTTCGATACCGAGGGCTAAAAGAAATTAGCCACTCATCGGAATGGGGATAACTTATATGATTGGTTATGCGAGCGTCCTAAACTATTCGCTGAAAGGTTATAAAGAAAATAAGAAAAAAAGCAAAATAACCTAATTTTAGAAAAGTTATTAGAAATAAACACACCCGCACTCATTCAAACATATAATCAAAAGGAAGAAATAAAACTAAGTTACACATAAAAAATTGCATAATTGACATTTGCAGGTCCCACTCAAACGAGTGGGGGCGGGAAATAAAAGCTGAAAAGTGCATAATTGAAATTTGCAAGTCCCACTCAAACGAGTGGGGGCGGAAAATTAAAACTGAAAATTGCAAGTCCTACTCAAACGAGTAGGACTGGAATGAAAGCGAGTCCTACTCAAACGAGTAGGAGAAAATAAATGCGATTACAGGGCTTTCTTAAATATTTACATCAAAATAAAGTCCGACCATTAAACTCCTAGCGAGTAGGCGGAAAATCAAACCCAGCCATTTAACTCAAGTGAGTAGGCGGAAAAAAATAAAGATTGAAAATTACAAGTCCTACTCAAACGAGTAGGACTGAAAATACAGACCGGCCATTAAACTCAAGTGAGTAGGCGGAAAAATAAAAAATGAAAACACTTGCTTGAATCAAATCCAGCCAATTAACTCAAATGAGTAGGCGGAAAAATAAAAATTACACACGCACTCTACTTGAATAAAATCCAGCCAATTAACTCAAGTGAGTAGGCGGAAAAATAAAAACAACACACGCACTCTACTTGAAAGTAACTACTCACGCACTCGACATAAATAAACACACACACACACACTTGCATAATTTAACTTAGGAGCTGAAAAATATCTCATACACGCACACACTCGTGCTAAAATAATTGCAAAAATCAAAGTTATCGAAAAATTAAAATGACTGCATTTCTACCGCTGGAATGCAGTAGAAATGCATAAAAAGGCAAAATAAAAATTATTTGAGGAAAAAGTTTTCAAATTAAAGAGAGAAAGGCAAGTGCCCGAAAAATTAAAACGTTTACATTTTTACCGTTAGATTTTGATAGAAATGCTTAAAAAAGTGAAAATAAAAATTGTTCGAGCGAAAGTATTTTTTTGTAACTACTTAAAATGAAAGTTGATGAAAAATATAAATAACAATTTCTACATTACTATAGCCTTGCAAAATGGTTTAAAAAGAAGGAGTAAGCTAAAAAGAAGCAGTAGTTTTATAGTTAAAACAAAGTAAAGGCTAAGTTAAGATTAATGAAGACTACCTTTTTAATGTTTTACAAGTTCATAAAAACGCATTTTGAAGCATGAAAATCCTAAGTCTAACCAAATTTAAAGAGTTTGAGAAAGAAAACGGCCATAATAACGGCTATAAATTTTGTTATAATTGAAAAGAAAACGTGAACATTTGCGTTTTAAAACATAATTTTTGCAAGTTTAAGCTCATACACACACACACACGCATTATGAAAATAAAAATGAAAGTATATAAGATTGATGAAAAGGAGGCTATTGGAGAAATTTCAAAGCATATAATGAAGAAATAATAACGATTTTTATTACAAAGAAGGGTGATTACAAGATTTCAAACATAAAACTTAAAAAGGAGAGGGAGGGGGGATCCTTACATAGCACTAAAGCAACTCCAACAGCAGCCCTAATACATCAAAATGGTTCGGATTTTGGGAACCCTGAACTCATACAGCAGCTGCCTTTTTATAGGCAAAAATTTCCAAGTACACGCCCTCCGACACGGGCGTGTCGGGGGGCGTGTCAGCACTATTTTACCGCGGGATTCGGCGATCTGACGGATTTGACGGAGATTTGACTTTCCGGCCGAAAACGCGGCGGTCATGCCCCAGTTCACGGGCGTGACGGTGGGCGTGTCGTTCGGTGCTTAAAGGCGATGTTGACTTCGGGATTCACCGGCGGCAGTTTGTCGGGCGGACACGGGCGTGGCGCATATCGGACACGGGCGTGTCCCTCTTGGGTTCGACGAACGTTGAGCGTGAAACATTGACCTGGTTGGCACGGGGCGTGTCGGGCTGACATGGGCGTGGCGCACATCGGACACGGGCGTGTCCCTCTTGGGTCGACGAACGTCGAGTTGAACTCGTCGAGTGGGATGGACACGGCTTGGTCACGCCCCGTGTTGGATTGACACGGGCGTGTCGAATCATGGAACACGGGCGTGTCAGGCTTTCCTCTTCAACATTGGCTTCTTTTCGGGATTTTGAGCTGTCACGCCCTGGTCACGGGCGTGACCAATATGTCACGGGCGTGACATGTCATTTTTTTGCAGATTTTGACTTTTTTCCTAACAAATAAAATTAAACAAGTTAGTATAATATTTACAACAATAGGAGCATTTTATTGAATAAAAACAAGTAGAAATGATAAAAATTAAATAAAACGACTTAAGTAATGTACATAAAATTAGGTATATTTACAATTCATCAAGGAGCTCCTAGGTACTCTTGCAGGCTGGCGCACCGGAATTCTGTTGGCGAAGTGCTAGCCACACTTGCCGAGTCAACGTATTGGTTTCGGTGCATCGACACTCCAATACCGAAGACCCACCACCTTTACTTTATGCACATGCAACCTTATGTATCAGCACCGAGCCAAAGCTCCCCGGACCATCCCGTCCGTCAGAAACATCAACCGAGCCAAATCTCGCCAGGCCATCCTGCCCCTAACAAATATCAACCGAGTCAAACCAACTTCCCGAGACACCGGGGTGTGTGAAAGTAAAACCCTAATTATTTTAGTTGCTCTTTAATATTTATCAATCCTACAGTTTACGTTGGCCCAGGACTGCCCAAGGTATACCCCATGAAGGGCTCTCGAAGGCACTAGGAACTACGATGGGATTACGCCCAAAGCTCCCTTTCGCAAGGCACTTACTATTATTGGTTGCTACCCGATTTCCCAACGCTTAATTAATTTTACTGAATCGAGCCCGAGTGCATTAAACACTTCCTGCCTACGGGAAGGACGATCTTTCGCCGATCCCGAGTACCACCCCACAATAGTCAACCTCTCACTCTACAAATCTTGTCTTCCAATGATGAACTCCTTTATTTACCCAAACCAGCAACCTACTGAGGATTCAACTCCCCAAAATTCACTACCCGCTCTGGTTCAGTTTCCGCAGTTACTATATCTAGACCACCATATACTATATGAGGTGTATAAAGGAGGTACTCTGTATTGTCTTCCAAATCTCCTAACAAATTTAGTTTTTCATGATAAAACATACTTAATGAGGCAACCCTTAAAAATACTCTTCCAAAAATCCCATAAAATTTTACAAAGCTTTAAAACATTATAAAAGGTCCTCTGGCTAAATTTCATCAATTTCCAGCAAGTAGTTACTTCATAATAAATTCCTAAGTAAATAATACAAATTATTAAATTGTTAATGAAGTATCCAAAATATTAATCCTAAATTCATGATAAAATCTCCAGAGCTTGTACTATCTTTAAAAACTACTCAACACAAATCTCATCACTTTTCAAAGAGTTTTAGTAACATTTTCCTTCACCACAAGGTTTGTTCCCTAAGCTAGGGTTAGGGTTTTGAGGGGGTTTAAGGATTCCAAATTCCCTAAAACTTTAACCAGAGGACAATACTAAGCCTATGGTCCTCTCCACCAATTATTAAGTCAATCCAAGTTCATTTGACCCCATGATCTTCAAACCCTAAAAATCCCCATTAAGGGACCTACCCTAGGGCTCTAGGGCTACCCTACTCGTAAGCACTCCAAATTAAATTGTTGGGTGAGTCATACTATAAAGAGTCAGTGGCCAAAATATCAGCCTCTGTTGAGGTGATTTGACCACTCAAAACCCAAAGGGGGTGCTTGACCTAGTTAACCCTAAAAGGGGTCAACCTAGTGTTGGATCAATACCAAACCAAAACATCTCCAAATGAGATGAAACTTTTACCAGAGCCCTAGCATGCCATCTAAGATCTCCCACCCAAATTTGGGGAGATTTTTAGTTGTTTAGGACACCTAATTAATTTATTCATGGATTATTAAATTTTCCTATAAACTATAGAAAAATGTTCTCCAAAAATTCTGAATTTTGGACAGGCCCTAGGTATAGATAGGGTAGACTCCCTGCCCAAATCTCCGATCATTTGGACATGGGATGAATGTTGGACATCCATTTGAATCTCAGTATAGACTTAGGTATAGGTCCCACCAAAATGGGTGTTGTGGTCTAACTAGGACACCAAATTGAGTGAAATCAATTTTAAATTAAACTAGACATCAAGGGATACCTTTTCTATGTTGAAATTATAGATTTTGGTGCCTTCTTATTATTTTGGCCATCTATATACGGACCAAAACTCTTTATCTAAATTTCTTCAAATGGCGCTTTGAAAACACTGGCACCAAAGTCACAGGGATGTGTCCATTCCTGGTATATGTTCTTGGGCTCTATATAAGTAGGCCTAACATGATGACCATAAGATGACTTCGGGTGAAACTTATTGGTCGGGAAGATTACCTTCCGAAACGAGGGTTGATCCATGGGAGCCTTCCACTTCTCCTTATCACTAGCCTTCCTTGCAGCCTTACCCTTTCCACATATGTGTCCAAGACCAGTGCACTTCTTTTGAGATGAAAACTCATCAATGAAAGGGAGAACAGTCTTCGGCTTAGTGAAAATCTCAATGAGCTTCTCTCCACCGCGAGATTTTCTTCCAGCTCATCAAGATACTTTTATTTCAGACTTAGTGTCTCATCGGAGCCATTGTGTTCATCTTTCAAGGAGTGTACTTCGATCTGACGTTCTTTGAAAGGGTTGAACTAGAAACTCGGAAACTTGAAATCTTTTGGATCTTTAATCTTGAACCTTCGATCTTCAAATAACTAGGACTGGAGTAAATTAGATCTTGAGAGAAGACACAATCAAATCAAAGAAGTCATCGAAGAAGAAGATCGTAAGAAGTTGGCGACCGATTGGGAACATTCACAAAAACGTATGAGCGGCCGACGATTCTGATTTTGGAATCTTTTGAATTCGAAAATTAAATTAGTGCAAGATTAGTCTTTTTGAAATCACCTTATTCTTTTTATAGCGAGATTTGAAATAATGACTGTAAATGATTTCCAAAAACGAACCGTAGAAATTACTGTGTATGACCGACGGTTTCAAGCCAGAAAAATTTCGGAAAAATCGGCCTAAGTCAAATTTTGCGGAATTCATCCAATATCGATTATGATACTCACCGAATTTATAATTGAATGATGCAGGCCAATGGGTTCTGACGGATTATACTACGCGCACTTGGGTTCGACAATTAAACTAGGATGCGTAGCGAGCAATATTTCTCTAAAAAAATACCACCGGAGATTTATTCTACTAGTGGCACAATATTTGACAACGCACACACAAAGGAGTGCTACCCCTTTTATTGATTGAAGAAGGGATAAAGGCCAATGTTCGCTCAAGTGAATAGGACCTACCCGATATAACGACTCCATCCATTCAAAAGTATATACTAGAAGGTCCGGCTGGGGGCCCACAATATATACCATATAACAGGCGGGGAAGTCACATAGTGATACCAGAGTTGCGCATCCTAACTCACTGAATTCTAGTGGAAGCCTATAACACGAAGATGAACTCACACACCTGAATGTCCACCACATAAAAGTTCCACATTTTTATAAAACAGTAATGTCCAAATACAAAACAATTGGCCTTATGGCCTTATAGGGCTTTCATAACAGTGGCCTTAAACATTGGCGCGCAGGCTGTCCACGTATAAACAAACAAAGAATTTAGCTTTAGCCTTCAAGGGCTAGCGACACCAGCAGCAATAGTAGCAGGAACTTCAGACTTTATGCATCCCGCTTGGCTCTCCAGCACCTGCACAACGACAGCCCACCCAACGGTGGCAAACATGCAACGGTGGTATTCCTTCTCTGCCGGCAAAGCTTTTCATAGGCAAATATGTATATCATACATTGTGCTCTCATGCACATACATTCCATCACAACCATTAGCCACGCGGCCCGACGATCCGTGCACTCAGGGAACATTCTTGGTGTACCGGTGAACCAGTTGCCCACCACCATATCAGGGTCTCAAGCCAACAGTAAAACATTGAGCATTTTCTCCATGGCGCGTAGCCAGAGATTATAGTCTTAGTGAACCGGGATTGGCCCGTAGCCCCCCCACTGTATCACTGCGCGCAGGACTAAGGCTCTCGCTATGCGCTCCAAAAGACAACACTTTCAGGTCTCACGTGGGACGGACATAACACAGGTCGAATCATCTACCCCCATTGCTCAAATCGCCTTGCCAACACCGAGTACAGCATACTCGCGGCTAAATAAAAGGTGCGGGTCGGTTTCACCGTTCATGTTGCCTGGGTGTTTTCCTGGGTGCACCAGTACTCCCATCAGACCCATTACATATGACAACATCTGAGGGTCTTTCCTGGGCACACCAGTACTTCCTGCTACTCCTTTCACAAGCACAACCCCACAATTATCACAAATATCAAGGGTATTTTCCTGACTTACCACGCCAGTACTTCCTACTACTTCCCTTCACACGTACCACTCATGAACATAAAGCATTACAAAGGGTAATTACTGGGCACACCAGTACTTCCTGCTACTCCCCTTCACAGGTAGAACCCAATAGCACAAGCATCACAAGGGTATTTTCCTGGACTACCACTCCAGTACTTCCTTTGACTACACATAGCAGGTGGAACCCGTCGACTCCTTAAACTGCACGTTTATCACGGAGTCTTCTCCGTTGCGTATATGCAACATCACCAATCCAGACCAACCTGTCCAGATGGGCTTAACACAGCATGCCTATTCCGCACTGCTTTTCCAGATCTATATGCCAAATTATTGGGGATTCCATGAATCAACCAAAGAGATTCCCATAATACGCCACCCTCTGGAGGGGGAATCATATGCACATGCCAAAAAGGAATCCTTCACATGGCTAGGAAGAAAAGTTGTTACCCTCGAAGACTACTTCGGCGCCATGTGCTCCTAACTGGCTGGAAAGAACCGCAACGACTTTTTCTCCGCAACGCTGGCCTCGGATCTCTCGTCGAAACTCCGCAGCACCACCAGTGGCTAACTCTCCTTCCTCCTCCTCTTTCTTCCTCTCTTTCTCTCTCTAGGATTTTAGAAAGATGATGGACAAATAATAAATGAGAATTTCCTTCTCATCCACGGCGTTAAGGAATCAGGGAGGCACCTCAGCCATCATATCCCAGCTAAAGATTTGGACAGCCACAATTTTGCCACAAAATCACATTTTTGCTTGACATGACATGTTACACGCCCGTGTCCCAGGCTGTGTGCCTCAAGCGGTGCTCAACCGACTTATCCAATACAGTTGCACACCCATGTGATACGCCCATGTCACGGGTCGTGTCACCTGGCATGCCTTCAGACACGCCCGTGTCGTGCCCAGACACGCTTGTGTCATGCCCAGACACGGCACTAGATACGCTCCAGCTTAACTTCATCAAGTTTAGTTTGTCGACCATGAGAACACACCATGTGACACGCCCATGTCACAGGTCGTGTACTCTGTACTCGACAATCGTCGACCGATGTTTTGTCGACCACTCGTCGACTGCTCACCCAAGTTGGACACGGCCTGGGACATGCCCATGTCCCAGGCCGTGTCACCCAATTTTTGCCAATTTCTGGGCTTTGGGGTGTTACAAACCTCCCCTCTTTACAAAAATTTTGTCCCAGAAATTTGCAAAAAGTAAGGAACTCAAATAGAAGGATTTCATTTCACAAACGTTCATTACAACTCGAGATACACTGCCTAACAGTTACACAAAGAGCTCGGGAAATTCAGCTCACATTGTCTGCTCTTAATCCCATGTGAGTTCTTCACGGCCGCAATTGTCCCACCGGACTTTGACCATCCCAATCATTTTGTTCCGCAACTGCTTATCTGTATGATCCTTGATCCGAATGGGCCTAACCTTCATCGTTAGCCCATACTCCACCGGCACACGATCATTCTCGATCACTTGAGCTGGATCCTTCACGGCTTTTTGCAGCACGGAGATGTGAAACACATCATGTAATCCACTTAAGTCTGCCGACAGAGCTAGCCGATATGCAGCTTCCCCGACTCGCCCCACCACTTCAAACGGACCAAGGTACCGTGGACTCAACTTTTTCATACGTCGAATCCTGGATACGCCTTTGAAGGGTTTGATCTTCAAGTATACTCAATCGCCTACCGCGAATTCCAAGTTCTGGTGCTTGGCGTTGTAGTATTTCGCTTGTCAATCCTGAGCTATCAATAGCCGCTCTCGGATAGTGCATATTGTCGAGTTTGGTTCATCGACTTCATTACGCCTATACACTGTGGCTTCGCCTGCTTCCAACCAAGCTAAAGGAGTACAACATTTCCGACCATACAGCTCTTCAAACGGTGCCATACCGATGCTCGCTTGGTAGTTGTTGTTGTAGGCAAACTCCACCAGATAGAGATGATCTTGCCATCTCTTCCCAAAATCCAGGGCGCACATTCAGAGCATATCCTCCATCGTTCTGTTGGTTCTTTCAGTTTGGCCATCTGTTTGGGGATGAAAGGCCGTACTGAACATCAACTTCATGCCCAACAGCTGGTGGACTAGCCTCCAGTCATTCGAAGTAAATTGCCTATCTCAATATCTCACGATGCTCCGAGGAACACCATGTAGACATACAATTTGTTCAACATACAGCTTTACCAAACTTTCGACTGAATCGTCCCGCCTATTCGGAAGGAAGTGTGCCACTTTTGTCATCCCGTCCACAGTCACCCAGATTGAATCGTTCCCGCGCTGAGATATCGGCAACCCGTGTACGAAATCCATAGAAATATCCTCGATCTTCCATTCCGGAATCGACAACGTCTTCAATAATCCGCCAGGCTTCTAGCATTCCACCTTTACCATAACACAAGTTTGGCATTTGGCCACATAATGAGTGACATCTTTCTTCAGTCCTTGCCACCAGAACAGTCTTTTCATGTCTTTGAACATTTTTGTGCTCCTAGGGTGAATTGAGTACTTCCTATAGTGTGTTTCGTACATCAACTCTTCCCTCAATTTGCCCAAGTTCGGGACGCACAAACGGCCTTCTTTCCGCAATAGACCATCATCCCAGGAGAATTTTCCCTCTGATCCATCCTTGGCATAGCGTTGGAGACTCTCATCTAGCTCCATTGCTCATCGAACCCTGTCCGCAAGGTCACACTGCACCTCCGTCCAGTTCAAACATGCATCAACTATAGCATTCTTGTCCACACAAGAAATATCTAACGCTTCCAACTCCTGCATTGGACGTTCATCATGTCTCTACAACCATCTTGCTCTTGCCGGAGCTCTCCGACTCAAGGCATCAACGACAACATTTCCCTTTCAGGGCGTATAATGAATCGCATAGGTGTAGTCCCCAAGGAACTCCAACCGCCTTCTTTGTCGCATATTTAAGTCCTTCTGCTCCAACATGTACTTTAGGCTCTTGTGGTCCGTATAGATCTCCACCTTCATGCCATATAGATAATGGCTCCACAATTTCAGTGCAAAGATCACCGCTGCCAACTCTAAGTCATGAATGGTATAATTTCTCTGGTCCATGTTCAACTGGCGAGAGCCATAAGCATTCACTTTCCCATTTTGCAAAAGAATGCAACCTAAGCCGCTTCCTGACGCATCACTGTAGATTTCAAATCCATCAGTACCACATGGCGACGTCAACACAGGCGTTGTGGTCAACCGACACTTCAGCTCTTCAAAAGCTCGTGCGCACTTCGGCGTCCAAACAAACTTCTGATCCTTTCTCGTCACTGTTGTTAGAGGCAAAGCGATCCGCGAGAAGTTTGCAATAAATACTCTATAGTTGCCTGCTAGTCCAAGGAAACTCCTGACTTCAGCCACATAAGACAACACTGGTCACTCCTGTATGGCCCATATCTTTGTCGTATCCACTGTTATGCCCTCTCCGCTTACCACATGTAAGACCCCCTTTTTTTTCTTTTTGACACAGGGGTCTTAGGCCTAGAACCACCGCTTAGCGGTGACACCTTCACGCCCTGAAGGGTCATCACCGCGAAACGCCAATTCTGCCGGCCGATTCGATCATAGAAAAGCAACAAAAGTAGAGTAAGCACAAGAGTGGTAGAACTCTAACCAAAAGTCCAGAAAATACAATCACATCAGAGTAATATAATCTTCATGAAGGGAGAGTCCATAAAATATAATGTACTGAAAATAAGGTCTTAAGCCCGCAATATCAAATCATCACTACATAGTCACTCAAGTGGAAGCAAAATAAAACACTACTAAGGTCAGGGGCTCACCGTCCCCGTCGTCTGAACTCCGGTGCTAGACTTCCCCATCTCCAAGCGTGCCGACCTGTTGGGCTGCTCCTCCATGCTGGGCTCCACGATCCCCTAAATGATATGGTTCGAAAACCGTTATTATAAAAGACTAAGTCCTATCATCCCCCACCCCTTCCCCCATGACCCCTAGGCACAAAGCGGAGAGGAAGAAAGGGGAGGACTTGAAGGTGGAGAGTAATCAAGAAACAGATGGCAGCGGACCTATACTAGTAATTTTCATGGTACATGTGGCAGTAAAGTAAAGTATGAAAAGTAACCTTAACTTATAAGGAAACATATAAGCAAGGGATCTTTTACATGGCTCCCATCATATAAAAAGACCCATACCAATTTATACGTTGGGGTGTCAGTTATTATCAGCAATATATATATAAAGAATTTTAACCTTATTTCATAAACTTGCCCACACAAGCTTATAGACGAAGGGGTCGTTTTGCAGGGCCTATTATATAAGCATCCCATACCACTTATACAATAGGTGACATGGGTTTTATGCTATGATTATGCTATGCCATGCAAGTGGGTTATGATGCGATCATGCAAGTGCAACTCACCCACCAGACTCTGTGCACACAAACCTTTAGTTCCCCCTTTTTGGATCCGAACCTCCCAGGATACCTCCGTAGTGGCAGACAGAAGCTGTTGGTTGGGCCTCTCCCACCTCTAAACCAGTAAAGCACTATCAGTCAGACCTATCGTATGCCTTAACGCTGGTGCACTAAGCGGAGCTCCTGCGTACTCTTACTGGCTGGAGCACCGGACTTCTGTTGGCGAAGTGCTAGCCACACTTGCCGAGTCAACGTATTGGGGTCGGTGCATCGACACTCCAATACCGAAGACCCACCACCTTTACTTTATGCACATGCAACCTTATGTATCAGCACCGAGCCAAAGCTCCCCAGACGATCCCGTCCGTCACAAACATCACCCGAGCCAAAGCTTGCCGGGCCATCCTGCCCCTCAAAAATATCAATCCTACAGTTTACATTAGCACAGGACTGCCCAAGGTATACCCCATGAAGGGCTCTCGAAGGCACTAGGAACTATGACTGGATTACGCCCAAAGCTCCCTTTCGCAAGGCACTTACTATTATTGGTTGCTACCCGATTTCCCAACCCTTAATTAATTTTACTGAATCTAGCCCTAGTGCATTAAAAACTTCCTGCCTACGGGAAGGACGATCTTTCGCCGATCCCAAGCACCACCTAACACTAGTCAACCTCTCAATCTACAAATCCTGTCTTCCAATGATGAAATCATTTATTTACCCAAACCAGTAACCTACTGAGGATTCAACTCTCCAAAATTCACTATCCGCTCTTGTTCAGTTTCCGCAGTTACTATATTCAGACCACCCTATACTATATGAGGTGTATAAAGGAGGTACTCTGGATAGTCTTCCAAATCTCCTATAAAATTTACCAGAGGTCTATCATATAAATTTAGTCTAAAATCAGACATTCATAATTTTTCTAATTAAATTGATATTTATTGAATTTTTCCAAATGTTTGGCCATGGGCAATTTTGGAAATGAACTATATGATCTACTCAAGTAATGGCCACCCAAAAAGTTTTGAACACTAAATAATAGAGATATATTACTAGATACAAATTTCCATAATTTTTCAGAAAATATTTGACCTCTAATTAATTTATCCAAAATAATTCTCTTAATCATATGTAAAGAAGGAAGTACCAAAATTATTCATCAAAAAATTATACAAAAGTTACAGAATCTTAATATGGTACAGAAAGTGTCATTGTGCAAAAATCATAATTTTACAGGCTTGCTAGACATCAAAATAAATTTTATTAGTTTTTCATGCGAAAACATACTTAATGAGGCAACCCTTAAAAATACTCTTCCAAAACTCCCATAAAATTTTACAAAGCTTTAAAACATTATAAAAGGTCCTCTGGCTAAATTTCATCAATTTCAAGCAAGCAGTTACTTCATAATAAATTCCTAAGTAAATAATACAAATTATTAAATTGTTAATGAAGTATCCAAAATATTAATCCTAAATTCATGATAAAATCTCCAGAGCTTGTACTATCTTTAAAAACTACTCAACCCAAATCTCATTACTTTTCAAAGGGTCTTAGTAACAGTTTCCTTCACCACAAGGTTTGTGCCCTAAGCTTGGGTTAGGGTTTTCAGGGGGTTTAAGGCTTCCAAATTCCCTAAAACTTTAACCAGAGGACCATATTAAGCCTATGGTCCTCTCTACCAATTTTCAATTCAATCCAAGGTCATTTGACCCCATGATCTTCAAACCCTAAAAATCCCCATTAAGGGACCTATCCTACGACTCTAGGGCTACCCTACTCGTAACCACTCCAAATTACATTTTAGGGTGAGTCATACTATTGAGAGTCAGTGGCCAAAATATCAGCCTCTGTTGAGGTGATTTGACCACTCAAAACCCAAAGGGGGTGCTTGACCTAGTTTACCCTAAAAGGGATCAACCTAGGGTTGGATCAATACCAAACCAAAACATCTCTAAATGAGATGAAACTTTTACTAGAGCCCTAACATGCCATCTAAGTCCTCCCACCCAATATGGGGGGATTTTGAGGTGTTTAGGACACATAATTAATTTATTCATGGATTATTAAATTTTCCTAAAAACTATAGAAAAATGTTCTCCAAAAATTCTGAATTTTGGAGAGGCCCTAGGCATAGCTAGGGTAGACTCCCTGCCCAAATCTCCGATCATTTGGACAAGGGATGAATGGTGGGTATCCATTTGAATGTCAGTATAGATCTAGGTATAGGTCCCACCAAAATGGGTGTTGTGGTCTAACCAGGACACCAAATTGAGTGAAATCAATTTTAAATTAAACTAGACATCAAGGGATACCTTTTTTATTTTGAAATTATAGCTTTTGGTTCCTTCTTATTGTTTTGTCCATGTATATACGGACCAAAACTCTTTATCTAAATTTCTTCAAATGGCGCTTTGAAAACACTGGCACCAAAGTCACAGGGATGGGTCCATCCCTGGTATATTTTCTTGGGCTCTATATAAGTAGGCCTAACATGATGACCATAAGATGACTTCGGGTGAAACTTATTGGTCGGGAAGATTACCTTCCAAAACGAGGGTTGATCCATGGGAGCCTTCCACTTCTCCTTAGCACTAGCCTTCCTTGCAGCCTTACCCTTTCCACATATGTGGCCAAGACCAGTACACTTCTTTTGAGATGAAAACTCATCAATGAGAGAGAGAACAGTCTTCGACTTAGCGAAACTCTCAATGAGTTTATCTCCACCGCGAGCTTTTCTTCCAGCTCATCAAGATACTTTTCTTTCAGACTTAGTTTCTCAGCGGAGCCATTGTGTTCATCTTTCAAGGAGTGTACTTCGATCTGACGTTCTTTGAAAGGGGTGAAATAGAAACTCGGAGAACTCGGAAATTTGAAATCTTTTGGATCTTGAATCTTGAACCTTTGATCTTCAAATAACTAGGACTGGAGTAGATTAGATCTTGAGAGAAGACACAATCAAATCAAAGAAGTCGTCGAAGAAGAAGATCGTACGAAGTTGGCGGCCGATTGGGAACATTCACAAAAATGTATAAGCGGCTGACGATTCTGATTTTGGAATCTTTTGAATTCGAAAATTAAATTAGTGCAAGATTAGTCTTTTTGAAATCACCATATCCTTTTTATAGCGAGATTTGAAATAATGACTGTAAAAGAATTCCAAAAACGAACCGTAGAAATTACTGTGTATGACCGACGGTTTCAAACCAGAGAAATTTTGGAAAAATCGGCCTAAGTCAAATTTTCCGGAATTCATCCAATATCGATTATGATACTCGCTGAATTTATAATTGAATGATGTAGGCCAATGGGTTCTGACGGATTAAACTACGCGCACTTGGGTTCTAATATTAAACTAGGATGCGTAGGGATCAATATTTCTCTAAAAAAATACCATCGGAGATTTATTCAACTAGTGGCACAATATTTAACAACGCACACACAAAGGGATGCTACACCTTTTATAGATTGAATATGGAATAAAGGCCAAAGTTCGCTCATGCGAATAGGACCTACACGATGTAACGACTCCATCCGTTCACAGGTACATACTAGAAGGTCCGGCCGGGGCCCCACAGCATATACCATAAAACAGGCGGGGAAGTCACGTAGTGATACCAGAGTTGTGCATCCTAACTCACTGCATTCTAGCGGAAGCGTATAACACAATGCTGAACTCACACATCTAAATGTCCACCATATAAACGTTTCACATTTTTATAAAGCAGGAATGTCCAAATACAAAATAATTGGCCTTATGGCCTTACAGGGCTTTCATAACAGTGGCCTTAAACATTGGCGCACAGGCTGGCCACATATAAACAAATAAAGAATTTAGCTTTAGCCTTCAAGGGCTAGCGACAACAGCAGCAACAGCAGCATGGACTTCAGCCTTTATGCGTTCTACTTGGCTCTCCAGCACCTGCACAGGGATAGCCCACCCAACGGTGGCAAACAGGCAACGGTCAGCATTCAGCTGACCAAATTATAACGACCCCACCCCATTCCCGGGGCGGTGGTATTCCTTCCCTGCATGCAAAGCATTTCACAGGCAAATATGTATATCATACATTGTGCTCTCACGCACATACATTCCATCACAACCGTTAGCCACGCGGCCCGACGGTCCGTGCACTCAGGGTACATTCTTGGTGTACCATGCGAACCAGTTGCCCGTCACCGTATCAGGGTCGCAACCCAACGGTAAGACATTGAACATTTTCTCCATGGCTTGTAGCCGGAGATTATAGTCTTAGTGAACTGGGATTGGCCCGTAGCCCCCCATTGTATCACGGCATGCAAGCCTAAGACTCTTGTTATGCGCTCCAACAAACTGCACTTTCAGGCCTCATGTCGGACGGACATAACACAAGTCGAATCATCCACCCCGCATTGCTCAAATCGCCTTGCCATCACCGAGTACGGCGTACTCACGTCTAATAAAAGTCGCTGGTCGGTTTTATCGTTCCTATTGCTTGGGTGTTTTCCTGGGCGCACCAGTACTTCCATCAGACCCATTACATATCACAACATCCGAGGGTCTTTTCTGGGCACACCTGTACTTCCTGCTACTCCTTTCACATGCACAACCCCACAATTATCACAAATGTCAAGGGTATTTTCCTGACTTACCACGCCAGTACTTCCTGCTACTCCCCTTCACAGGTACCACTCATGAACATCAAGCATTATAAAGGGTATTTCCTGGGCACACCAGTACTTCCTGCTACTCCCCTTCACATGTAGAACCCAATAGCACAAGCATCACAAGGGTAGTTTCCTGGACTACGACTCCAGTACTTCCTACGACTGCACTTAGCAGGTCTAACCCATCGACTCCTTAAACTGCACGTTTATCATGGAGTCTTCTCTGGTGCGTATATGCAACATCACCAATCCAGACCAACCTGTCCAGATGGGCGGCTTCACACATTATGCTTATTCCGCACTGCTTTTCCGAATCTATATGCCAAATTATTGGGTATTCCATGAATCAACCCAAGATACTCCCATAACACGCCACCCTCTGGTGGGGTTATCATATGCACATGCCAAAAAGGAATCCTTCACATGGATAGGAAGAAAAGTTGTTACCCTCGAAGACTGCTTCGGCGCCATGAGCTCCTAACTGGCTGGAAAGAACCACATCGACTTTTCCTCCGCAACGTTGGCCTCAATTTTCTCGTCGGAACTCCGCAGCACCATGAGTGGCCAATTCCCCTTCCTCATCACCCTTCTTCCTCTCTTTCTCTCTCTAGGATTTTAGAAAGATGAAGGCCAAATAATAAATGAAAATTTCCTTCTCATCCACGGACTTAAGGAATCAGGGAGGCACCTCAGCCATCAGATCCCACCTGAAGATTTGGAGAACCATGATTTTGCCAAAAAATCACATTTTTGCCTGACATGGCCTGTTACACGCCCGTGTCCCAGGCCGTGTGCCTCAAGCGGTGCTCAACCGACTTATCCAATCTAGTGGCACGCCCATATGACACGCCCGTGTCACGGGCCATGTCACCTGACACGCCTTCAGACATGCCCGTGTCGTGCCTAGACACGCCCGTGTCATGCCCAGACACGACACTAGATACGCCCCAGCTCAACTTCGTCAAGCTTAGTTCGTAAACCATGAGAACACGCCCTGTGACACGCCCGTGTCATAGGCCATGTACTCCGTACTCGACAATCGTCGACCGAAGTTTTGTCGACCACTCGTCAACTGCTCACCCGAGAAGGACACGGCCTGGGACACGCCCATGTCCCAGGCCGTGTCACCTAATATTTGCCAATTTTTGGGCTTTGGGGTGTTACAACACTCCCCTCCTTACGAAAATTTCGTCCCCGAAATTTGCAAAAAGTAAGGAACTCAAATAGAAGGATTTCATTTCACGAAAGTTCATTATAACTCGAGATACACTGCCTAACAGTTACATAAAGAGCTCGGGAAATTCAGCTCGCATGGTCTACTCTTACTCCCATGTGAGTTCTTCATGGCCGCAATTGTCCCACCGGACTTTGACCATCCCAATCGTTTTGTTCCGCAACTATTTATCGGCATGATCCTTGATCCGAATGGGCCTAACCTTCGTCGTTAGCCCAAACTCCACCGGCACACGATCATTCTCGATCACTTGAGCTGGATCCTTCACGGCTTTTCGCAGCACGGAGATGTGAAACACATCATGTAATCCACTTAAGTCTGCCGACAGAGCTAGCCGATATGCAGCCTCCCCAACTCGTCCACCACTTCAAACAGACCAAGGTACAGTGGACTCAACTTTTTCATACGTCGAATCCTGGATACGCCTTTGAAGGGTTTGATCTTCAAGTATACCCATTCGCCTACCGTGAATTCAAAGTTCCGGTGCTTGGCGTTGTAGTATTTTGCTTGTCGATCCTGAGCTATCAATAGCGACTCTCGGATAGTGAATATTGTCGAGTTTGGTTCATCGACTTCATTACGCCTATACACTCTGGCTTCGCCTGCTTCCAAAAAAGCTAAAGGAGTACAACATTTCCGACCATACAGCTCTTCAAACGGTGCCATACCGATGCTCGCTTGGTAGTTATTATTGTAGGCAAACTCCACCAGATAAAGATGATCTTCCCATCTCTACCCCAAATCCAGGGCGCACATCCGGAGCATATCCTCCATCGTTCTGTTGGTTCTTTCAGTTTGGCCATCTGTTTGGGGATGAAAGACCGTACTGAACATCAACTTTATGCCCAACAGCTGGTGGACTAGCCTCTAGTCATTCGATGTAAATCGCCTATCTCGACCTCTCACGATGCTCCGAGGAACACCATGTAGCCATACAATTTGTTCAACATACAGCTTTGCCAAATTTTCGACTGAATCGTCCCGCCTATTCGGAAGGAAGTGTACCACTTTTGTCAGCCGGTCCACAATCACCATGATTGAATCATTCCCGCTCTGAGGTCTCGACAACCCATGTACGAAATCAATAGAAATATCCTCGAACTTCCATTCCGGAATCGGCAACGTCTTCAAGAAACCGCCAGGCTTCTAGCATTCCGCCTTTACCATAGTACAAGTTTGGTATTTGGCCACATAATGAGCGACATCTTTCTTCAGTCCTGGCCACCAGAACAGCTTTTTCATGTCTCTGATGTGCTCCCAGGGTGAATTGAGTACTTCATATAGTGTGCTTCGTACATCAACTCTTCCCTCTATTTGCCCAAGTTTGGGACGCACAAACAGCCTTCTTTCCGCAATAGACCGTCATCCTAGGAGAATTTTCCCTCTGGCCCATCCTTAGCATAGCGTTGGAGACTCTCATCTAGCTCCGTTGCTCATCGAACCCTGTCCGCGAGGTCACACTGCACCTTCATCCAGTTCAAACAGGCATCGGCTATAGCATTCTTGTCCACACAAGAAATCTCTAACGCTTCCAACTCCTGCATTAGACGTTCATCATGCCTCTACAACCATCTTGCTCTTGCATATTCAAGTCCTTCTGCTCCAACAGGTACTTTAGGATCTTGTGGTTCGTATAAATCTCCACCTTCACGCCATACAGATAATGGCTCCACAATTTCAGTGCAAAGATCACCGCCGCCAACTCTAAGTCGTGGACGGGATAATTTCTCTCCTGTACATTCAACTGGCGAGAGCCATAAGCAATCACTTTCCCATTTTACAGAAGAATGCAGCCTAAGCCGCTTCCTGACGCATCACTGTAGATTTCAAATCCATCAGTACCACATGGCGATGTCAAAATAGGCGTCGTGGTCAAACGAAACTTCAGCTCTTCAAAAGCTCGTGCGCACTCCGGCGTCTAAATGAACTTCTGATCCTTTCTCGTCAGTGTGGTTAGAGGCAAAGCGATCCACGAGAAGTTTGCAACAAATATTCTATAGTTGCCTGCTAGTCCAAGGAAGCTCGTGACTTCAGCCACAGAAGATAACACTAGTTACTCCTATATGGCCCATATCTTTGCTGGATCCACTGGTATGCCCTCTCCGCTTACCACATGTAAGACCCCTTTTTTTTTAACACCGGGGTCTTAGGCCCAGAACCGCCGCTTAGCGGTGACACCTTCACGCCCTAAAGGGTCAACACCGCGAAACGCCGATTCTGCCGGCCGATTCGATCATAGAAAAGCAACAAAAGTAGAGTAAGCACAACAGTGGTAGAACTCTAACCAAAAGTCCACAAAATACAATCACATCAGAGTAATATAATCTCCACGAAGGGAGAGTCCACAAAATATAATGTACTGAAAATAAGGGCTTAAGCCCGCTACATCAAATCATCACTACATAGTCACTCAAGCGGAAGCAAAATAAAACACTACTAAGGTTAGGGGCTTACCGTCCCTGTCATCTAAACTCCGGTGCTAGACTGCCCCATCTCCAAGCGTGCCGACCTGCGGGGCTGCTCCTCCATGCTGGGCTCCACGATCCCCTAAATGATGTGGTTCAAAAACCGTTAGTCTAAAAGACTAAGTCCTATCATCCCCTACCCCTTCCCCCATGGCCCCTAGGCACCGAGCGGAGAGGAAGAAAGGGGAGGACTTGAAGGTGGAGTGTAATCAAGAAACAGATGGCAGCGGACCTATACTAGCAATTTTCATGGTACATGTGGCAGTAAAGTAAAGTATGAAAAGTAACCTTAACTTATACGGATACATATAAGCAAGGGATCTTTTACATGGCTCCCATCGTATAAAAAGACCCATACCAATTTATACGTTGGCGTGTCGGTTATTATCAGCAATATATATATAAAGAATTTTAACATTATTTTATAAACTTGCCCACACAAGCTTATAGACGAAGGGGTCATTTTGCAGGGACTATTATATAAGCGTCCCATACCACTTATACAATAGGTGACAGGGGTTTTATGCTATGATTATGCTATGACATTCAAGTGGGTTATGATGCGATCATTCAAGTGCAACTCACCCACCCGACTCTGTGCACACAGACCTTTAGTTCCCCGTTTTTGGAGCCGAACCGCCCAGGATACCTCCGTAGTGGCAGACGGAAGCTATGGGTTGGGCCTCACCCACCTCTAAACTAGTAAAGCACTACTAGTCAGACATATCATATGCCTCAACGCTGGTGCACTAAGCGAAGCTCCTGCGTACTCTTGCCGACTGGCACACCGGACTTCTGTTGGCGAAGTGCTAGCCACACTTGCTGAGTCAACGTATTGGCATCGGTGCATCAACACTCCAATACCGAAGACCCACCACCTTTACTTTATGCACATGCAACCTTATGTATCAACAGCGAGCCAAAGATCCCAGGACCATCCTGTCTGTCACAAATATCAGTCGAGCCAAAGCTCGCCGGGCCATCCTGCCCCTCACAAATATCAACCGAGTCAAACCAACTTCCCGAGACACCGGGGTGTATGAAAGTGAACCCCTAATTATTCTAGTTGCTCTTTAAGATTCATCAATCCTACAGTTTACGTTAGCCCAGGACTGCCCAAGGTATACCTCATAAAGGGCTCTCGAAGGCACTAGGAACTACGACGGGATTATGCACAAAGCTCCCTTTCGGAAGGCACTTACTATTATTGGTTACTACCCGATTTCCGAACCCATAATTAATTTTACAGAATCTAGCCCTAGTGCATTAAACACTTCCTGCCTACGGGAAGGACGATCTTTCGTTGATCCCGAGTACCACCTCACACTAGTCAACCTCTCACTCTACAAATCCTATCTTCCAATGATGAACTCCTTTATTTACCCAAACCAGCAACCTACTGAGGATTCGACTCTCCAAAATTCACTACCCGCTCTAGTTCAGTTTCCGCAGTTACTATATGCAGACCACCCTATACTATATGAGGTGTATAAAGGAGGTACTCCGGATTGTCTTCCAAATCTCCTGTAAAATTTACCAGAGGTCTATCATAATAAAGTTATTCTAAAATGAGAGATTCATAATTTTTCTAATTAATTTGATATTTATTGAATTTTCCCAAATGTTTGGCCATGGGCAATTTTGGACATGAGCTATATGATCTACTCAAGTAATGACCACCCAAAAAATTTTGAACACTAAATAACAGAGATATATTACTAGATACAAACTTACATAGATTTCTAGAAACTATTTGACCTCTAATTAATTTATCCAAAATAATTCCCTAAATCATATGTAAAGTAGGAAGTAACAAAATTATTCATCAAAAAATTATATAAAAATTACAGAATCTTAATATGGTACAGCAAGGGTCATTGTGCAAAAATCATAATTTTACAGGCTTGCTAGACATCAAAATAAATTTTATTAGTTTTTCATGGGAAAATATACTTAATGAGGCAACCCTTAAAAATACTCTTCCAAAAATCCCATAAAATTTTACAAAGCTTTAAAACAATATAAAAGGTCCTCTAGCTAAATTTCATCAATTGCCAGCAAGTAGTTACTTCATAACAAATTTCTAAGTAAATAACACAAATTATTAAATTGTTAATGAAGTATCCAAAATATTAATCCTAAATTCATGATAAAATCTCCAGAGCTTGTACTATCTTTAAAAACTACTCAACCCAAATCTCACCACTTGTCAAAGAGTTTTAGTAACATTTTCCTTCACCACAAGGTTTTTGCCCGAAGCTAGGGTTAGGGTTTTGAGGGGGTTTAAAGCTTCCAAATTCCCTAAAATTTTAACCAGAGGACCATACTAAGCCTATGGTCCTCTCCACCAATTGTCAAGTCAATCCAAGGTCATTTGACCTCATGATCTTCAAACCCTAAAAATCCCCATTAAGGGACCTACCCTAGGGCTCTAGGGCTACCCTACTCATAACCACTCCAAAATCCATTGGAGGGTGAGTCATACTATAGAGAGTCAGTGGCCAAAATATCAAACTCTGTTGAGGTGATTTGACCACTGAAAACTCAAATGGGGTGCTTGACCTAGTTAACCCTAAAAGGGGTCAACCTAGGGTTGGATCAATAGCAAACCAAAACATCTCCAAATGAGATGAAACTTTTACCAGAGCCCTAACATGCCATCTAAGACCTCCAACCCAAATTTGGGAGGATTTTGAGGTGTTTAGGACACCTAATTAATTATTCATGGATTATTAAATTTTCCTAAAAACTATAGAAAAATTTTCTCCAAAAATTCTGAATTTTGGAGAGGCCCTAAGTATAGCTAGGGTAGACTCCCTGCCCAAATCTTCGATTATTTGGACAAGGGATGAATGGTGGGCATCCATTTGAATCTCAGTATAGACCTAGGTATAAGTCCCACCAAAATGGGTGCTGTGATCTAACCAGGACACCAAATTGAGTGAAATCAATACTAAATTAAACTAGACATCAAGGGATACCTTTTCTATGTTTAAATTTAGTTTAAATTATATCATATACTTTTGATTTTGATAAAGCACGAATCTTAGCGCGCCTTGGACGATATCCCGTCATCGTCAACCTTGAGCCGACGGCCAGGATTCATTTTTCCTGGGACAACTTCAAGAGCCTGCCCCCGACCATCCAGCCGCTGCCCCGGCCGGCCACCATCACCTCCATTGAGGTGGTAGCTGTCGTCAGGCGGCCTCACAGCTTCCAGAGAGGCATATTCTGGCAGTTCTACGAAGTTATTTCATCACAGACGTTGGCTCGCACGGTCACACGCCTCATGCTCTCAGGGCACATTCTCGGTGAACCGGTCGATGTCACGTCAATTAAAGCCATAGATATTCCGGACTCACCACCGCCACTTTGACGGCCAAACCTATGAGCATTTTGTCTCCTTGGCCTGTGTCACGACAATTTAAGCCATTGACCGACGAAGACCCTAATCTATGCCAACGGCAAGTGCCACGTACCCTTAGGTCTCTTTAACCGAACAACATAGAACGACTACGGTTCCATCTAAACCCGTGTTCACATCGCAACGACAATTTAAGCCATTTGCGCGGGTCAAACTTCTCCCGAGTCCCATTTCCATCACAATTCACATAACCCGGTTATGTTCAAGTTGGCTCTCAGGCCACCAAGTTTGCAAGATCACGTATACGCCCAGTTTTCCGGGTGCACCTTTGGGTTAATCCCCAAGGTTCCCTGTTGCAATCTACCGTGTAGAAAACCCGAAAAACAACCAATAGCACGGAGTCTTCTCTGGCAATATGCAATGCAACATCACCGATCCAGACCAACATGTCTGGATAGGCTTCACACATCATGCCTATGTCCGTTCTCGCTTACGGACTCTAAACAACGGGGACTTCACATATCTACTCGAAGGAACGCCTCCAACTCTCCGCAAACTCGTGAGAGCGTGTTTCCTATGCAAAGAAGGAGAGCTACTCATGCTCAAGAAAAGAATCGTTACCCTAGCGTTCCTCTTTGGTGCCATGGAAAAGTAAGTGGATGAAAAGCACCGCACTAGCTTTGCCTCCGTGGATCCGAAGTCTGCTCGCGATTTGGAGCTTCGAAGCTCCTCCAATGGCCGGATCTAGCTTCTTCTTCCTTCCTTGGCTCTCCTCTCTTTCTAAGATTTAGAAAGACAACCACTCATGAAAAGTGAGGGTTTCTAAGGCCCAATCTCGGGTATATCCCTTCAGGAACAACCCCCAGCCGTTGGATCATCAATTAAAGAAATGAACGGCTTTGATTTGGGACTGAAATGCCCATTCTGGACCGCACATGGCCTGGCACACGCCCATTTCCAGGGTCGTGTGCCTCATTTGCCGTCAAAATCGACGCGCCTGGAACAACACACGAGCATCGAACACGCCCGTGTTCGATCTGACACGCCCGTGTTGCACCTGACACGGCCGTGTGGCCTGCCATGTACACCCATCGTTTTTCCCCGAAAACAACCCGAGCACTGCACGGGTTCTAGGACACGCCTGTGTCCTTGCTCGTATCACCTCAACATGCCTGGGCTCCAGGTTGTATACACGGTCTCGACACTCGACACTTCGTCGAGCGAAGATCGTCGACCTGACGACACGGCCTTGGACACGCCCGTGTCCTAGGCCGCGTGCCTTGTCTCGACACTATGCCGAGAGCAAAGTGTCAACTTCCCGGGACGAGTGTCGACACGGGTCGACACGCCCTGTGACACGCCCGTGTCGCAGGCCGTGTTCCATGTCTCGACACTTCGTCGAATGCAGAGTGTCGACTTCGCGGGCTAAGTGTCGACACGGGTCGACACGCCCTGCGACACGCCCGTGTCGCAGGCCCTGTGCCCAGTCTCGACACAATGTCAAGCTCAAAATGTCGACTTCCCGGCTGAGTGTCGACATAAGCTTGACATGCCCTGGGACACGCCCGTGTCCCAGGCCGTGTGCCTGCAGCCAGAACCCAAAACTGGCCCAAAACGTCCCCCATCGCTCCTTTGAGTTTCGGGGCGTTACAACTCTCCCCCTCTTAAAAGAATTTCGTCCACGAAAATTATATAAAAGAAAGACATGTACAAAACCAAAATTTGTACCTGAGCGGAACAACTCCGGATACTCGTCAAGCATAGTCTGCTCTCGTTCCCAAGAGAGCTCCTCATGACCGCAATTGTCCCACCGGACCTTGACCATTCTGATCTTTTATTGCGTAGCCGCTTGACTTCCGAGTCCTCAATCCGCACGGGCTTGACCTTTGTCGTCAGCCCACTATCCACCGGCACTTGATCAACCGAGATCACTTGCGTAGGCTCTTGCACTTCCTTCCGAAGCACCGAAATATGGAATACATCATGTAAACCACTAAGCTCCACTGAAAGCTTCAATCGATAGGCCGCTTCACCGACTCGCTCCAGAACCTCAAACGTCCCAAGGTACCTCGGGCTTAGCTTTTTCAGTCGCCGCACCCGCGAGACACCCTTGAACGGCTTGATCTTTAAGTACACATAGTCTCCCACAGCGAACTCCACGTTCCTGTGCTTGGCATTATAGTACTTCGCTTGCCGGTCCTGAGCGATAAGCAACCTCTCCTGAATGGTTCTCACCAAAGAAGTAGCATCCTCCACTTCCAATCGCTTATACAACTTTGACTCACCCGTTTCTAACCAAGACAACGACGTGCGACATTTTCTACCATATAAGGCCTCGAAAGGCGCCATCTGAATACTCGCTTGGTAGCTATTGTTGTATGCCAACTCCACCAAATAAAGGTGGTCTTCCCACTGTTTTCCAAAATCCAAGACACATATGCGGAGCATGTCTTCCATGATTCTATTGACCCTCTCGGTCTGCCTATCCGTTTGCGGATGGAAGGCTGTGTTAAATTTCAACTTTGTTCCCAACATTTACTGCACAAGCCTCCAATCATTGGACGTGAACTGACCATCTTGGTCATTTATGATGCTGCGGCGCACACCATGAAACTGTACTATGTTATCCACATAAAGCTTTGCCAACTTCTCCACCGGATCATCCTTCCTATGCGGAATGAAGTGCGACACCTTCGTTAACCGATCCACGACCACCCAAATGGCGTCGTTCCCCTTTTGCGACCTTGGCAAACCGTGCACAAAGTCCATAGAGATGTCGTCGAATTTCCACTCCGGAATAGGCAAGGACTTAAGAAATCCTCCCGGCTTTTGGCATTCCGCCTTCACCAAGGCGCAAGTTTGGCACTTCGCTACGTAGAGCGCCACATCTTTCTTCAAACCCGGCCACTAAAACAGTTTCTTGACATCGCGGTACATCTTCGTGCTCCCCGGGTGAATCGAGTACTTGGTATGGTGTGTCTCGTACAACAACTCCACCTGCAAATTACCCACACATGGGACGCACAGACGACCGTCTTTCCAAAGTAATCCGTCCTCCACGACGAATTGGGAATTTGACCCATCCAGAGCCTCTACCATGAACTGCTTCATATGAGCATCCATATCCAAAGCCTGCCGAATCCGATCAGCCAGGTCATATTGGACTTCAGTCCAATTCAGAACTGCTTCAGCACTTGATTGCCTGTCCACACAAACATCTCCAACGCCTCCAACTCCCGCACCAACCGCTCATCATGCACCGATAGCCAATTGGCTTGAGCTGGGGCTCGGCGACTCAACGCATCCGCAACCGCATTCCCTTTACCAGGCACGTAGTGGATCTTGAATGTATAGTCCCATAGGAACTCCATCCATCTACGCTGCCGCATATTCAGATCCTTCTGATCAATAAGATACTTCAGGCTCTTATGATCGGTGTAGATATCAATCTTCACACCGTACAAATAGTGTCTCAACAGCTTCCGTGTTGCAGTAGAACGCAACCCATACCGCTGCCCGAAGCATCACTATAAATCTCATAGCCTTCGGTCACAGATGGCGAACTCAGCACAGGCGCCGTGGTCAACCGACACTTCAACTCCTCAAAAGCTCGCGCGCACTCCGGCGTCCAAACGAACTTATTCTCCTTCCTCGTCAAAGTAGTGAGAGGTAACTCTATCCGCGAGAAGTTCTCTACGAAGCACCTATAATAGCCGACAAGCCCCAGAAAGCTCCGGACTTCCGCTACCGTAGCAAGCTCAGGCCAGTCCCGTATCGCAACAATCTTCACCGGATCCATAACAATACCCTCACACTCACTATATGACCGAGGAACGCCACTGAGGATAGCCAAAACTCGCACTTGGAGAACTGGGCATACAACTGATTTCTCCTTAGCGTCTCGAGAACCAAATGAAGATGCTTAAAGTGATCTTACTCACTTTGCGAGTACACCAAAATATCGTCGATGAAGACGATCATGAAATGGTCCAAGTACTCCCTGAAAGTCCTATTCATCAAATCCATGAACACTGACGGCGCATTAGTCAGCCCAAACGGCATGATCGTAAACTCATAATTCCCGTATCTCGTACTAAACGATGTATTCGGGATATCACTCTCCCTTATTCGCAGCTGATAGTACCCAGCCTTGAGATCCAACTTCGAGTACACCGTCGACCCGACTTACTGATCAAAAAGATCATCAATCCGGGGGATCGGGTACTTGTTCTTCTCCGTCAACTTGTTGAGCTCCCGATAATCAATACATAGCCTCAAGCTTCCGTCCTTCTTCTTAACAAAGAGGACCGGTGCGCTCCAAGGCGAAGAACTCGGGCGCACATACCCTTGCTCCAACAGTTCTTATAGTTGAACTTTCAGCTCCGCCATTTCCTTAGGTGCTAGCCGATAAGGAGATCGTGACACAGGCTTTGCACCTGGCACTAGCTCAATCGTAAAATCTATCTCCCACTGAGGCGGGGCTCCATGAAGATCTGCGGGGAACACATCAGGGTATTCTGATACCACTGAAATACAATCCAACGCGGGCTTCGGCTTTGCAACCTCCACTAGTGTAAAGAACAGTTCTGCACAGGCACGAACCGCCTTCACCACCTGAAGAGCAGACATCAACGTCTTGCTCGACCCCTTTAAGCCCATAAAAGTCGTCTCACGACTAGCTCCCAACTTGACTTCCTTCCGACCGCAATCGATATAGGCTTGCTGCTCCGAGAGCCAGTCCATGCCAAATATAACGTCGAACTCCACCAACAGAAGTAAAGACGCCTGCAGGTCGAACTCCTGATCCCCAATACGAATCTTAACATCGCAGATCCAATCCACTCGCATCGAACACCCGTTGGGCAACAACACATCCAACTTATCCTTCGCCATCGAAGAAGGGACTCTGATGCGTGATATAAATCCTTCGGACAAGAAGGAGTGTGAAGCTCCCATATCGAAGAGTGCTCGTGCCGGATTTTCACAAATCAATACAAATCCTAAACAAGCAGTAGTAAGGTAACATGTGCATAACAAGTATTTAAAGAAAGTGACTTGCTATAATTTAAACCGTACCTGTCACCACATCAGCCTATTTGATGGCCTCCTGTTGGCCAAGATTATAGACCCTAGGTTGGGCCGAAGCATAGTGGGACGCGGTCGACTCCACCGGCTTGCCCTTCTCTTCATAAGTAGCTCCCAGCCTTCTCTCGGACTTAGGACGTCCGCTCCAACAATCGCGGGCAAAGTGCCCCATCTTTCCACAAGTAAAACACGCACCCGGGGTCCGACTCGTAGGATCCCCAGAAGCACCAGAAGGAGCTGGACCCGAAGTCCTATGCTTCTTGAAAGACCTCCGATAGCCGGACTTTGAAGTAGTCGGCACTTTGAATTCAGATTTCCTATCACCCAAGATTTTCTTTGCTTGTACATTCTTCATGTCCTTCTCCAAGGACCGGGCACTGTTGACCAAGGTTAAGAAACCCTGCGTCATCGGCCCCAAGAGTAGCAACCTCAACTCATCTCTCAACCCTTCATAGAAGCGATTAGTCTTGCGCTCCTCATCCACGATAATGGAGCTAGCATAACGACTCAGACGAGTAAACTCGTGGAGATATTCATCCACGCTCCTATCACGCTGAACCAACTTCAGAAACTCATTCTCCAACGCTATCTTCTGCGTCGAAGGAAGGTATCTAGCCAAGAACAATCTCGAGAACTCCTCCATCGAGACATCACCAAGTTGCCTACCTCTCAGTAAGTGCAGCTCCAATCCTTCCCACCACATTCTCGCTTCACCGTCCAGAAGGAACGTAGCAATTGTGGTCATATGCCACTCCTCCGTCTCCATTGCTGTCTTGACTCTCTTCACCCTGGAGAGCCAGTCTTCAGCCTGAGATGGGGTTCCCAACCCCGAGAATACCGGAGGGTTAAAGCTCATTACATGCTTAAGATGCCTCTCGGTTGCCCTCCTTGGCACCACCGGTTCCACAACCACTTGCTCCACTCTCCTCGACTCAGCCTCTTGAAGAGGTTCCTGCTCCATCGCAGGAGCGGGCTGCTGCGTTTGCCTTGCAGGCTTCGCATTTATCATGGCCAACACAGCTTCGGCCACCAAGCGTATGTTCTCAGCCGATAGAGGTGTTGCAGGAGCAACATCTGGTGCACTGCTAGCCTCAGAAACTCGACGTTCCGACGGCCCAACACCACTTCTGGTCACCTATAGTGGTACAAAACAACGTTAAGCAACCAAACAAAATTGCAAACATCAATTATAGGAACACGCAGGTTCCTCAAACAAGTGTATTTTCATTCCTAAGTGGACATTCATGGGTTCTTTTACCGTTATAACGATGACGCACACAATGTGCTCACCACCCCTTAAAAAGAATTCGCCCACAAATTCATTTTAAGCCCGACCAAAACCAGTAGTCTGATACCAAATTGTAACGCCCCCTATCCGTCGCATAGCATATAACAGTAGGTCCGGCCGGGGCCCGACGCCATATACTACAGACAGACCGGGTGGTTACTCATGGAAACCATCCAACCAATCATAACGTCCTACACAGAGCATTCTAGCGAAAGCAGATTAATAAGTTGTAGCAAAGAACCCAGCACTAAAGCATGAAACTCCACTAATATAAAATAGGAATGTTACAAAATACACCAGTACAAGCCTTAAGGCCTTACAAAAATTGTTCACTTCATATTACATGTTTTACAAACCACGACACGCAGGCCGGTCACACTTGAATAAAGCAGTAAACACTCCGATTAGGCGTTCGAGGGCCGGCTTCGCAAAAAGGGCTTTAGCCCGCTATTGACCGCTTGGTCCGGCAGCAACTGCAAACAACAAACCACCGCACGGTGGCAAAACAAGGTAACGGTCAGCAATGCTGACCAAATTATAACGATCCCGCCCCCAACTCGGGGTGGCGATGCTCCTTCCCCGCATTTCATTAGCATAAGCGAGCAATAAATATATAACCATTTCATCACAGACGTTGGCTCGCACGGCCACACGCCCCGTGCTCTCAGGGCACATTCTTGGTGAACCGGTCGATGTCACGTCAATTAAAGCCATAGACATTCCGGACTCACCACCGCCACTTTGACGGCCAAACCTATGAGCATTTTTTCTCCTTGGCCTGGGTCACGACAATTTAAGCCATTGACCGTCGAAGACCCTAATCTATGCCAACGGCAAGTGCCACGTACCCTTAGGTATCTTTAACCGAACGACATAGAACGGGTACAGTTCCATCTAAACCAGTGCTCACATCGCAACGACAATTTAAGCCATTTGCGCGGGTCAAACTTCTCCTGAGTCCCGTTTCCATCACAATTCACATAACCCGGTTATGTTCAAGTTGTCTCTCAGGCCACCAAGTTGGCAAGATCACGTATCCGCCCAGTTTTCTGGTTGCACCTTTGGGTTAATCCCCAAGGTTCCCTGTTGCAATCTACTGTGTAGAAAACCCGAAAAATAACCAATAGCACGGAGTCTTCTCCGGCATTATGCAATGCAACATCACCGATCCAGACCAATATGTCTGGATAGGCTGCACACATCATGCCTATGTCCGTTCTCGCTTACGGACTCTAAACAACGGGGACTTCACATATCTACCCGAAGGAACGCCTCCAACTCTCCGCAAACTCGCGAGAGCGGGCTTCCTATGCAAAGAAGGAGAGCTACTCATGCTCAAGAAGAGAATCATTACCCTAGCGTTCCTCTTTGGCGCCATGGAAAAGTAAGCAGATGAAAAGCACCGCACTAGCTTTGCCTCCGTGGATCCGGAGTCGGCTTGCGATTTGGAGCTTCGAAGCTCCTCCAATGGCCGGATCTAGCTTCTTCTTCCTTCCTTGGCTCTCCTCTCTTTCTAAGATTTAGAAAGACAACCACTCATGAAAAGTGAGGGTTTTTAAGGCCCAATCCCGGGTATATCCCTTCAGGAACAACCCCCAGCCGTTGGATCATCAATTAAATAAATGAACGGCTTTGATTCGGGACTGAAATGCCCAATCTGGACCGCACACGGCCTGGCACACGCCCGTGTCCAGGGCCGTGTGCCTCATTCGCCGTCAAAATCGACGCGCCTGGAACAACATACGGGCATATAACACGCACGTGTTCGATCTGACACGCCCATGTTCCACCTGACACGGCCGTGTGGCCTGTCGTGTACACCCATCATTTTTCCCCGAAAACAACCCGATCACTGCACGGGTTCTAGGACACGCCTGTGTCCTTGCCCATGTCACCTCAACGCGCCTGGGCTCCAGGCCGTGTACACGGTCTCGACACTCGACACGTCATCGAGCGAAGATCATCGACCTGACGATACGGCCTTGGACACGCCCGTGTCCTAGGCCGTGTTCCTTGTCTCGACACAATGTCGAGAGCAAAGTGTCGACTTCCCGGGACGAGTGTCGACACGGGTCGACACGCCCCGCGACACGCCCATGTCGCAGGCCGTGTGCCATTTCTCGACACTTCATCGAACGCAGAGTGTCGACTTCGCGGGCTAAGTGTCGACACAGGTCAACACGCCCTGTGACACGCCCGTGTCGCAGGCCGTGTGCCCAGTCTCGACACAATGTCGAGCTCAAAATGTCGACTTCCCGGCTGAGTGTCGACACAAGCTTGACACGCCCTGGGACACGCCCGTGTCCAAGGCCATGTGCCTGCAGCCAGAACCCAAAACTGAACCAAAATGTCCCCCGTCGCTCCTTTGAGTTTCGGGGCGTTACACTTGGTGGCCAGGGAAGCGGCTGTAAACTTCTCCCCTTCCCTAGGGGAGTTGAATTCAGCCATTAAAGGTGGACTTTGGGCCTTCCCTTGGCCGAGCCCCTTCCTTCCCTCCTCTTTCAGTTTTCTCTCTCCTCCATAACCATGGAAATGGAGCTCACTCTCTCTCCTAGTCACCAAGTTGACTTTGTCAATCTGGAGGTCTTTTGGCAGCCCATCCATGCTCATCATCTCCTAAAGAAGCCACATGAGGAGGCTTGTACATGTGCTAGCCTATTTGGGCTAGGTTGACCAAAGGTAGGCTTGGGTTGACCATGGTCTTTTCGACCTTTTTGGTTGCCCCTAAAGAGTCCCTGGTGACCAATTGATCTCCCCTAAGGTCTAGGTAGGGTTGGATAGGGCTGACTTGGCATCTTGGAGGTCACTTGTCCCTTGGTAAGGGCACTTTGACCACTTTAGGGCTAGAATTGACTTGGGTCAACATGACCATTTGGGTTGACCCCAAGGGGTCCTTGGTGACCCCATGGCCTCCCCTATGTCTATGTAGGGTTGGGTAGGGTTACCTTGCACTTTGGCGGTCACCTGCCCTTATTAAGGGTACTTTGACTAGATTAGTGTCTTGAGTTGACTTTGTTCAACTTGGCCTCTAGGGCTGACCCCAATATGTCCTTAGTGACCCATTGACCTCACTTTAGGTCTAAGAAGACCTGGGAAAGGTTGGTTGGGCACATTAGAGGCAAAATGCCCTTTGTTAGGGCACCTTGACCAATTTAGGCATATGATGGTCCTAGGTCAAATTGGCCACTTTGGGTTGACTCCAATGGACCCTTAAGGCTCTACTAGACCCTCTGATAGGTTAGTGATGTTGTGGTGGGGTCATGGAGTCATGGTGAATCCCTAAGGTCAAACCCTAGGTTTTGTGATGAGGCTGTGTCATAGGCAGACTAAGGTGATTCTCACCTTGGCCTTCTATCACATGGCCCTTTTTAGCTTCCTTGTGTTTTGTCATGACCTAGTCATGGCCAAAACCACTCTTAGGGGTCTAATTGGAAATGGGATGCTACAAATCCCAATAAAAAAACAAAGATTTCGTCCCCGAAATCAAGGTTAAGCTTACGGTAATTTCTATCGAAGAGAAGGAAACTTGTAACATCCCATAAGAAGTGAAAGATTACATATCGACGCCATGTTTGCTAAGTGGGGTTTAAAGGGAAACCTAAATCTATGACCAATTCGCCCAATTGGCAAAGCCAAGATCCCAATAAACAAAAGATTAGTCTCAACTCTTCCTAGAGCAACCCTATTAGTTTAAAACAGGAAAGTAAATTGAACATCTCGAGAGGTTGTGAGGTATACCTGACTGAACAGCTCTGGATACTGTTGTTGCATCAGGTCCTACGGTTCTCAGGTATGCTCCTCCTAGTTGTGGTTTCTCCACAGAACTTTGACTAACGGAACCTTCTTGCGACGCAAGATCCGTACTCCTCTGTCATCGATCAGAATCGGCTCCAAGTGAACTGACCGGTCTGAAGCTACCGGTCCATCTGTGTTCGAAATCTACTGCTTCGGTCATAGTAGAGCCCTCCTAAAGGAAGAAATATGGAACACATCGTGTAAACCAGTTAGTTCCGGTGGCAACTCCAGACTGTAAGCTAGGGGCCCGATCCGCTCCAGGATCCTGTAATGGCCCATATACCTAGGGCTGAGCTTCTTCTTCCGACCACGCACTCGTGAAAATCCGTGCATGGGCTGGATCTTCAAGAAAACCTGGTCTCCCACCTGAAACTCTACCTGACGGTGTCGGGCATCGTAGTACTAAGCCTATCGGCTTTGCGCTTCCAGCATTCTATTCCGTATCAGTCCCACCTGAGCTTCGGTGTCTTCGAAAAAATCCGATCCCAACGCCTTCGGATCCTCATCCCTAATCCATGAAAGTGGAGTCCTACATCTCCTTCCATACAAGGCTTCATAAGGAGCCATCCCTATGCTGGACTGGTACCTGTTGTTATAGGAGAACTTGACCAGTGGTAAAAGCTTCTCCCAAGGTTCATTTTGATCCATAATGCATAGCCTTAGGAGGTCCTCTAATGTACGGTTGGTGCGTTCCGTCTGCCCATCCGTCTGGGTATGAAATGCTGTGCTGAAGGTCAGTCGCGTGCCTAAGTAAGCCTGCACGGATCTCCACTCCCTGGATGTGAACCGACCATCCTGATCTGACACGATCGTCCTAGGCACCCCATGGTAACGAATGAACTGCTCTACAAATCTCCGCACTAGTAACCCAACCGAGTCATCTTTTCTGATCGGAATGAATCTTGCCACCTTCGTCAGCCGATCGACGATTACCATAATCGAATCGTTTCCCGTCCGTGATCGGGAAAGGCCATGAATGAAATCCATCGCGATGTCCTCAAATTTCCACTCCGGCATCGGAAGTGGTTGTAGTAATCCTGCGGGGTTTCTGCACTCCGACTTCACTAGCTGGCATGCCTCGCAATGAGTCACGAAGTATGTAATGTCCTTCTTCATCCCCATCCAGAACATCGTCTTCTTCAAGTTTGTCGTCATCTTGGTGATCCCCGGGTGTATAGAATATCTGCTACAATGTGCTTCCGCCATGATTTCCTCCCGAACCTGACCTCCTGCGGGTATGTAGACCCAGCCTTTGAAATATAGCAATCCATCTCTCAGTGAATAATCCCCCGTCGAACCCTCCTCCAATGCTTGGAATATCTGCTCTAGCCATGCATCTGTCTTTTGTCAGTCCCGGATGCGGTCTCGAATATCATTTTTGGCAACCATCGATGCAAGATACTCCATGTACAGCTCTGGATCATTCTCGAACACTAGGGATATCTGCATATCTCTGAAAGACTGGACTAGCTCCATGGACATCAGTTGTGGTCCCTTCCCTGAGGTATCTCCTCTCCGGCTCAGAGCATCTTCCACCACATTTGCCTTCCCGGGATGGTAGTGCATGGTGTACTAGTAATCTGACAGGAACTCCACCCAACATCTCTGTCTGATGTTGAGTTCCTTATGGGTGTCCACCTATTTCAAATTCTTGTCATTTGAGAAGATGTCACAGTGAACCCCGTAGAGGTAGTGTCGCCAAATCTTCAGAGCAAAGATCACTACACCCATCTGCAGATCATGCACCAGATAGTTCTTCTCATGTATCTTCAGCTGTCGGAAGGCGTAGGATATTACGTGCCCGTTCTGCATCAGAATGGAACCCATCCCCTGGTAGGAGGTGTCCGTGCACACCTAGAATCCAACCATTCCAGACGGAAGAGCGATAATGGGAGCCGAGGTAAGCCGACCCTTCAACTCCACAAAATCCGCCTCGCACTGTGGCGTCCAAATGAAAGGGGATTCCTTCTTCGTCAGGGATGTAAGAGGGAGTGAAATCTGGGAGAATCCTTCGATGAACTTCCGGTAATATCCGGCAAGTCCCAGGAAGCTTCGTACATCCGTGGATGTCATCAACGGTGGCCAATCCTGAACTGCCCGAATCTTGGCCGGGTCTACTGCCAACCAAGCACCGCTAATGATATGACCTAAGAAGGCCACCTCCTTTAGCCAAACCTGGCATTTGCTGTACTTCACATACAGTTGGTGTTCTTGTAGCCTCTCTAGAGTCAAAGTCAGGTGTCGTGTATGCTCCTCATCTGTCCTTGAGTAGATGAGGATGTCATCAATAAATACGATGATGAATACATCCAAATACTCCTCGAATACCCTGTTCATGAGGCTTGTAAAAGCTTACGGCGCATTAGTGTGCCCGAAGGCCATCACTGTAAACTCGAACAGTCCGTACCTACTACTGAAGGCGGTCTTCGGAATGTCCTCCACTCGAATCCGTAGCTGGTAATAACCTGACCTCAAGTCAAATTTTGAGAAGAAATGCCCTCCTTCTAGTTGAGCGAACAACTCGACAATCCGTGGCAGTGGGTATTTATTCCGGACAGTCAGTCTATTCAGCGCTTGATAATCAATACACAAGCGAAGACTTCCATCCTCCTTCTTGACAAATAGCATCGGGGCTCCCCACGGTGAAGAGCTTGGCCAGACAAACCCTGCCTCTACTAGTTCCTGCAACTGACTTCGGAACTCTGTCAACTCTTTCGGGGCCATCCGGTAAGGGGCACTAGATGTCGGCTTGGCCCCCGACACAAGCTGTATCTGGAAGTCCTGCTCTCGGTGCGTAGGTAGTCCTGGCAGTTTCTCTGGAAAGATGTCAGCAAAATCTCGCACCACAGGGATGTCTGCCATAGACTCCTTGACCTCTGCCATCTCAAATAGAATCTGATAAACCTCCTCTCCCTGCAGATGGGCCTTAACGGCCTATACTGAAGATAAAAGTATACGAGAGGCAGGTCATATACCTTCGATGATAATGACAGAGTCCCCGTGCCTCATAGTGATCCTCTTTGCTTGGCAAACAATCTGGGCATGGTTCCAGTACAACCATGTCATTCCCAGGATCAGCTCGAAGACTGGCATCCTTAGGATTGTTGTCGATACCTCGAATGACATTCTGCCAATCTTCGCGTCCATGTTGCAGTGGGCGGAGGTGAATAGCTCTGATTCGTTGGGTAGATGCACCATCCTCATCAGGCATGTGAACCACTCAACTCCTTCCAGCCCTTCCACGAAGGCCTCCGACACGAACGAGTGCGAAGCACCCGTGTCGAACAGTATATAGGCGAGCTTGCCGCTGATGAAGACTATACCTGGGGCGCTTAAATATCTTAGTATTCTATAATGAGTTTTCTTTCCTATTTATTCTACCTAGTGCAGTTCTACAAATTTGACAACTGATAAATGGGATTCTATTTAAACAATTAAACATCTTGGCATACCAGCTATGACCTGCTCTGGGTTCCGAGGCTGCGCTAGGTCCAAAGCATACACCTGCTCCCTTTCTTGTCTACGATCCCCTCCTTGGTATCCACGTCCTCGGCCATGAACTCAGCCTCCAAAATATTGCGCTGGCTGGGCAGCCGGTGGTGCTGGTGGGGGTACCCCCCTCATGGGGTAGTTCCTCCTGATGTGCCCCACCTGATGGTAATTGAAGAATTCTGGCAGGGGATATGCCATTCCCCCGGGTCTCTGTCCCTCCCGTGTCTGAAGATGTGGTGGAGCCACCACTGGCTCCCTTGTCTCCTGTCTTGCCTCCTGATGAGGCTAGTCCTCGAACCTCCTCATGTTCGTGATACGGGCTCGTCTCTAATCGTTCCTTGCTCCTCGACCCTGATCCTCTACTGGCCGTTTCCGGCCCCGAGTAGCCTGCCAATCTGCCTCTATCCTTTTTGCCATCTCTAGTATCCGGGAAATGGGCCCGTCGAATACAAACAGTAGAGTCTCCCTCAGCTCCTCTCGCAGGCCCTTGTAGAACCTTTTGGTATATCCTGCCTCGTCTAACTGATAAGAGTCCGCAAACCGGGCTAGATGGTTGAACTGTCGGTGGTACTCCACCACCGTCTTATTCCCTTGCCTCAACTGCAAAAATCTATCCTTTAGCTCGTCCCTGGCCAACTGTGGAACAAAGTGTTCTAACAATGTGCCCCTGAAATCCTCCCAAGAAATCTCTACTACTTCCCTGTCCGCAAATGTCGTGTCCAGCGAGGTCTTCCACCATCTCTTTGCATGCGACTATAGGAAGGAGATCACCAAGGGCACCCTCTCCTCCCAAGGGCTCATATCCAGGTCAGCATCTCATACATAATATCCAGCCACTCCTCTGTCCGAACGGCTGACTCAGTCCCCAAGTAGGATGGGGGAGCAAGTCATCGGAAAATGCTTAGCCAGTTGGCCCCCGAGTTTGGCTGCGTAGCCGGAACGTATTGAGCCCTAAAAGCTTCTAAGATGGCTGTCAGAGTCTGTCCCATCTCTCACTATAGGAATGGAGTAGGGACCGGGGGAGGTGGTGCAATGTTTGCAGTCTGCTGGGCTCCACCATGTGGAGTGGGCTGAGCTGTGGGCTGCAAAACAAACTACATTAGTAGGTAATCGACTCAAACCTAACTAAAGTGGACAATTTACATGTGATCCCTCATATGGGCACACCACTGCTTCCGCTGCTTAGTTGGCCCGCAAACTAAACTCGCGCGGGAGTGACCCATGGGTTGTGGACTGTTACTTTTCGATCGAGGTTTTGCTCTAATACCACTTCTAAGACCCCCCCCCCTTTTTTTTCTTTTTGACACCGGGATCTTAGGCCCAGAACCGCCGCTTAGCGGTGACACCTTCATGCCCTAAAAGGTCATCACTGTGAAACGCCAATTCTGCCGGCCAATTCGATCACAGAAAAGCAACAAAAGTATAGTAAGCACAAGAGTGGTAAAACTCTAACCAAAAGTCCACAAAATACAATCACATCAGAGTAGTATAATCTCCACGAAGGGAGAGTCCACAATATAATGTACTGAAAATAAGGGCTTAAGCCCGCTACACCAAATCCTCACTACATAGTCACTCAGGCGGAAGCAAAATAAAACACTACTAAGGTCAGGGGCTCACAGTCCCCGTCGTCTCAACTCCTGTTGGAACACCCTATTACTAATTTGGGTCAGGATCACTATGTCTCTAGGAATCTGTGTTTGACCTTCTGTATAGCTTAATAGGTCAATTAGAATTGAGTCTAAGGGTTAGAAGTCTAGGATTGGAAGCTGCCCTGAAGACCAAGTTTTTCTGTAGACCAAGTCTAATCGTCGAGCTCAGCACGACGTTTCGTCGAACTCTGGTCGACGATCGTCTAGCTCAACTTCTGTAGATCGTCGAGCTCCATTCGACGATCGCTGAGCTCAACCTCATAATCTCATCGAGCTCCACTCGACGATCGCTGAGCTCAACTTCACAATATCGTCGAACTCCATTCGACGATCGGTGAGTTCAGGTCGACGATTTTGACTCTGCACTGGATCTTTATCTCTGAGCTCAGTTCGACGATCTTTGAGCTCAGATCGACGATTATTTTGCTGCTTGAATTTTCCAGTTCGTTGAGCTCAGCTCTACGATAGCAAAGCTCAGTTCGACGTTTTCAGTTATCTTTCAGAATTCAAACTCAAATCAGTTAGAAGTTATTCTGCATTTAATTCAGAAGATCTGCTGGCCGTTTTCATTTACTTCTGGACCAAGTTTTAAGGGATTTTTCAAGGAATAATTCAGTGGACTTTCCTTCAGAAGAAATTATGCAATTAAGGCTGTAATCAATGCAGACCAATGACTATCTTTGACAGAGTGATATTCTATTCTGGCACAGAGAATAAAACACAGAATGTTTTTGAATCAATACAGATGAAATACAGAGATTGACAAGAAGAGGACACACAACTCAGTATACAGAAACACTTTTCAAAATTTTTGTCAACAAGAATTCAGAAGAACACTCATCAGAGAGATCAAGCTTTCAAAAATCTTCAGATCTCTTCAGCTCTCAAAGTGTTCAAGGCCAACATCATTTCAAGACTCCAGACTCTCAATATTTCAGCTTGCTGAAATCATCTTGTGTTGGAGATCTATCTTTGAAGGCCTATCACCCTCAGCAAAGCTCATCTTCCTGAAGATTTCAAGGATTCAGGGGGAGCTTTGACATCAATCCACTTAGTCTTCTCAGTTGATTGAGAAAGAGAAGACTGCCATAACTCTCTCACCCCCATTCTGTAAAGGGTTTTTCAAACTCCCTTCAAAAATTTGAATCTGGTTTTTGAGCACCTTGTCAAAAGCTCATTGGTGGCAAGACACCTGATCAAAAAATCTGATTTGGTTTTTGAGCACCTTATCAAAAGCTCATTGGTGCCCAGGACACCTGATCTACTCATCCTGCAGTGGATTCCTACCTAGGGTGGTAGAAGAGTGGATGTACCCAAGTTTGGGGAACCACTATATTTCCTTGTGTCATCTGGTTCTGCTTGTTTTCTTTTTGTTTCTGGCCTAGATTCTCTTGTGCTTAGTTTCTGCATAGCTTAGTTTTGTGATTAGTTTTATTTCTGCTTCCCTGCTCACACTCATTACAACAATTGTTGTAAAGCTTTGCAAAAGTTTTCCTTTGTGTTTTAAAAGCACCATATACTCTATTCACCCCCCCTCTAGAGTATATCAGATCTAGTTTCCCTTTCAATTGGTATCAGAGTCAGGTTGGTTAAACATACCATACCTGATTGGTTGTACAGGCTAACACCTGAACCCCAAGATCCTAAACTAGATCTGTTTTTCTTTTGTATTTTATTATTAGATTTTGTTTGCACAACTCATGGCCCAAAACAAAGATTATGCAAGCACCAGACCTCCAGTGTGCAATCTGTCAAAGTTTGCACTTTGGAAAGCAAGGATTAGACTCTACATGAATTCTATTGACGAAGATATTTTTAATTCTGTCTTGACAGTGTGTCCAAGACCCCCAGAAAGTACAAGTACAAATGATGTTCCACCTCCATCAGGAACAGATGCTGACATCAAAAAGTGGAAAGTAGTTGATGCCAAGGCTATGAACATTCTAGCCCAGACAATGTCAGATGACATTTTTCAAAAGGTAGCTGAATGTAACTCAGCCAAGGAGATTTGGGACAAGCTCTCAGAAATAGTTTCAGGCTCAGCTGATGAGAGAAAGGACAGAAGGTCCCATCTCATCTCCCAATATGAGAACTTCAAGAAGGGAGAAACTGAGTCAGTGGGAGATATGTACAACAGACTGAGTCTAATTGTCAGTGAACTGAGGACATTAGACAAAGAGATCTCACTGACAGAACTTAATGACAAGATCCTAATGTGCTTTCCCAGCACTTGGGATTCAAGAATCTGGCCAATTAAAGATGCCAGAAGTCTGAATGAGATCACCACTGAAGCCTTGTTGGGTAAGCTCAAATCTTATGAGTTACTCATCAAGAACAGAGAGGAAGAACAGAAGGCTGCTTCACCAGCCACAAGAAAGGAGAAGACCATAGCATTCAAGGCAACTGAGGATCTGCCTGAAGAAAAAGGAACAGGCAATGATGAACTTCTCAGCTTGTTGGCCAAAAGATTCTATAAGATGGCCATAAAGGACTTCAGAAGAAGATCATACAAGGAGCAGGATAAGCCAAGGTATGACAAGTCCATTGGCAATAACAAAGACATTATTTGCTTTGGTTGCAGGAAACCAGGGCATATAGTTCCTGACTGTCCAGAGAACAAGAACAAGGACAGAAGGGAAAGAAAGGAGAGAAGAAAGGAGAAAGACTCCAAAAGGAATGGCAATAGCAAACCTTCTTCCAGCAAAAATAAGCATACAAGGAAAGGATTTGTTGCTGAATCCTGGAGTGAGACTGAAGAGGAGTCAGAAGCCTCTTCCAGCTCTAGTGATGATGAGGATGATGCAGAGGAAAAGGAGTTCTGCATGATGGCAATCAATGCCTCACAACACAACTCAGAGGAAGAGGAGTCAGAGTCAGACTCAGAGACTCAACCTGAAGAAGATCAGGTAATCAGCTCTTTTGATTTTACTTCAGAAGATTTTAAATCTGAATTTAAAGCACTATGTTTAGACCTGCTAAAGTCTGAGAAAGAGATCATCTCTCTCAGAAATCAATTATCTGAACAAAATGTTTTAAAGTCAGAAAATCTCAAACTCTCTCAGGAGTTGGAGAACTGTAGGGAACAGATAGCTACACTGAAAAGTGAGCTCTCTGAGGCCAAGAAGCTTGAAGAATCCCTTAATGGGAGAAGCATCAAGCTGATGGACATCACAAGCACAGTGAACTCTAGACTTAACAGTACACTGGGCTTGGGTGCTTCATCCAGCCAACCTATAGTCCTAACAACTCCCATCAAGTTTATTTCTAGCAAGGGAAAGGGAGTTGTAGAGGTTGCCAGGAAAAATTCTGATCTGCCTCAGAAATTTAAGTCCCAGCAGAAATCGTCGAACGAAGCTCGACGATCGCCGAATGAAGATCGACGATCGCCGAACGCAGCTCGACGATCTCAGGGAAAATCGTCGAACGCTGGTCGACGATCTCAACCAAAGTCGTCGAACGAAGCTCGACGATCTCATGTACCTGACCTCACCCATAGTCGACCGTCGAACGGAGCTCGACGATCTGACCCAAGATCGTCGAACTCAGCTCCAAGATCGTCGAACAGAGGTCAGAGCTCTGGAAAATTTCTCAAAGGCAAATCAAAATTGAATCCTGAGGGTTCTTCATCCCAAACCTTCAACCCTTATACTGAATGGATTTTACCTCCAAGGAGATATCATCCTGAAGGATATAAGAGTCAGCCAGGGATGTCTTTCATTTCTGAATTTAGAGGTTATCAACCTAGGCCCAAGGTAAACTGGGTCAAAAACAAGTAAATTGTTTCATGTGCAGGTGAAGACCTATCCAACATCTAACCAGCAATGGTATTTGGATAGTGGGTGCTCTAAGCACATGACAGGGAACAAGGATAACCTCAATTCCTTTAGAGCCAATCTTGGACCCAAAGTTATCTTTGGTGATTCCAACTTTGGACAAACTAAAGGATATGGTACAGTCCAGATTGGTTCTGTAACCTTCAAGAATGTAGCATATGTGGAAGGACTGAAGCACAACCTAATCAGCATCAGTCAGCTATGTGATGAAGGGTACCAGGTGACCTTCAGCAAAACCTTATGCAAAATCAAGTCAGAGGACAACACAACTGTGTTGACAGGTAAAAGGAAAGGTAACATCTACCTAGTAGATTTTCTTTCAACTACTATAGATATCTGCTTGTTTAATTCCGTCTGTAGACCAAATGTGTTATGGCATAAGAGACTAGGACACCTAAACCTTAGAACTATTGCTAGGCTCTCCAAGGACAACCTTGTTAGAGGACTACCTTCTGGCCCCTACAAGAAGGAAGGACTCTGCAAGGCTTGTCAATTAGGCAAGCAAACTAAAAACAGTTTTAAGTCACTTAATAAGAGTGATTCACCTAGGATATTGTATATGTTACACATGGATCTATTTGGACCCATCACAGTACAAAGCCTAGGAGGGAAATCCTACACTTTAGTAATTGTAGATGACTTCTCTAGATTCACTTGGGTGTTCTTTCTAAGGAAGAAGTCTGATAACTTTAAGTGTCTGACAGAGTTTCTCAAATGTATAAAGATTGAGTTCAATACTCACATTACCCTAATCAGAAGTGATCATGGGACAGAGTTTGATTCTCTTCTTATACAAGAGTTCTGTCAGAGTGAAGGGATCAGGCATACTTTCTCAGCTCCTAGAACTCCTCAACAAAATGGGGTAGCTGAAAGGAAAAATAGAACCCTTATTGAATCTGCCACTACATTGTTGTCAGATGCTCATCTACCTCTATCCTTTTGGGCAGAGGCAGTGAACACCTCCAACTATGTGCTGAACAGGAGTCTGATACATAAACTGAAGGGAAAGACTCCCTATGAATTACTCAAAGGGAAGAAACCTAAAGTTGACTATTTCAGAATTTTTGGCTGCATTTGCTATATTCACAATAATGACAAGAAATACTTAGCAAAATTTCAAGCCAAAGCTGATGAAGGAGTGTTTCTGGGATACTCCATGATCAGCAAGGCCTATAGGGTCTATAATAAATCATCATTGAAAATTGAGGAATCTGTTCATATTTCTTTTGATGAAACTAACATGTCCTTCAAGGAGAAGATTTCTTCTACCATAGAACCTTTGCAGGAACACTCTCTAGTTGAAGATATGAACAAGTTACAGGTTGCTCAAGAGGATGAAAGCAGTGAAGATGAAGGGAATGCTCAACACATTGAAGCACAACCTGAAGAGCCAGTTGTTGTACCACAAGAGAAAACAACAACACAGGTTGGTGAACAATCAACACCCCCTGTTGATTTAGTAACATCAAGAGACCATCCAATTACCCAAATAATTGGAGAACTCTCAGCTGGTGTGCAAACCAGAAATCAGGTCAACCAAAACCTGTTGCACACCTGCTTCCTTTCTCAAATTAAACCTCAGTCCATTCAAGATGCAGAGCAAGATCCACACTGGATCATTGTCATGCAAGATGAGTTGCATCAATTTGAGAGGAACAAAGTATGGGAACTAGTGCCAAAGCCAAAGGATCATTCCATTGTTGGAACAAAATGGGTATTCAGAAATAAACTGGATGATCAAGGAGTAATAATAAGGAACAAGGCAAGGCTAGTTGCCCAGGGATATTCTCAAGAAGAAGGAATTGACTACGACCAGACCTTTGCACCTGTTGCAAGATTGGAAGCCATCAGAATATTTCTAGCTTATGCAGCTCACAAAGGCTTCAAGGTTTATCAGATGGATGTCAAGAGTGCTTTCATAAATGGAGACATCAAAGAGGAAGTCTATGTCAGACAACCTCCAGGTTTTATCTCTCCAACTTATCATGATTATGTTTTTAGACTGAACAAAGCATTATATGGTCTCAAGCAAGCTCCTAGAGCATGGTATGAGACCCTAGCATGCTTTCTCTTGGAAAATGGTTTTATCAGGGGTAGAGTAGACCAAACTCTTTTTATTAGAACCCATAAGTCCCATACCCTACTAGTACAAATTTATGTAGACGATATCATTTTTGGTTCTACTGACTCACAATTGTGCAGAAGGTTTTCTAACCTAATGCATTCTAAATTTGAGATGAGTAGTATGGGTGAGCTATCCTTCTTCCTAGGACTGCAAGTCAAGCAACATGCTGAAGGCATCTTTATTTCTCAAACCAAATATGCTAATGAGCTGGTTAAGAAATTTTGCATGTCTGAGGCATCTTGTATGAAAACACCCATGCCTACCAATGTTGTATTGGATGATGATGAACATGGGAAACCTGCTGATCAGACAACATATAGAGCAATGATTGGCTCTTTACTGTATCTTACAGCTAGTAGACCAGATATAATGTTTGCTATATGTATATGTGCTAGGTTCCAAGTAAGCCCTAGAGAGTCACACCTCACATTAGTAAAAAGGATTCTCAGGTATGTTAAAAGTTGTCCAAATCTAGGTCTCTGGTATCCAAAAGATTCAGCATTTGAGTTAACTGGATTCTCTGATGCTGATTATGCTGGATGCAGAATTGACAGGAAAAGCACCAGTGGAACTTGTCAGTTCCTTGGTGATAGACTTGTCTCTTGGTTTTGTAAGAAACAAACATCTGTGTCAACTTCAACTGCTGAAGCTGAATATATGGCTGCAGGCAGTTGTTGTTCACAAATATTGTGGATTCAAAATCAACTCCTAGACTATGGTTACAACTTAGAGAAGTCTAAAATCTTTTGTGACAATACAAGTGCTATTTCCATAGCTTAAAAACCAGTCCTCCATAGTAGGACAAAACACATAGAGATTAGGCATCATTTCTTAAGGGACAATGTTGAAAAGAACAAAATTGAACTGCAATATATCCCAACTGATTTACAAAGGGGAGATATTTTCACCAAGCCTTTGGATGAAAAGAAACACACTTTCTTCCTAAATCAGTTAGGAATGTTAGATGGAGGAAGTCTTAAATAATACCCAAGATTTTGAAAGCTAAAAATTGACCAAGACTAGGCAAAATTCTGATTTTTCTTAGTGTCTAGATTTTTCTGATCTCTGAACTGCGCTCGATGATTTTCCCCCAGATCGTCGAACGGAGATCGACGATTTCTGAAATCGTCGACCTGAGTTCAGCGTCTCCCAGATAGTATGAACTATCTCTTCCGGTCAACGATCGTCGAACGGCGCTCGACGATTTTGTTCCCTGAACGATCGTCGAACGGAGCTCGACGCTTTCCAAGACTGTCGAACGGAGATCGACGATGTTGGAGTCTCTTCAGATTCCTTTAGAAGCCTAGATCGTCGAACTGAGCTCAACGATCTTTCCAATTCTACGTCGAACCCTAACATAAAACTCATTTTTCGCCGTCGTTCTCTCTTGCGCTTTCAATTCCTCTGCAAGAACTTTCTTCCCTCCAAACAGTTCTACGCTTGTTCGTTTTGTTTGTTAAGTTTTGCAGGTACAATGGCCGTATCAGTTGCTGTTCTAGCCGCCATGAAGTTTGATGCAGGATTTGATATTGATCTGGACTCATTCAACACTACTGATCAAATCTTCCAGGACATTTTGAATTTATTCAAGGATCAGAACTTGTCTGCCCTCATGACCACTAGAATCAAGCTTGCTTCAGATGAAATAAAGGAATGGGTCTATACTGCTCATAACCTTGACAACAACACCATAGTGGGATCTATTGCTGGAACCCAGGTACCTCTGACCCCAACAGTCTTAACAGAGGTCTTTGGTTTGAGAAATGGAGAATAAACTGCTGAACTATCTGGGGAGGAATTTTCTGATATACTTGCCAGGATGGGTCATCCAGAGGGAAACCCTAGCAAGTTGTTTAAGAGGAACTTGTCAGTTGAGTACAGGTTCCTGGCAGATGTTGTAGGCAAGGTGCTGTTGGCAAAGCATTCTGCACATGATACCATCTCCAGACATCAGCTCTGCCTCATGGGAGCTCTGGTAGATAAGAAAAGTTTGAATTGGGGAGAAGACTTCTTTGACCTGATAAAGAAGAAAATCAATAAAAGCTTTGTAAATTTTGGAAGAATTCTTGGAGTTTTCCTTCAGGCAAGGTGCCCTGCTCTGCTGGTCTCCTCTGGAGTGCACATCAATGCCTCCAAGAGACTTACCTGTGCCCTATTTGGCAAGTGGGACAGGCAAATTAGCAAGCCCAGCAGGCCCTCTTCTACTGCTCCTTCAGGCACCAGGACTCAAAGAGTCACTCCCCCACAGGTTTCTGCTGCTGCAGAAGACCTTGCTGTTGCTGGTGCTGCCTCTCCTCCTCCTCCAACTCAAACCCTACCTCTACCATCCACCATTCCAGCCTCATCCCCCATTACCATATCCAGCCCATCTCCAACCTCAATCCCATCCCCAGCAACCATTTCATCACCTCCAGTAGACCAATTCCACCCATTGTTCTCCTATCCACCTCCAGATGTCACCTCATCTCCATCCATACCATCATTCACCCTTCTGGATGAATCCTACATGGATGATTCCCCCTCTTCTCCTCAAGAATTACCCTCCTCCTCAACATCTTTCCAAGATCTCCTCCACCACATCCTTGACCAACCATCATTCACTCCATCCATATCCATACCCTTGTCCTCCATCTCCACAATCCCCACACCTCAGCCATCCATCCCTCCACCATCCAGCCCTCCACTTCCAGCATCCTCAGCCATCCCAATACCCTCTACCTCTGCTCCTGCCATTGAGCATGTAGATCTGTCAGCCTTAGCTGACAAGTTGTATGAGCTACTTGCCCCCAGGCTCTCTCTTCTCATAGAGGCCTCCTTAGCTCCTCTACAAAAGTCAGTGGCAGCCCTGTCTGCCAGGCTTTCCTCCCTCATTCCTCAGGCATCACCTCAAGCAGTTTGCCTTGATACAGATGCATCTGCATCCAGGCAGGGGGAGATGCCTTATGAAGCCAGCCTTCATGCTGCTGTTGCTGCTGCTTCTGCTGCTGCTGTTGATACTGCTGCTGCTGCTGCTGTTGTTTTTGAATCTGCTGTTCTTGTTGCTGCTACTCCAGTTCAGGCTCCTACTCCAGTTCTGGCAATAGACCTAAGGTCTTTGCTTTCTGCCTTTCATACTGCATTCTACAGCTGTCTGCCAGAAGTTCATACTGTCCAGCCCCCAGAGGATTTGTCAAAGGCACTGGTGCCTTTCTCTATCTGTGACCCCAGCATTATATCCTCCTTTGTACTCTCAGTAACTGCTGCTGCTGCTGATGAAGAAAGGTCTGCCTTTGCTTCTGAAATTGTTGATGTTAATGCTGAAGTTGTTCTCCCTGCTGCTGAAATTCAAATTATTTCTGATGAGCCCATTTCCAAGGAATTTCTGATGATAGAGGCCATTGAAGTTGAGCCTGCTGCAGATTCTATTGGTGTTTCTGAAGCTGCTGCTGCCCTCACTCCTGAAGTTACTAGTGCTGTTTCTGTTGTTGCTCCTGTAACTGCTGCTGAATCTGTTGTTATATCTGCTGCTGTATCTATTGCTGTATCTGCTGCTGTTCCTGCTGCTGCCCCTTCTGCTTCTGCCTCATCTGCTGCAATGCAACTGAAGAAAGATCTTATGAAGAAGATAGATGCTATATATGATGACCAGAGTTCTGACTCTGATGAGTTTAAGACAGATTCTGATGACTCTGCTGCCACTATTGCGAGGAAGAGGAAGGCTAGAAGCAAGGCTATGAAAAGGGTTCCACCTGCCAAAGTAAAAGATGATAATGATATTCCATATTATATTCTGCATAACTGCCCAATTACTGAACACTGGATGCAGTATTCCAAAAATCAGCTAAAAGCAATGAAGAAGAAAAGAAAGTATGAGAAGGGCTCCTCCCAGTTCAAGCACCCTCATCCTCCTCCACCACCTCCACCTGATGCAGGTGCAGGTGGCAGCTCTGCAAGTTCAGCCCCAGCTAGAAGCCAGGCTCCCTATCAACCGCATGCTAGAACCTATCAAAGGGAAAGCCAGCCTAGGGGTTCTTACTCTAGGAGAGGAGGATACAGGGGAAATCAAAGAGAGACTCAAGTTTATTCAAAAGGGCATTCCAGGCAGCACCCTTATTCCAGGGGAGGACATGTTTCTTCTGATACATCTTCTGGTCCATTCCCCTATAAGCTAAAAGAGACAGTGTCTGCTAGGCCTCCTCAGGACACTTCTTCCAACAGGTATGAGCCACCTGTACCATTTGAGGACCCTGAGAAGAATCCTGTTGCTTGGACTGCTAGGATGAAGGAGTTGGCTGCATTAGACCAGATAAAGAAAGCCAAAGAACAAGGCCTAGACACTTCCAATATTTCTACTATGTCAGAACAAAGACAGAAGGAATTAGAGAGATATGCTTCCAGCAAATTTTTTGATGCAGAAAGATATATGGAATTGCATCCTGCTGCTGTGGTTCCCAGGGCTACTAAGCAAATTTATTTGGGTGCAGCTGATGACACCAGATCCAAACAAGAAGCCCTGAATCCTAACAGAGAAATCAAAATTGTTAAAAGCAAAGAGAAGAAGTAACTCTGTAAGGTGACAATCCTTGGTTTTTCTAAATTGCTATTTGGATGCCACATATATATATATATATATATATATATATATATATATATATATATATATATATATATATATATATATATATATATATATCTGTGATGTTTCTGCAATGTCTGTATATTGTTTTTATGCTTTTCTGATTGTATGTTGTTATTTGAATTTTTCCAAAATCTGTAAATAGTAAGCCTAACCCAAATAGGGGGAGATTGTTGGAACACCATATTACTAATTTGGGTCAGGATCACTATGTCTCTAGGAATCTGTGTTTGACCTTCTGTATAGCTTAATAGGTCAATTAGAATTGAGTCTAAGGGTTAGAAGTCTAGGATTGGAAGCTGCCCCGAAGACCAAGTTTTTTTGTAGACCAAGTCTAATCGTCGAGCTCAGCACGACGTTTCGTCGAACTCCGGTCGACGATCATCTAGCTCAACTTCTGTAGATCGTCGAGCTCCATTCGACGATCGCTGATCTCAACCTCATAATCTCGTCGAGCTCCACTCGACGATCGCTGAGCTCAACTTCACAATATCGTCGAACTCCATTCGACGATCGGTGAGCTCAGGTCGACGATTTTGACTCTGCACTGGATCTTTATCTCTGAGCTCAGTTCGACAATCTTTGAGCTCAGATCGACGATTATTTTGCTGCTTGAATTTTCCAGTTCGCTGAGCTCAGCTCGACGATAGCAGAGCTCAGTTCGACGTTTTCAGTTATCTTTCAGAATTCAAATTCAAATCAGTTAGAAGTTATTCTGCATTTAATTCAGAAGATCTGCTAGCCGTTTTCATTTACTTCTGGACCAAGTTTCAAGGGATTTTTCAAGGAATAATTCAGTGGACTTTCCTTCAGAAGAAATTATGCAATTAAGTCTGTAATCAATGCAGACCAACGGCTATCTTTGATAGAGTGATATTCTATTCTGGCACAGAGAATAAAACACAGAATGTTTTTGAATCAATACAGATGAAATACAGAGATTGACAAGAAGAGGACACACAACTCAGTATACAGAAACACTTTTCAAAATTTCTGTCAACAAGAATTCAGAAGAACACTCATCAGAGAGATCAAGCTTTCAAAAATCTTCAGATCTCTTCAGCTCTCAAAGTGTTCAAGGCCAACATCATTTCAAGACTCCAGACTCTCAATATTTCAGCTTGCTGAAATCATCTTGTGCTGGAGATCTATCTTTGAAGGCCTATCACCCTCAGCAAAGCTCATCTTCCTGAAGATTTGAAGGATTCAGGGGGAGCTTTGACATCAATCCACTTAGTCTTCTCAGTTGATTGAGAAAGAGAAGACTATCATAACTCTCTCACCCCCATTCTATAAAGGGTTTTTCAAACTCCCTTCAAAAGTTTGAATCTGGTTTTTGAGCACCTTGTCAAAAGCTCATTGGTGGCAAGACACCTGCTCAAAAAATCTGATTTGGTTTTTGAGCACCTTATCAAAATCTCATTAGTGCCCAGGACATCTGATCAACTCATCCTGCAGTGGATTCCTACCTAGGGTGGTAGAAGAGTGGATGTACCCAAGTTTGGGGAACCACTATATTTCCTTGTGTCATCTGGTTCTGCTTGTTTTCTTTTTGTTTCTGGCCTAGATTCTCTTGTGCTTAGTTTCTGCATAGCTTAGTTTTGTGATTAGTTTTATTTCTGCTTCCCTGCTCACACTCATTACAACAATTGTTGTAAAGCTTTGCAAAAGTTTTCCTTTGTGTTTTAAAAGCACCATATACTCTATTCACCCCCCTCTAGAGTATATCAGATCTAGTTTCCCTTTCAACTCCGGTGCTAGACTGCCCCATCTCCAAGCGTGCCGACCTGCGGGACTGCTCCTACATGGTGGGCTCCACGATACCCTAAATGATGTGGTTCGAAAACCTTTAGTCTAAAAGACTAAGTCCTATCATCCCCACCCCTTCCGCCATGGCCCCTAGGCACCGAGCGGAGAGGAAGAAAGGCGAGGACTTGAAGGTGGAGAGTATTCAAGAAACAGATGGCAGCAGACATATACTATCAATTTTCATGGTACATGTGGCAGTAAAGTAAAGTATGAAAAGTAACCTAAACTTATACGAAAACATATAAGCAAGGGATATTTTATAGGGCTCCCATCATATAAAAAGTCTCATACCAATTTATACGTTGTGGTTTTGGTTATTATCAACAATATATAAATAAAGAATTTTAACCTTAATTTATAAACTTGCCCACACAAGCTTATAGATGAAGGGGTCGTTTTGCAGGGCCTATTGTATAAGCATCCCATACCACTTATACAATAGGTGACAGGGGTTTTATGCTATGATTATGCTATGATATACAAGTGGGTTATGATGCGATCATGCAAGTGCAACTCACTCTCCCGACTCTGTGCACACAGACCTTTAGTTCCCCCTTTCTGGAGCCGAAACTCCCAGGATACCTCCGTAGTGGCAGACGGAAGCGGTGGGTTGGGCCTCGCCCACCTCTAAACCAGTAAAGCACTATCGGTCAGACCTATCGTATGCCTCAATGCTGGTGCACTAAGCGGAGCTCCTGCGTACTCTTGCCGGCTGGCGCACCGGACTTCTGTTGGCGAAGTGCTAGCCACACTTGCCAAGTCAACGTATTGGCATCGGTGCATCGACACTCCAATACCGAAGACCCACCACCTTTACTTTATGCAAATCTAACCTTATGTATCAGCACCGAGCTAAAGCTCCCCGGACCATCCCGTCTGTCACAAACATCAACCGAGTCAAAGCTCACCGGGCCATCCTGCCCCTCACAAATATCAACCGAGTCAAACTAACTTCCCGAGACACCGGGGTGTGTGAAAGTAAACCCCTAATTATTTTAGTTGCTCTTTAAGATTTATCACTCCTACCGTTTACGTTAGCCCAAGAATGCCCAAGGTATACCCCGTGAAGGGCTCTAGAAGGCACTAGGAACTACGATGGTATTACGCCCGAAGCTCCCTTTCGAATGTCACTTATTATTATTAGTTGCTACCCGATTTCCAATCCTTAATTAATTTTACTAAATCTAGCGCTAGTGCATTAAACACTTCCTCCGTACGGGAAGGACGATCTTTCGCCGATACCGAGCACCACCTAACACTAGTCAACCTCTCACTCTATAAATCATGTCTTCCAATGATGAACTCATTTATTTACCCAAACCAGCAACCTACTGAAGATTCAACTCTCCAAAATTCACTACCCACTCTAGTTCAGTTTCTGCAGTTACTATATGCAGATCACCCTATACTATATGAGGTGTATAAAGGAGGTACTCCGGATTGTCTTCTAAATCTCCTATAACATTTACCAGAGGTCTATCATAACAAACTTATTCTAAAATCAGAGATTCATAATTTTTCTAATTAATTTGATATTTATTGAATTTTCCCGAATGTTTGGCCATGGGCAATTTTGGACATTAACTATATGATCTACTCAAGTAATGGCCACCCAAAAATTTTTGAACACTAAATAACAGAGATATATTACTAGATACAAATTTCCATAATTTTTCAGAAATTATTTGACCTCTAATTAATTTATCCAAAATAATTCCCTTAATCATATGTAAAGAAGGAAGTACCAAAATTATTCATCATAAAATTATACAAAAATTACAAAATCTTAATATGGTACAGAAAGGGTCATTGTGCAAAAATCATAATTTTACAGGATGGCTAGACATCAAAATAAATTTAATTAGTTTTTCATGGGAAAACATACTTAATGAGTCAACCCTTAGAAATAATCTTCCAAAAATCCCATAAAATTTTACAGAGCTTGAAAACATTATAAAAGGTTCTCTGGCTAACTTTCATCAATTTCCAGCAAGTAGTTACTTCATAATAAATTCCTAAGTAAATAATACAAATTATTAAATTGTTAATGACGTATCCAAAATATTAATTCTAATTTCATGATAAAATCTCCAGAACTTGTACTATCTTTAAAAACTACTCAACCCAAATCTCATCACTTTTCAAATAGTTTTAGTGATATTTTCCTTCAACTCAAGGTTTGTGCCCTAAGCTAGGGTTAGGGTTTTGAGGGGGTTTAAGGCTTCCAAATTCCCTAAAACTTTAACCAGAGGACCATACTAAGCCTATGGTCCTCTCCACCAATTTTCAAGTCAATCCAAGGTCATTTGACCCCATGATCTTCAAACCCTAAAAATCCTCATTAAGGGACCTACCCTAGGGCTATAGGGCTACCCTACTCTTAACCACTCCAAATTCCATTGGAGGGTGAGTCATACTATAGAGAGTCAGTGGCCAAACTATCAGCCTCTGTTGAGGTGATTTGACGACTCATAACCTAAAAGGGGTGCTTGACCTAGTTAACCATAAAAGGGGTCAACCTAGGGTTGGATCAATACCTAACGAAAACATCTCCAAATGAGATGAAACTTTTACCATAGCCCTAACATGCTGTCTAAGACTTCCCACGCAAATTTGGGGGGATTTTGAGGTGTTTTGGACACCTAATTAATTTATTCATGGATTATTAAATTTTCCTAAAAACTATAGAATAATTTTCTCTAACACTTCTGAAATTTGGACAGGCCCTAGGTATAGCTAGGGTAGACGCCCTACACAAATCTTAGATCATTAGGACAAGGGATGAATGGTGGGCATCCATTTGAATCTCAGGATATACCTAGGTATAGGTCCCACCAAAATGGGTTCTGTGGTCCTACCAAGACACCAAAATGAGTGAAATCAATTTTAAATTAAACTAGATATCAAGGGCTACATTTTCTATGTTGACCATGTTTTCTGTTCTAGCATCTACATATTTTTACAAATTAAAACCATTAAATACCAAATCTGTGACAGAAATGAAATATCTTAAAATTATATCCTATACATTTGATTTTGATAAAGTACGAATCTTGGCGCGCCTTGGACGACATCCCGTCATCGTCAACCTTGAGCCGATGGCCAGGATTCATTTTTTCTGGGCCAACTTCAAGCGCATGCCGCCAGCCATCCAGCCGCTGCCCCGGCCGGCCACCGCCACCATCACCTCCGTTTAGGTGGTGGCTGTCGTCAGGTGGCGTCACAGCCGCCGAAGAGGCATATTTCGGCGGTTCTACCAAGTTATTTCTTGGCCCAAAACCATGGAAATACAAAATTAGTTCGGGCTCAATTGAGCCCGAACCTTGAACCTAGACATTGCTACGATCTATCCATGAGTTAAGGGAAGGAGGAGGACCTTGCCGGCGGCCTGAAGTCGAGAAGATCGCCGGGAAGCCATCTTTGAAGGCAGCACCGCTCGGTTTCTGCAACTACATAGTGGCAAGGATCGAATTCTTAAGGTAAGGATTGAGAAATCTTCCTCTCGGCCCACTGAAGGTGTTTAAAGCCTCAGATGGGGAGGGGAGATGCTGGATCATCAATGGCCATTAAGGCCATTAATGGCTACATTTGGCTGTGGTAGAGGGGGCAAAACCAGGCCCTTGGTGGACAGGGAAGCGGGAAACTTCTCCCCTTCCCTAGGGGAGTTGAATTCAGCCATTAAAGGTGGCCTTTGGGCCTTCCCTTGGCCGAGCCCCTTCCTTCCCTCCTCTTTCATTTTTCTCTATCCTCCATAACCATGGAAATGGAGCTTGTTGATGCACGAAAACACAAGGGGGGTCGAGCAACACCAGCTAACAGTTCGATCACGGGGGAATAGGAAGACTGCGAGCAGCGATTTACTAAGCGGATGAGGGCAGGAAGAAGAGCAGGGTCGTGAACCACGACAACAACAGACTTCGCCCGTCGCGGCTTGAATGCCTCTCTTGCGACGGGCTTTCACTTGATTGAAGAAGAATTTGGTTACAAGTGAAAGGAAAAGGTTGACAAGAGCAGAGCGAGGGGGAGTCCGCAAAGCACAGGATTCGAGTCCGCAGCCTGTAACAAGTAGGCTCCTGGGTCTGAGTCAGCGTGCCTTGGGTGCACCACCTCCCCCCTATTTATAGGATAGGGGGCCTGCCCAAACGGGAAGGGCTAAAATAACCGACTGCCCGGGGTACAGGAGAACCGGGCAGCGGTGACGGGAAGCAAAAAGAAAGAACACGCCAGTCCGCGCAGAAGGGGCGGACTGGGCTCGCGGACTAGAGCTTTCACTGCTGTTGGGCGCGAGCCCGCTGGAGGGCGGCGACCTGGGCGGACGAGACACTGCGTCCGCCGCTGTAGAGAACCTGATACCCCAAGCGCTGGCGGACTGAGCGGACAGGATATTGCGTCCGCTGCTGGGGTACCATCCTTGGTGTCCGATTGGTGATACTGCCGGACTGGGCGGACTGACAAATCTTGTCCACGCCTGCTGAAAGGGGGGCTTTGGAACCTTGGAGGATGTTGCGGACTAAGGGGTTAACATAATCCCCGCACATTTTTAAGTTTTCAGGAAACCTCGAAAATGTTTTCTTAACCGCCGAGTCCGCATGCCTCGAAAATGCCGCCAACGCTATAAATATCACTGGAGGGCCTGGATTTGTTGAGAATCTCGATCGACACGGGGCGCTACTCACCACTTGCGGTCTCCACTTTCTAGTCCGGCATGGCTAGGCTTGGAGCTTTCTTCTCTAGCCTCACTACAAAAGGCGACCCAGAACTGGCAACGCCTATGAAGACCAAGAAGATTGTAAAGAGGTCAACAAGAAAAGATCCTGTCCGCCCCACAGGAGAGAGTTCCCAGAGCCAGAAGCCTGCGGAGAAAGCAGTCTGCCATGCTGATGTGTCTGCTCGCGGGGATGCAGTAGTCGACGTCGAACCATTGAGAAGTGAGAAGATGGTGACAGTGTCGGACCCCGCTCCTTCTCAGAAAACCGCAACCTCGGTGGACACTGCTGGCGAACATATGGAGACTGACATATCTTCCCCCAACGCTCCGGTGCAAATCGTTGACTTGGACGAAGAAGACCGGCGGACTGAGGTAGAGGACGACGCGCCCTCAAAGGCATTGTCTGTTGTGAATCCTGAACCTGTCTGTGAAGACCAGCCCGTTTTAGGGGGGTCCGCCGCGGATTTCGCTGAGAAGACTGCCAAGAGGAAGAAGAGGAAGAGAGACGGGGCGACCGTCGCCGAGCGGGTTGAGAAGAAGCTCCGCGCAATGAAGGAAAAGAACGTCTCCAAGCGGACTGGGGAAGCGGACTTACAACACAGGCCGCGCGACAAAGAAGTTCCAGACGGCGATCTGGTTACTACGGAGGCCCAAATCCAGGGAGAGAATTCCATCTCAACGGTCAGTCTATCCACGGATGAGATAATTGATTCCATAGACGTCGGTCGACTTGATTTAATCAACGAATCCTTGCTGGTTGTCCTGCAGCAATTTGAGGCGGAGACAACTGGAAGCAAGGGTAACGAACTCCCTTCCTCGTCCGCTGCGGATGAAGAGGAGAGAGAGAGAGACTGAAGGAGAAGATAGCGGAGCAAAAGAAACAAATTGTTGCTCACATTGCTGCGCTGCGGATGAAGAGGAGAGAGAGAGACTGAAGGAGAAGATAGCGGAGCAAAAGAAACAAATTGTTGCTCACGTTGCTGCGGTCGGGGCAGCCTCGCAGCAGGCCGCGACGGTAAAGCCGCTGAGGATCTGCGGATTGCTGCGGAGCTGATGCGGTCAGGTAAACTTCAGCCGGCGCCTAAATACTTTCAGCGTAAGTGTCATTACAGGTCGTCGCCGCGGACGTCAAGACCGATCAAAGTCATCACCGAGACGGACGATATCGTGGTCTCAACAAGTGCGGCTGCCGAGAGAAGAGCAAGGGTTCACCGCGAATGGAAAAAGCGGTTAAGCGCCTTTGACCCGGAGCGGGTAAGGCGGCTAATCATCTTCGATAGTCGGCAACTCGCTGCTGCTATGTCTCAAAGTGATCTTTCATCCTTTCTTTGCGTCCGCCGCGAACTGCCTTTAAATGTGAAATTGACTTTGTTTGTTGCAGGTGGGAAATCGCCGCCGGGCTCTATCGAGAGTGGCGAGTTCGTGGTAACGCCGAATACCGGTGGTGACGCGGTCTCGCCTGTGGAACCCGTGGGGGATGAGCCGCCCAACCTGAGTATGATTAAAGAGTTAGAGAAGAAATTTGAAGCTGAAATGCAGCGTGTCAAAGCAGAGTTAGAGAAAGCAGAGGAGCGCGAGAGGGCGTCCGCGGCGCGCGAGAAAGCGTTCGCGGAACGCGAGAAGGTCCTAAAAGACCAGATCGCCAGCATCTCGTAGGCGCTGGAGAGGTCTGAAAAGGAGAAGAGGAGGCTCACGGATTACGTCCGATTCTACAAAGGCAAGCACTTGGCGTCAGTGCGTGAAGGAAAGGAGAAGCGGACTGCTGAGGTTGCCGAGCAGAGGCCGCGAGCGCCAGATCACGCTCCTCCGGAGATCGCTGCACCGGCAGGTGCCCAACAGCCCGCGGATGAGGAGCAGAGGCCGGCGGCGGAGCCAATGGTGCCTCTCAGCCGGGTAGATCGGGAGGCTGCTCACATGCACCGGACCATAAACGTCATTCATCATCATCTCTGTCGTGTATACAGTGAAATTCTTCAGATAAGCGGTCAGGCGGCTCATCTATGCAGGGACAGGGCAGAAAGGCCGGCGCGGACCGATAACAGGGACCGCTGAGTCCGCAATGCCTTGAACTTTTATCTGATTAACTGTATATTGTTTGTATGATTGCTCCAAACAATGCTGCGCTGTGAACTAAATTCTATTTGATCTGTGCGGACTCAGATTATATATCCGCTATTCATGTAGCTTAATCCTTGTGACGTGGCGATTTGTGCGAATTCATGCTGTGTCTGCTTCTCGTTATTTAACCTGCAGGTTGGAAATACTGCGAACTAAGCGGATTGAAAGTGTATCCGCTTCTTATGACTTGCCGAGAGAAAATGCGCGATCTGCGCGGACCAAGTTGTGCCGGCGACAACTTTTTGCTTTGAATTTTCCTTGACATGTGAATCTGTATTTTGTATCCGTGTTATTGTTTTGGCTGCTTTTAATTTTCCGCGGACTGCGCGGATTGGATTTGTGAGCTATGCGGCCTGGACAAAAAGCTGTCAGACTTTTTAGCTATAAATAGGGCCTTCTGCCTTCTCTTATGCAGGAAACAGCTGAAGTAACAGAAAGCCTGCGGCCTGCAAAATGATGTCCGCGCGGACTGATGCTGCTGTCGCTTTCCACTCTGCTGACCACCGCAAATGCACATTGACGGAGGCCGACCTGGATGCCTTCGTCGAAAAGAAGATGGCGAGCTCAAACATCCTTGTCCGTCTTCCCGCCCATCAGGAAAGATTGAACTTCTCCACCGTGACCCAGATCGCCATTCCAGTGGATCATTTCGACAGCGGATTCAAGTTCCCGCTTATATGGGAACTCGCTGCGATCTTCGAGCACTATGGAATGGTGCCTGGCCAGCTCGCGCCAAATACACTCGCTGCGATCTGCAGCTTTGTTTCTTACTTGCGATCTGAAAAGATTGCTTTCTCCATGAATATCTTCCGTAAGATATTCTCTGTCCGCTCCATCACCGCTTCCGGAGGCCGCCCCTACAAGGGGGTCATATATTTCTACTGCAGGGGAATGAAAGTTGTGGGTCTTCCCAACAAGATCCACAACTGGACCTCTAGGTTCCTGATTTTCGAGGGCGATCTTGGGTTCGCGCACACCTATCTGCAGGTGCGCGCGGACTCCGCCTTCAAAAGCGTGCAACAGGATGGCCTTGAGTCCGCCATTGTCGAGTTCCTGGCCAATGCTAGGCTCGACATCGAGCACTATATTCCGCTGCTGGCGAGCTTAGCGGACGTCATGCCCGAGGAGAGTAAGTAGCTTCCAACCTCAGCTTTTGCATCCGCTGCGACCTTGGTGTTTAACCCATCTGCTTTTTTGCAGCGACCTTGGCGGTGCCCGCTAACTTGACGCAGACACCCAACAGCTTCACTCCTACACAAAAAGAAAAGAAAGTAGCAGTCGCCAGAAAGAGGAAGGAGGAAGGGGATCCCGCAGCAGACTACTCTTCCTCAGAAAGTTTCTCAATGAGCGGGTTCAGTATCAGCCAGAAGGACCTCACGGGGAACCCCATGGTCCACTGGCACAGCAAAAACAAACACGTCCGCCTATCCACCGCGCTTCCTTCGTGGAAGAGTCCGCGGATATCGCGCCACGCCCATATCGCGATCTCCGCGCTTTACGGAAAGCGCAACCTGAGCGACCTCAAAAAGTGTCCGCCGTCGACCTCCCTCTGCTAGCCTCTCAGGCTTCTGCGAATAGCGCGGTGACAAATCATTATGTTGCCACTCTGCCCAGAGACCTGTTGAGGCAGAATGAACAACTTCAAAAGGATAATGAAGCGCTAAAAGAAAGGAATGTGCGACTGGGAAAGAGGGTTGCTCAGCAAAAAGAAGAGTTGGGGGTGAGTTAAATTCGCAGCGGCCTCAATTTGCTATCCGTCGCGATCTGTCTGACGTTTGTATTTTTGTTCGCGCAGGTCGCCTATGACTTGGAAAACAACAACTTCCAGTCTGCCATGCTCCCTTTCGTGAAGGAGACCGTCGAGGTCGATGTTGAGCGACTTGTCCGCGACGGCCTCATAAAGGAGGGAGTGGACGACGTCCCTTTTCTGGAGATCTTCCCTGAGCTGGCCCCTCAGGTCGCGGCGATGGAGAGGGCCAAGAAAGGAAAGGACATCGTCGAGGAAGGTGAAGAAGAGGAAGAAGAAGACGAAGATGAAGAAGTAGAAGTTGAAGAAGACGGAGACGACGGAGGGCAGGGCGAAGAGCAAGTCGCTAAGGAATTAGTGGACAATGCTGAATCGAGCCGGCGAGTGGAGGAATTGTCCGCCGAGTCCGACACTTCTGCATCCTCCTCTACTTCTGGGAGCTCGCATAGCGGGTCCGCCTCGAGTACAGGGTCAGATAGAAGCGGGAGCGTCTCGGGGGGTTATTCTCCAGAAGTGGACATCGTCGGTGACAGCCCTGCACCTCTAGAGAAGAAACAAAGAACTGATTGATCAATGTATATATTTTGTTATCTTGTTTTTTGTAAAAGTGGGCGGATGCAAGATTGCAGTCCGCCAAACATATAGAAATGATGTAAATAATTTTTTGATGAAATACAAAGGATATTTTTGGCATGTGTGCTTCCTGCAATGTTCTTTTTCCACGCTCACCGCACCGACACTTAGCAGTCCGCACAACACGTTGATAAATCTGAGCTTTTTAACTTGCTGATTAGAGACAATTATTGTCCGCCATTGGAATAAGAAGAAATTGTCAGGAGGACTCTGTTGAGTTTCAATTGCAGTCCGCACGATACATCATATATGACGAACTTTTGCTGATGAAAGAATCCAACTTATTAATCCATTCAACATTTGTCCTTAAAAATAACGAGAATAACCAGCTGAGCGAATAGCCTCAAACAATGTCAAGCGGTACTTCATTTTCTAGTAGAGTCCGCGTTTCTCTTTATTAACTCATCAAATTATAACGCATGAGAACCATTCGGCGGGCTGAGTTAATATGGAAAACCAACCCGCTCATTATAGAAATAAGCTATATAGATAATGGTTTCAAGAAAATTATCGGACTGAGCGGATACAGAAAACCACTCCGCCAAAGATAGAATCCATAAAAATCTCAGCTAGCGGACTGCGCGGATAGATAATACCAGTCCGCCAAGATAGAAATGACCCAGTGATAAAGGAAACCAATCCGCCCATAATACAAGAAATGATTTATAGCTTGCGACCAGGTGGGCAGGTGAGCCGGAGCGGCATACTTTCCTCACCAGGTTACATGCTATAAAATCAACCCAAGCCGGCGGACTGAGCGGACACAGAAAACCAATCCGCTCACCATGGAAGAAATGACCTATAGCTTGCGACCAGGTGGGCAGGTGAGCCGGAGTGGCATACTTTCCTCACCGGGCTTAAAGCTATAAAATCAACCCAAACAGGCGGACTGAGTGGATAGAGAAACCCAGTCCGCACATAATTCCCTGTGAAGAGCAAGATGCTCACTTGGCGGAACGGTTCCCTGCCCTCTTGCCTGGAGTACAGTCTAAGTTGTGGGTCTCCTGCAGGAACTGCTCGAGGGTACCACGGAGTGTTCGAGGGTTACAAGCTAAGATGACCCGCAGGCAGGTGAGCCAGAATGGCATACTTTCCTCACGCGATCATCGAAGTTGTAACGATATCCCTAATGCGGCATTGTATAGCTTTTCCCCACCCTGCCCTCCTTAATACAGAGGTGGGGTCAGGTACTTGCCGGGATCCGAAGTCCAGAATCCAACCGCGCTAAAGCATGCAATCTCCCACTACACGGTGCGAAATCTCCTCGCAACACGTCGTCTTTGTGGTGTTATGCTAATGACAACAGCTCTAGGGGAGGTTTTGCTGAACTCGGCGATGTCTCCTGGTATCAGGGAACCGTCAAAGGTCTTTGGGAAAGAGAGAATACACTAGAAAAAGGTGTCAGTATGGATCCTTTGATTAATAAAAAATATATTTGCAAAGCAAACACAAGAAAGAAGAAAGAGAGTTTAGGCGCGGAACCGTTTTTTGAATCTTTCTTAGTGTTTCATCTGTTATGATTACACAAACACTTGAAGAAGCATTAGTAGGCAGTTTCTATTCATAATAACTTTTGAAGAAGATACATAAAGTTGAGAGGAGTTTCAAGAATAGAACCGTTTGAGATCATCCCCGCTCCAGGTGTGTGGTATATCCTCTCCTTCGTATGTCTGCAAGCGGTAAGCGCCGCTCTTTAATGCTTCTTTGATAACAAAAGGGCCGGCCCAATTTGGATTAAGCTTTCCAGTTGAACCCGCTCTTGCAGCAGCATCAATCTTCTTCAGAACGAGATCTCCCACTTGGAAGTGTTTGATCCTCACGTTCTGATCAAAGTAGCAGGCCATCCTTCTTTTGACCTCTTCCTGTCTTATGGCTGCCTGATCTCTGATGGCTTCGACGTGTTCCAAGCTGAACCTCATCTCTTCATTGTTCAACTCAAGCCAGTCCTCAACGCCTTCTCTTGCAAGCAGAACTCTGGGTGACGGAACTTCAAACTCAACTGGGATAAGTGATTCTGAGCCGTGAGAAAGCTTGAATGGAGTCTCCCCAGTTGCGGATGATGGCGTTGTCCTAAGGGACCAGAGAACTGATGGAAGCTGATCATCCCAACTGCCCTTGAGATTCTGCACTTTCTTTTTGAGCAAATTGAGGATCTGCTTGTTGGCTGCTTCTACTTGGCCATTGCTTCTGGGATGATGAACTGATGCAAACCGCAACTCTGTTCCGATCTGCCTGCAAAAGTCTATCATCTCGGAGTTGTTGAATTGTGGCCCATTTTCAGTGATTATAGCCATTGGAATTCCATGTCGGCAGACAATCTCCCCCCAAATGAAGTTTCTGACGACCTGAGTAGTTGTCTTTTCCAATGCCTTGGCTTCGATCCACTTGCTGAAGTAGTCGATCATTACGATGATGAAACGCCGCTGACTGCTTGCTATGGGAAAAGGACCGAGGAGGTCCATTCCCCAAACTGCGAAGGGCCAAGGGGTTGCAATCGATCTGAGGGACTGAGCTGCTTGATGCTAAAGTGGAGCAAACTTTTGGCACTGAACACACTTTCTGGCATAGATCTCAGAATCTCTCTTCATGGTGGGCTAGAAATAGCCTTGCCGCAGGATTCGTTTTTCAAGAGTTCTTGCTCCCGAGTGGCTTCCACACTCTCCTGAGTGAACCTCTTGCAAAACAGCGAAAGCTTCTTCTTCTGAAACACACCGGTCCATGGTAGAGAGAAAGGTTTTTCTGTAGAGGACTCCCGCCACTATGAAGTAATGAGCTGCTTTTATTCTGAACCTTTTCTTATCTCTGACAGTATGATGATAATTTCCCGTTGACAGATAGAGGGTGAATGGGTCCATCCAAGAGGTACGTTGGTCTACTTGCATCAAATCTCCTTCCACCACTGTCGGGCGGAAGAGCTCGGAAGTTGTTCCTCCTGAAGGCATCCCATGCTTAGAGAGAAAATCGGCCTCCTCATTTTCTGTTCTGGGGATGTGCTCAATAGTGAAGCTCTTGAACCTGCCAACTTCTACTTTCACAAGAGCTAGGTATTTCTTCAAGATCGGCTCTCTTGTTTCGAAGTTACCAAGGACTTGTGACGCCATCACCAGAGAATCGGTTTTGATGTGAACATGATCAATTCCCAGTTCCCTTGCGAGCCTCAAGCCTGCTAGCAAAGATTCATATTCGGCCTGATTATTTGTCACTGGAAAGTAAAATCTGATGGCCTGCTCTAACTTGACTCCGTTTGGATTGATGAGAACCACTCCTGCTCCAGAAGAACTTCTGCCTGAGGCACCATCAACATAGATGGTCCAAGCCAAAGGTGACCTTTCTGCCTGATCAGAACTGGATTCTGGCATGTCGATCAGAAAATCTGCTAGGACCTGAGCTTTAATGGCTGTCTTGGGCACATAAGAGATATCAAATTCGCTCAACTCTATTGCCCACTTAGCTAATCTGCCGGAATGTTCTGGATTTTCTAACACACCCTTCAAAGGCTGATCTGTGACAACTTGAATTGAATGTGCTTGGAAGTACGGGCGGAGCCTGCGAGCCGACATGACCAGTGCCAAGGCTAACTTCTCCAAGATTGGATATCGTGTCTCGGCACTCTTTAGTATATGGGTAACATAGTAGATTGGGAATTGCTTTCTGCTTTCTTCCCGAAGAAGAATGGAGCTGACGGCCTCAGGGCCAACCCCTAAGTATAAGAAAAGAATCTCTCCTGGCCGGGGACTCTGAAAAAGAGGTGCTGAGGTCAGTTGCATCTTCAACTTCTCAAAAGCCTGGGAGCACTCCTCCGTCCACTCAAACTTGGTTGCCCCTCGGAGAGTTTTGAAGAATGGAGCACTCCTATCTCCAACCCGAGAGAGAAATCTCGCAAGGCCTGCTAGCCTCCCCCCTAACTGCTGAACTTCTTTTGGCGAACGAGGGGCTGGCATATCAAGGATGGCTTTTACTTTATCAGGATTGGGGGCAAGCCCTTCCGGAGTAAGGAGATGACCAAGAAACTTCCCCTTACTCGCCCCGAATGTACAGTTCAAAGGATTGAGCTTCATTTTATACCTACGCAGAGTAGCGAACGTCTCTGCTAGGTCTCGTAAGTGCAGCGAAAATGATTTACTCTTAATCAAGAGATCATCTACATACACTTCTAAGTTCCTCCCCTTCTGATGGATAAACACACGGTCCATCATCCGTTGATAGGTTGCGCCAGCATTCTTAAGCCCAAAAGGCATCACAAGGTAGTAATAACAACCATCATTAGTTATGAACGACGTGTGAGGAACGTCAGGCTTATGCATTCTTATCTGGTGATAACCAGAAAACGCATCTAAAAAGCTCATGTAAGAGTACCCTACTGCGGAATCAACTAAAGAATCTATCCGAGGCAAGGGGTAGCAATATTTAGGGCATGCTTTATTAAGTTTGGTGAAATCTACACACATTTGACACTTTCCTCCTGGTTTCTTAACCATTACAACATTAGAAATCCAGGTAGGATATTGAATTTCTTTAATAAAATTCGCTTTGAGGAGCTTTGCGACCTCCTCCCTTATTGGTTCAGCAAGCTTTGTAGCCATGTCCCTCTTCTTTTGCTGTATGGGCTTGCAGCCGGGATCAACGTTCAAGTGATGGCAAGTAACATCAGGATCCACTCCTGGCATGTCCTCCGCTGACCAGGTGAAGACATCCAGGTTGTTCAACAAGCAGGAAATCAACTCAGCCTTTTGATCTTCAGGTAGCTCCGAGTTGATGGAGAGCTTCCTCTCCTCCCCCTCAGCAATGGGGACTCCTTGCGTCACCTGGGCAGGTTCCAGGTGAGCACCTTCATCGGCAGCAACTTCTGAGCTGGGAGAGGCTTCTGCAGCTTCTGCTGGAGCAAGGGAAGGGCCGGCTTTAACCATGTTGACAGTGCGGACGTAGCACTCCCTTGCTCTCCTTGGGTCGCTCCTGACCCGACACATCCTTCCATCGGCAAAGAACTTTATGGCCAGGTGGTAAGTGGAAATCACTGCTTGATACTTGTTTTGCAGGAGCCTGCCGAAGATGGCATGGTAGCTGCTGGGGGCGTCAACCACTATGAACTAAATCTGCTTAGTCGCCCCTCCAAGCTTCACGGGCAGGATGACGCTGCCCTCCACCTCTTTCCTCTCTCCCGAGAAACCATAGAGTGGCCCCTCAGTGGAAAGCAGAGGCTTTCCAGTCCTCAGGGCTTCAAAGGTAGACTTGGATAGGAGGTTGACCGAGCTCCCTGTGTCAACAAGAATTATATCTACTGTGAAGTCTCCAAGCACAGCCTTGATTACAACTGCATCATCAAATGGATTGGCTGTTTGAGGCAGATCTTCTGGACCAAAGGTGACGACCTCTCTTGGAGGAGCAACGGAAGAAGAGGCCACCTCTGCCTGGGTGACCCTTGAAATTGATGATTTCCGAGTGGACTCGGTTCCTGCTCCCCCATGGATGAAGAAGAGGCGTCCCAGAACCCCTTCATCATCTGCATCGAAGCACTCCACCGGGACGTTGATCGGCCCCAGACGGCCTTCGTCCTCTACATCCACACATTTCTGGTATGCCTCAGCTACCTCTTTGCCCTTTGAGGTGGATGGCTTTGAAGAGGAAGGAGAATCCTTCTTGGCCAGGTCGATCTTGCCCTCAGCAAGCAACTTCTCTATCAGCGCGCGAAGGGCCTTGCAGTCCTCGGTCAGGTGGCCCTTTTCCTTGTGGAACTGGCAGTATTGTGTATTATTCCTCGGCTTCCACATCTTCTGAGGCTCCTGCCTCTTTTCTTCTGACAATGTATATATTGTCTTCCCTTTTGTTTCGCATACTTACGTTACAATATTGGGGACAATATTGGACTTAAGTATGGGGGTATTTTCGTGCTTTACTTTCTGCACTTCAATTTTTTTTGCATTTCAAAATACAAAAAAATACATATAACAACAAAACAAAAACAAACAAATAAAAAAAACATCTTAAAATGAAAAAAATTTTAAATGAAAAGTCCAAAAAAAAAATTTCTCTTTCTTTCTTTTTTCCAAAAACTCAAAAACAATTTAAAAAAAAAGAAAACAAAACAAAAAAATATATTTTCACTTTGTAAATATTTTTTTTTTACATATTTTTCTTCTGTAAATACTCTTTTCTCTCTCCCCCTTCCTCATTCTTGTAAAAACCTCTCTTTCTCTCCCATGTTTTTGAACATAGAATGAAAATTCTCTTAAAAAAATACAAAAAAAAGATAATAGTTCAAAAAATTCAAAAAAAATTGAGAAAAACAAAAATATAAAAAAAAAGATCATAAATGAAAAAAAAAACAAAAAATGATGATGATAAAAACTATAAAAATCAAAAAAAATGTTTTGAAACAAATAAATCAAATATTCCATCCTTAACTTTCCTGCTATCCAAAAATTCTGTTTTGAGTTTATTTATATGTGAATTTGATTAATTCTTTGTTCACTACCCGTTTGTTAATTATTGATTGAAAAATTTAAATAGTCGGGGTTAAGTTTTAAAGAATTCATTATACTTTGTTAAAAATAGCGAACTCATTTTAGGCACTACTTCTAATTTTTCATTGATAGGAGCATGTATATTATGTTAGGAAATAACGACTATAGAAATCAATTATACTTACTTTTAGCTTTCTGAAAAATTGGAACGTACAAATTATTAAGGTTGCTCTCAAAAAATTTTAAGATTAAAAATCTAGTCTTCCTTTCTCCCCTTACCTTTCATGACCTACTTGGCATGTAAAATTTTATCCTTAAAAGATCCTATGTCAATGGGAATAAGATTTCATTCCGTAAACATAGGCACTCAATAATTTAAAAAGATAATATATGGAGTAAGAGGATAAAATTCATTACTCCTACAAATATACATTGGGTTAATTTTATTCTTATGAAGTTGAAAAACAAAAATCATATTAGGAAAATAAGATTTCGTTTTCCTAATAATTCAAAAGAAAAAAAAATGGAGGTTCGAGAAAAAATTATCTCACCTCAAAAATCAAAACCCTCTTCATAAACCCACTACCCCCTTAGCCAATTACACGATTCTAGAATTAATTCAAAAATCTTTTTGAGAGCATAATTAGTAAATTGTATTATTTCCAGTAGCACTCGTATAAGCTAGAGTTCTTATAATTCCAAATTATTTTCGTTAATCTAACCATTACAAATGTTGCCTTCTATTTGATTACATCAAGAAGTCTTTTGGCCAAAACTTTTGCGCTATTTAAATCATCTACATAATTTTAGGACTTAACTCTTACACCCCGTATATTTATTTCAATCTCTCTTATAATTGATTAAGCGGTAGCTAAACTTAGAGTTTTTTTTATTCCTTATAGATTCACCTCAAACTTTTGCTCTGGAATAGCAAAAGCCTAAGTATAGGGGTATTTGATGAATTGTAAATATACGTATTTTTGTGCACTTTAATTTAGTCGTTTTCATTTATTTTCGTCATTTTTACTTATTTTTGTTCAATAAAATACTCCTCTTCTTGTAAATTTACTACTAACTTGTTTTCCTTTATTTTGCAGAAAAATTTCAAAATCTGCCAAAATTGGGCAGTACACGCCCGTGTCATTTTAGTCACGCCCGTGACCGGGCCGTGACATTGCATTTCTCGTGGAAACGGATGATTTCTGAAGTAAAAGGCTTGACACGCCTGGCGACACGCCCGTGTCACCCGACACGGGGCGTGACAGCAGCCCGTGTCCCCTCAGCTCGACGAATTCAGTTCAACGATCGTCGAACCCGAGACACGCCCAGAGTCACGCCCGTGACCTAGGGCGTGACTCAATCTCAGCTCGACGATTTCAACTCGACACTTTCCGCTCGACATTCGTCGAGTGTCGACACCAACCGACACGCCCAGAGTCACGCTCGTGACCTGGGGCGTGACTTCTTCACCTGGCCGACAAGATGCTTCAAGAAGACTTTTGACGCAACCCGCGCCCGGTTCTACCTCCCCGACACGCCCAGCGTCACGCCCGTGACCTGGGGCGTGACAGCCGCGAACTCAGCCCGAAGTCAACTTTCCTGTCAAATCCTCGGTCGCCATCATGAATAGTAGTGACACGCCCCCCCCCCCCCCCTACACGCCCGTGTCGGAGGGCGTGTACTTAGATTTTTTTGCCTATAAATTGTCCATTTCTGTAAGGTCCAAGGGTTCAGATTTTTGGGCCATTTTAGTGTGTTTTTGTGGGCTGCATCAGTGGATTCTAGTGCTATGTAAGGAGATTTCTCCCTCCTTTCGTTCATGTTTGTTTTTTCTTTAGCTTTAGCTCTTGTAATAGTTTGTAATAGTTTCCTTTAATCAATAAAAATGTTAGATTTTCTCTTCTTATTTGGCTTTGGAATGAACTCTTGTGCCCACTTTTCTTCTCATTTTATTCTTAATTTCACCTTTGTTTTTCTCTTTATGAAAAATGTATGTGTGTGTATGAGTGTAACTTATTTACTTTACATGCTTTTAATTTGTCTCATGTTAGATTTTGTTAGAAATTTATGAAATGATGAATTAGTTTTTTCTCTTTTTCTTCATGTCTTCTTTTAATGTTTTCAACATCTTTACTCTTATGAATGTGTAAAAGAGTTACTAAAGTATTTTTGATTTTTTTTTACTTAGCTTTATTTTAGGTTAAAAACCTTTTTTGTTCTTTCTCTTTTCATTTCAACTTTTTTAGCACTTTTATGAAATCCTAGGAATGAAAATGTTGAAATTTTGATTTTTGAAAGGCTTTAGTTTTTGATTTGTTTTGAAAACCTTTTGTTCTCTAAAAATTTAAATTTCTTCTTTTTATTTGTTTTTGGCAAAACCTAAGCATGAAAAAATAAAAGTTTTAATTTTTAGGTAACTTTCATTTTGCTTTTAATTTGTGTGTGTGAGTGTATGAGAATAATGTTTTGATGCTTTGTTCAAATTGTGTAGAGTGTGTGAGTGTAGGTGTTAAATTTTAATGCTTTCTTTTAATGCTTTGTTCAAATTATGTAGAGTGTGTGAGTGTAGGTGTTAGTTTTATTGCTTTCTTTCAATTCTTATAGAGTGTGTGTGTTTGTGTGCATTTATTTCTGCCTACTCGTTAAGAGTTAAATGACGCATCGTTTTCATTTTCCGCCTACTCGTTTGAGTAGGACTTGTAATTTTCTTTCTTTATTTTTCCGCCTACTCACTTGAGTTAAATGGACGAACTTTATTTCCCGCTTACTCGTTTGAGTAGGACTTGTACTCGCATTTATTTTCGCTTACTCGTTTGAGTTAAATGGCGTGTCTTTATCTCCCTGCAAATATTTGAGAAAGCCATGTAATCGCATTTATTTTCTCCTACTCATTCGAGTAGGACTCGCTTTCATTTTAGTCCTACTCGTTTTAGTAGGACTTGTAATTTTCAGCTTTTATTTCCCGCCCCCACTCATTTGAGTGGGACTTGCAATTTCAATTATGCAAATTTCTTTCATGTGTAATTTAGTTTCTGTTTTATTTATGATTTGAAGTGTGCGTGAGTTCTTATTTTAGCTAACTTTTTAGCTTTCTAAATGTTTGTTTTGTTTTTATGTCATCTTCTTATAATCATTAGCGTTTAATTTCGAACTCACGCCTCATTAAATTATAAAGCCGTCCCCATACCGATGTGTGGCTAATCGCTATTAGCCTCGGCATCGAAGAGCATTGGGACATTTAAAATGATTTGTAATAATTGAAGCTCTTTATTTTCATTTTAATTTAAGGACATAAGGTTTACCCCGGGTTAACGACGCGTAGGACCACATATCGATGTGTGGGCCCTATTTCCGTAGTCCATATGTTAGCTATACGAGAGGCCGTGCATATGGACTGATCACCCCTGGGTAAATAGAGTTGCGTGCATACCCTCGAGAGAGTACAGGCGTAATTCTACCGGATTGGGTTCCCCACCCAAAAGCGGGGTTCTTAGCATAAAGCGGGCGTTAAGAGGATTCCTTCGTCGGACTAACGTTCGGTCGAATAGTCTTAACGTTCAGGTGAGCAATATTCCTAGAGATAAGTGCACTCACATTTGTGGAACCTCCACGGCCAAGTTGCCTTTTAATTAATTTGAAAACTAAGTCCTATAATTATTAAAAATTATTTTATTCTTAATCTGATTCGATGCCGAGCGTTAACCCTTCATCGAATATTTTCTAAATCATTTTTTTTGCTCCTTTGCTTTTTCCGTCTTTAGTTAATTAAAAAATCCACCTTACTTTCGGTAAAATAATAGTCCTCCCGGAGGAGTAAGAATAGTCAACATGACCCCGAGAACAATACGACCTCGGTATTCCCCCGAATATCGAGTACTACTTGCGATAGGTGCACTTGCCTCCTGTAGCACGCCCGCGGCGATCAACTCACCGAACCAACCACAGTAAGAGTCTGTTCGCGGGCGCATCATTTGGCCGTCAAAGTGGCGGTGGTGAGTCTAGAATGTCTATGGCTTAAATTGATGTGACATGGGCCGGTTCACCGAGAATGTGCCCTGAGAGCACGGGGCGTGTGGCCATGCATGCCAACGCCTGTGATGCAATGTATATTTATATACTGCTTGGTTATGCTAATAAGTGCAGGGAAGGAGCATCGCCGCCCCGAGTTGGGGCGGGATCGTTATAATTTGGTCAGCATTGTTGACCGTTGTCTTTGTTTGCCACCGTGCGGTGGTTTTGTTGCTTGCAGGTGCTGCTGAACCAAGCGGTCAATAGCGGGCTAAATCCCAAATTGCGAAACCGACCCTCGAAGGCCTAATTGGAGTGTTTACCTGCTTTTATTCATGTATGACCGGCCTACGTGCCGTGGTATGGAAAACTTGTAATATTAAGTAAACCATTTTGTAAGGCCTTAAGGCCAGTACTTGTGTATGTACTACATTCCTATTTGGTGTTTAGTGGACATTCATGCTTGTTGCTGGGTTCTTTAATTGCAACTTATAAATTGCTTCCGCTAGAATGCACTATGTAGGATGTTGGATTGGTTGGATGGTTTCCATTGAGTAACCACCCGGTTTGTCTGTGGTATATGGCGTCGGGTCCCGGCCGGACCTGCTGCTATATGATATGCGACGGATAGGGGGTGTTACATGTCGAGTGCGCACTTGACGAGGCCCAGCACCTCATTCCTGAAATATTCAAACATCCCCAACGTGGCCAGAGGTGGGGGGGCGGCGAGTCCGTCCTATCAGATCCTTGTCGTCCTGTCATCGAGCTCACTAAAGCTTTTCTGTACTGACCACGCTCCACGCTCACCGCACCAAAATGTTGAAACTGATTCATCGGTCTCCTGTGAAGTTCACCCGTGGGGAAGGGGTGATCGTGCACCTACTTCGCTCTTGCAAGCAAAAGAACAAAAGAAACAAGGGAGAACTGACCCAAGGGCTCGACAGGGAGGACCCACCACACACCCGGAAGATCTGAGAGCGCTTCCCCTCCTTAGCTTAAGGTCGAGCTAAGGTACCGTCAGAAAGCACTTGAAAGCTAGAGCAAGAGAGCACAAGAAGCATGCTTTCTGAGGTACCCCTTGGGTCTTATTTATAGATTTTAGAATTTGAACTGCCAATAACCAAACTAAAATGACCTGAAATTTCCAAAATACCCTTGGTTAGTCTGCCAACAGCCAAACTCCGTTGTTTTGAAGGGCTATGGGCAGACAACCGGGGGCAAAACAGTAAAAAGTACCTCGTAGATCTGGGCGAGCTCGGGAGCCCGGCCACCCCTGAAGATTCGGCTCGCCTGTTGTTGTCGAGCTCCTTTGCGTGAGCGCGAGCTGGGACGGCGAGCTCGCCCATCGGTGGGCTATCATTAGTTGATCTCAGCTCAATGAAACCTAGAATGAGCTCTAAAAGTGCAAGTTAGATCTGATATACTCTAGAGGGGGTGAATAGAGTATGGTGCTTGCTAAAAAATTTTTACAACAGTTGTTGTAATCCTAAGTGAACAGGGAAGCTAATGATATAAAGTAAATCTAAACACAGCAACTATCTAATCACAGAGCAATCTAGTCACAAACCACAGCCAGAAACAAAAAGAAAGTAAGCAACCAGATGACACAAGGAGCTATAGTGGTTCCCCAATAACCCTGGGTACATCCACTCTTCTACCACCCTAGGTAGGAATCCACTGCAGGATGAGTTGATCAGGTGTCCTGGGCACCAATGAGCTTTTGATAAGGTGCTCAAAAACCAAACCAGATTTTTTGATCAGGTGTCTTGCCACCACTGAGTTTTGATAAGGTCTCAGAAACCAATCACAAACTTTTGAAGGGAGTTTGAAAAACCCTTTACAGCAGAGAAAGAGAGAGAAAGGGATGAGATGATCTTCTCTGTCAACAATCAGAGAGAAGATAGTGGATGTTGTCAAAGCTCCCCCTGAGATCTTGAGTTGTTCAGGAAGTGAAGCTTTGCAGTAGGGTGATAGGCCTTCAAATGATTTGATCTCCAGCAAATGATGATTTCAGCAACAACTGAAATGTGAGGTGTCTGGAGTCTTGAATGATGATGGCCTTTGAACACTTGAATCAAGAGAGATCTGAAAGTTTTAGTTGATTGATCTCCTTTTATGATGAGTGTTCTTGTATGAATCTTTGAGACTGAGAATGTCTGCAACTCTCTTTCTTTCTTTCTCTTGTGTAATTGTGTTGTAAGAGTTGTTGTTGCAGAGAATATATTTCTGACTTCTTGTTCTTCTTTTTCAGAAATGAAAAATCTCATCTTTTATTCCTTTTGTCTAAATAGAAATGATCCACTGTCCAAGATAGTCGTTAGCCTGTCATAAATGACTTCCTTAATTGTTTTTGTCTTCTGGAGGAAAGTCCAATAAAACATTCCTTGATAATTCCTTGAAACTTGCTCCAGATTAATTAAAAATGGCTACAAGATCTCTGAATTAAATGCTGACAATAATTCCTCAACTGTCTGAATTTGAATCTTGAAAACCATTGAACTCTTCAGAAAAATGTTGAACTGAGCTCCACTATCGTTGAACTGAGCTCAGAGACTTAGACTTGGATAGAAACAAAGATCGTCGATCTGAGCGTAACTATCGTCAAACTGAGCTCAGAGATTGAGAATCAAACTGGAGTCAAGATCGTCGATCTAAACTCAAAGATCGTCGAATGGAGTTTGACGACTTGTTGAAGTTGAGCTCAGAGATCGTCGAATGGAGTTCGATGATTCGTCGAAGTGAGCTCAATGATCGTCGAATGGAGTTTGACGATTCGTCGAAGTGAGCTCAATGATCGTCGAATGGAGTTCGACGATTCGTCGAAGTGAGCTCAACGATCGTCGAATGGAGTTCGACGATTCGTCATACTGAGCTCGACGAAATGACTTGTTCTCCAAAACAGAAAAACCTGGTCTTGAGGGCAGCTTCCAAACCTAACTACTAACCCTTAGACTCAATTCTAATTGACCTTTAAATCTATACAATGAGGTCAAAATAGGTTTCCTAAGAGACATAGTAATCCTGACCCAAATCAGTAATAGGGTGTTCCAATAATCTCCCCCTATTTGGGTTAGGATTACTATTTACAGAAATTGGATAATTAAAAACATACAGAATAACAATATAACAACAAAACATTGCAGAATCACAGACATAATCTCAGATAGATCAAAAATCAAAATAACTGTCACCTTACAGAATTACTCATTTTCCGTGCTCTTTATAAGTACTATTTCTCTGTTTGGATTAAGAGCTTCCTTTTTAGATCTTCTGTCATCAGCTGCACCTAAAGAAGTGTGTTGCTAATGCCTGGGCACTACAGCTTCAGGGTGCAGCTTCATGTAGCTTTCAGAATCAAAGAACTTGCTGGATGAATATCTTTCAAGTTCCTTTTTCCTTTGATCTGATAATGTAGTAATACTGGAGGTGTCTTTGCCTTGTTCTTTGGCTTTCTTGATCTGGTCCAGAGCAGCTAATTCTTTCACCCTAGCTGTCCATAAAGTAGGAATATTCTCCGGATCCTCAAAAGGAACTGGAGGCTCATATCTATTTGAGGGATTGTCTGGAGGAGCTCTGGATGAGACTAACTCTTTAAGCTTGTAGTGAAAGGGACCTGAAGTAGTATCAGATGGATCTTGTCCTTCCCTTGAGTATGGATGTTGCCTGGAATATCCTTTGGAGTATACTTGAAATTTTCTTTGGATTCCTCTATAGTTTCCTCTCCTTGATTGATAGCCTCTGGATTGGCTTCCCCTGTATTGGGATCTACCTTGAGGTTGATAAGAGGTTTGGCTTCTGGCAGAGGGTTGAACAGCTGAACTACCACCTGCACCTGCATCAGGTGAAGGAGGAGGAGGAGGAGGATGATGGAACTGAGAGGAACCTTTGTCATACTTTCTCTTTTTCTTCATGGCCTTCAATTGATTTTTGGAATATTGCATCCAATGTTCTGTGATAGGGCAGTTATGCAGTATGTAATAAGGAATATCATTTGTGTCTTTGACTTTTGCTGGAGGAACCCTTTTCATAGCCTTGCTTCTGGCTTTTTTCTTTTCCTTGCAATAGTAGCAGAGGAGTCATCTGAATCAGTCCTGAACTGATCACTTTCTGAGCTTTGATCATCATATAGTGCATCAATCCTTTTCAGATAGTCTTTCTGTTGTTGTGATTGAGCAGATGTAACAGCAGTGAAAGCAATAGTAGTAACAGCAACAGTAGAAAGAGTAGTAGAAATAACACTAGTACAAGAAGTTGTAGCAGCAGCAGTAGATACAGCAGTAGCTGGGGCAGCAGATTCAGATATAACAGTTTCAGCAGTTTTAGATACAATACTTTCAGATACAACAGTTTCAGTAACAGAAATAACATCAGCAGTAATAGTAGGCTCAAAGTCAAATGCCTCTGTCATATGTATATCCTCAGATATTAAAACATCAGAATTAACAGTAATATCAACAATATCAGTACTTTCAACAGAAACTGAAGGAGCAGCAGCAGAAAGGGACTTTACAAAAGAATGTATTATACTGGTGTCACAGCTTGAAATAGGCACAATGGCCTTAGAGAGGTCTTCAGATGGTTGGACTGCAGTGTGCTCTGGAAGACAGCTGAAATAAATAGAATCAAAATCTGATAATAGTGACCTGAGGTCCATTAAGAAAACTGCAACTGGAGATGTTGAGGCTTGAGCTTGAACTGAAGTAACAGCAACAGCAGGCAATCTGTCCACTTCATGATGCATCTCCCCCTGCCTAGATTCAGTCAGGACTGGATCAAGGCACCCAGATAATGGGATTGCCTGAGGAGGAATGAGAGAGGAGAGCCTGGCAGACAGGTCTGCAACTGACTTAAGAAGTGGAGCCAAGGAGGTCTCCAACAGGAGTGATAGCCTGGGAGCCAGCAGCTCATAGAGGCTGTCTGCTAAAGCTGGAAGATCTACATGCTCAAGAGGGGCTTGAGCAGAGGTAGGGACTGAAGGTGGAGCAGCTGGAGATGTGGGTGGAGAGCTGGTGGATGGTGGAAATGAAGGTTGAGATATGGGGATTGTGGAAAAGGAAGATAATGGAATTGAAATAGAGGGTGTGAAGGCGGGTTGTGCAATGATGTCTTGAAGCAATTGTTGATATGATGTGGATGAAGAGGGTAGATCAGGAGGGGATGAAGGGGAATCATCCATAAAGGAATCATCTATCAGATTGAAAGATGGAATGTTGGATGATGAATCAATTTCTTGTTGAGGGTAGTGATGTAAAGGGTGGAAGATTTCTTCAGTTAGTGGAAGAGTTGGAGAATGGATAGAAGTTGGAGATGGGGTTGAAATTATGATGATGGAGGAAACTGTAATGGTGGATGTGACTGGTGGAGATGAAATAATAGGTGGAGGAGGAGGAGAAGAAGCAGGCAAGTCTTCTACAGGGGCAGAGACTTGAGGGGAAGAGACTGCAACAGTCCTTGTGCCTGAAGTTGCACTTGCAGAGAGCCTGCTGGGCTTCACTATTTGCCTGTCCCACTTTCCAAACAGGGCACAGGAGAGTCTCTTGGAAGCATTGATGTGCACCCCACTGGAAACTAGCAGAGCAGGGCATCTATTCTGAAGAAATAGCCCTAATATCCTTCCATAGTTAACAAAATTCTTGTTGATCTTCTTCTTAATCAGATCAAAGAAGATTTCTCCCCAATTCAGTTGTTTCTTATCCACTAGAGCACCCATCAAGCATAGCTGATACCTGGAGATGGTATCATGGGCTGAGTGTTTGGCCAATAACACCTTTCCTACAACATCAGCCAAAAATCTGTACTCCACAGATAGATTTTTCTTCAGGAGTTTGCTAGGGTTTGCATCTGAATGACCCATTCTATTAAGTAAATCAGAAAATTCTTCTCCAGACAGTTCAGCAGAGTCTTCTCCAGAATTCAATCCAAAAATCTCTGTCAGGGCAGCAGGTGTGAGAGATACCTGGGTTCCTGAAATTGATCCAACAACTGTATTCTGATCCTAGTTGTGGGCAGTATATACCCATTCCTTTATTTCATCAGCAGCTAACTTGATCCTGGTAGTCATTATTGTAACTAGCTTTTGTTCCTTGAAAAGTTCTAGTATATCTTGGAAGATTTGACCACTGGTGTTGAAAGAATCCATGTCAATGTCAAAAACTGCATCAAATTTCATTGCGGCCAGAACTGCAACTGAGACGGCCATTGATTCCTGCAAAAATCAACAAACAAACGACCAAGTGTAGAGAAATTTGGAGGGAAGGAGAAAATTTGCAGAGAGAATGAAGGCGCAAAGAGAGAACGACGGCCGAAAAAATGAATTTTATATTAGGGTTCGACGCAGAAAAGGAAAGATCGTTGAACTCTGTTCGAAGATCGGGGCTTCTAAAGGAAACTGAAAGGTCATCAACATCGTCGATCTCCGTTCGACTATATTGGAGAGCGTCGAGCTCCGTTCGACGATAGTTTCAGAAAACAAAATCGACGAGCGTCGTTCGACGATCGCTAACCTGGAGAGATAGTTTAGACTATCTGAGAAGCGCTGAACTCTAGTCGACGATTTCGGAAAGCGTCGATCTCTGTTCGATGATCTGGGGGAAAATCGTCGAGTGCAGTTCAGAGACCAGAAACACTTTATACACTAGAAAAATCAAGATGTTTGCCTAGTCTTGGTCAATTTTTAGAGTTTTAAAATCTTTGATATTATTTTAGACTTCCTCCATCTAGCATTCCTAACTGATTTAGGAAGAAGGTATGTTTCTTTTCATCCAAGGGTTTGGTGAAAATATCTCCCCTTTGCAAATCAGTTGGGATATATTGAAGTTCAATTTTATTTTTCTCAACATTATCCCTTAGAAATTGATGCCTAATTTCTATGTGTTTTGTCCTACTATAGAGGACTGGATTTTTGAGCTATAGAAATAGCACTGGTATTATCACAAAAGATTTTAGACTTCTCTAAGTTGTAGCCATAGTCTAGGAGTTGGTTTTGAATCCATAAGATTTGTGAACAACAACTACATGCAGCTATATATTCAGCTTCAGCTGTTGAAGTTGACACAGATGTTTGTTTCTTGCAAAACTAGGAGACAAGTCTGTCATCAAGAAACTGACAAGTTCCACTGGTGCTTTTCCTGTCAATTCTGCATCCAGCATAATCAGCATCAGAAAATCCAGTTAAGTCAAATGCTGAGTCTTTTGGATACCAGAGACCTAGATTTGGACAACTTTTTACATACCTGAGAATCCTTTTTACTAATGTTAGGTGTGACTCTCTAGGGCTCACTTGGAATCTAGCATATATGCATATACCAAACATTATGTCAGGTCTACTAGCTGTAAGGTACAATAAAGAGCCAATCATTGCTCTATATGTTGTCTAATCAACAGGTTTCCCATGTTCATCAGCATCTAATACAGCATTAGTAGACATAGGTGTTTTCATACATGATGCTTCAGACATACCAAATTTCTTAACCAATTCTTTTGCATACTTGGTTTGAGAAATAAATATGCCTTCAGCATGTTGTTTGATTTGCAATCCTAGAAAGAAGGATAGCTCACCCATGCTACTCATTTCAAATTTAGAATGCATTAGATTGGAGAACCTTCTACATAAATTTGAATCAGTAGAACCAAAAATAATATCATCTACATAGATCTGTACTACTAGGGTATGGGACTTATGGGTTCTAATAAAAAGAGTTTGGTCTACTCTACCTCTTATAAATTCATTTTTCAGAAGAAAGCATGTTAGGGTCTCATACCATGCTCTAGGAGCTTGCTTGAGACCATATAATGCTTTGTGCAATTTGAAAACATAATCAGGATGAGTTGGAGAGATAAAACTTGGAGGTTGTCTGACATAGACTTCTTCTTTGATATCTCCATTGAGAAAAGCACTCTTTACATCCATCTGGTACACTTTGAAACCTTTGTGTGCTGCATATGCTAAGAAGATTCTTATGGCCTCCAACCTTGCAACTGGTGCAAAAGTCTGGTCATAATCTATCCCTTCTTATTGAGAGTACCCTTGAGCAACTAGCCTTGCCTTGTTCCTTACAATGACTCCTTGATCATCCAATTTGTTTCTGAACACCCACTTTGTTCCAACAATGGAGTGATCCTTAGGCCTTGGTACTAGTTCCCAAACTTTGTTCCTTTCAAATTGATGCAACTCTTCTTGCATTGCAATGATCCAGTGTGGATCTTGCTCTGCATCTTGAATGGATTGAGGTTCAATTTGAGATAGGAAGCAAGTGTGCATCAGGTTTTGGTTGACCTGATTTCTGGTTTGCACACCAGCTGAGATGTCTCCAATCACTTGGGAGATTGGATGGTCTTTTGATGTTACTAAATCAATAGGAGGTGTTGATTGTTCACCAACCTATGTTGTTGTTTCCTCTGGTGGTACAACAACTGGCTCTTCAAGAAGTTTCTCTTCAAGGTGTTGAATGTCTTCTTCATCTTCACTGCTTTCCTCTTTTTGAATGATTTGTAATCTGTTCAAGTCTTCAGCAAGAGAATGTACCTGCAAAGGTTCTATGGTATAAGTGTTCTTCTCCTTGAAAGACATGTTAGCTTCATCAAAAGATATGTGAACAGATTCTTCAATTTTAAGAGTTGATTTATTATATACCCTATAAGCCTTACTGATCATGGAGTATCCCAGAAACACTCCTTCATCAGCTTTAGCTTGAAATTTTGCTAAATACTTCTTGTCATTATTGTGAATATAACAGATACAACCAAAAATTCTAAAATAATCTACTTTAGGTTTCTTCCCTTTGAGTGATTCATAGGGAGTATTGCCCTTCAGTTTATGTATTAAACTTCTATTCAACACATAGTTGGAGGTGTTTACAGCCTCTGCCCAAAAAGATAGAGGAAGGTGAGCATCTGACAACAATGTAGTGGCAGATTTAATAAGGGTTCTATTTTTTTTTTCAGCTACCCCATTTTGTTGAGGAGTTCTAGGAGCTGAGAAAGTATGTCTGATCCCTTCACTCTGACAGAACTCTTGTATAAGAAGAGAATCAAACTCTGTCCCATGATCACTTTTGATCGGGGCAATGTGAGTATTGAACTCAGTCTGTATGCATTTGAGAAACTCTGTCAAACATTTAATGTTATCAGACTTCTTCCTCAGAAAGAACACTCATGTGAATCTAGAGAAGTCATCTACAACTACTAAAGTGTAAGATTTCCCTCCTAAGCTTTGTACTGTAATGGGTCCAAAAAAATCCATGTGTAACAGATACAAAATCCTAGGTGAATCACTCTTATTAAGTGACTTGAAACTATATTTAGTTTGCTTGCCTAATTGACAAGCCCTGCAGAGTCCTTCCTTCTTATAGGGGCCAGAAGGTAGTCCTCTAACCAGGTTGTCCTTGGATAGCCTGGCAATGGTTCTAAGGTTTATATGTCTTAATCTCTTATGTCATAATACATTAGTTCTACAAATAGAATTAAACAGGCAAATATCTACTTCTGTTGAAAGAAAGTCTACTAAATAGATGTTACCTTTCCTTTTACCTGTCAACACAGTTGTGTTGTCCTCTGATTTGATCCTACATAAGGATTTGCTGAAAGTCACTTGGTAGCCTTCATCACATAGCTGACTGATGCTGATCAAGTTGTGCTTCAGTCCTTCCACATAGGCTACTTTCTTTAATGTGACTGTCCTAATTTGGACTGCACTATATCCTTTTGTTAGTCCAAAGTTTGAATCACCAAATATGACTTTGGGTCCAAGCTTGGCTTTAAAGGATGTGAAATTGTCCTTGCTTCCTGTCATGTGCTTGGAGCACCCACTATCCAAATACCATTGTTGGTTTGATGTTGGATATGTATTCACCTGCACATAAAACAATTTACTTGTTTTTGACCCAGTTTACCTTGGGCCTAGGTTGATAACCTTTAAATTCAAAAATAAATGACAACCCTGGTTGACTCTTATAACCTTCAGGATGATATCTCCTTGTAGGTATTATCCATTCAGTATAAGGGTTAAATCTTTGGGATGAAGGACCCCTAGGTTTGGATTTTGACTTACCATTGAAGAAGTTTTCAAATCTCTAATCTCTGCTCGACGATCGTTGAGCTGCGTTCGACGATCTTGGGTCAGATCATCAAGCTCCATTCGACGATCGACTATGGCAGAGTTCAGGGTTTAGAGATCGTCGACCTGAGTTCGACGATTTTGCCTGAGATCGTCGATCTGCATTCGACGATCGTCTAGCTCCGTTCGACGATTTCTGTTGAACACTTGATTTCTTGGGTAAGTCAGAATTTTTCCTAGCTACCTCTATAACTCCCTTCCCTTTATCAGAAATAAACTTAATTGGGGTTGTTAGTACTATAGGTTGGCTGGATGAAGCACCCAAGCCTAGTGTACTATTGAATCTATAGTTCACTATGCTTGTGATGTCCATTAGCTTGATGCTTCTCCCATTAAGGGATTCTTCAAGCTTTTTGGCCTCTGACAGCTCACTTTTCAGTGAAGCTATCTGCTCCCTACAGCACTCCAACTCCTCAGAGAGTTTGAGGTTTTCTGATTTTAAGGAACTGTGTTCAGATAATTGATTTTTGAGAGAAATGATTTCCTTCTCAGATTTTAATAAGTCTAAACATAGTGCTTTAAATTCATACTTAAAGTCCTCAGAATTGAAATCAAAAGAGTCTATTACCTGGTCCTCTTCAAGTTGAGTCTCTGATTCAGATTCTGACACTTCTGCATCAGAATTGTGTTGTGAGGCATTGATAGCCATCATGCAGAATTCCTTCTCTTCAGCATCATC